>BSBM01002413.1:0-476229 GCA_027924585.1 Larix kaempferi | reverse complement strand
TTCAGACCGGTCTGAATCGAATGTGATCAGCTGTGAATCATTGGGGTCAATGGCACCAATGGCAGAGAGCAAATTTTTGCGCTGCGAAGGATAGTTCTTCAAAACCTCTAAAGCAGACATGGCTGCAGGAGACTGGCCTAAGTCGTCTACGATGTTGTAATTCGACGCAGCGCGAGCATTGGGATTACTGTTGATGCGACGAAGTGGGAAGCTAGGTGCTTTGGAAGCGCCATCAAGTGGAGCCGGAGGTATACGTAACGTTTGATCTATGGGATTAACGTTAGTGTTCTTGTCGGCGGGGGGGGATTCAGAGGTAGGGCCATACTGGTTCCGACGGGTTTGGATATTGACGTCGGCAGAGGACATCATCAATAAGTGGTGAGTGCCTGAATCAAACATGGGTTGATCAGGAGCGGGTGTAGAGTGATTTGTTGTGGTTGGCACATTTCCCTGTGGGGGGGGCTGACGGCTGAGTGTTCACCACTCCTTGTGTTGGAAAAGGGTTTTGATAGCACCAAAGTTGTTGTTGAGGTGGGTGGAGGGTTGGGTGGCGGCTGAGGAGCCGCCTGCCCTTGACGATGGGCGTCATCTGTCCATAGTTGTCGAGCTTGCTCCAGATGTGGGAATGCGTGGGTATGTGGCCATAGACACCACAAATAGAACAAGGATGGTTTGTTCGTAAATTAGCATTTTTGGCTTGCTTAGGTGGCCGATCAGGATTCTGATGAGCAGGCGCCGCGTTATTGTTTTGCGGAGGATGGGTAGGTTGTGGAGCTTGGTTATGGTTTTGGATTTTTCCACGGTTACGTCCTCTCCGCGGTTTGGTTGCCCACCCTGGTTGCGTTGGTTATATTGGTATTGGGCTGATGTTGTTGTGCGTACACATGCCCTTGAGCATTGGGGGGATTCTGGGGAGCCTCAGGTGCAGGAGCAGGTTGCCAGTGGATAATATGTTGGTGGAGCTGGAGGTGGTCCAGCTGCCTGTTGGGGTTGTTGGTACCCTGAGCTATTGGAGGTGTTGGGTGAGCTGCCGCAGCATGCTGTGGATAGTACACTGGTTGAGGTGCAGCTGGGGGGCATATGCAGGTGGTGCATGACCAAAACACTGAGGTGGACATTAAGGTCCATGGGTATGATGGTGATGTGCCATGGGAGCATATGAACTGGTTGCTCCAGACTGAGATGTAGCCCGCAAAAGGTCGGGACCATGGCTAGGATGTGTAATGGAAAAGGGTTGGGGATGCGAGGCCATACGACCAATGATGCCATCAGCAGCATGGGATGCCCCCGACGCATCATGTTGGGATGACTCGCCTCGAGGGGCGTCTGGGAATAATGGTATACAGATAACCCGATTGGGAAGTAAATGAGATCAAACTGTTGGGCCTTGAGGATGGCCTCTTCCTCGGACTGGGGTCTTTCAGATGCTACATCCTTCGCAATGAGAGGAAGGAGGGATTTAAGGAACCAGTCTAAAAGATTTGGTCGTCTAATTTGATTTTGCATAGGCTTCGGCGCCGGCGCCAATCATGAATTATGGTCAGTGATATGCGTGGCCGTGTTCTGTCTGCAAGACAGTAGGATTTCGACGCCCGCATCATAGCGGACAGGTAGCTGAAAGAACTGCAGGAAGGTCGAGGCAAGGGAGGTAAATTTGGAATGCGTCCCATGGGGTTGCTCGATATACCATTTGGCTGCAGAGCCAGTGAAGGTGCGCTGTAATAAACGGAGGCGGACAGAGTCGTCCACTATGGAGTTGGAGGAACACCATAGATGGAAGGACATGATATGGTTTTGTGGGTCTTCTCCTGCCTTACCCTCAAATTTAGGGATGTCAAGAGGGGAGTTTGGTGGGAATTTGAGGCCACTCCGGATCATGTCTAATGGGGTCATTTGTGGAGCCTAGCTAAATCTGGCAGGTTCAGACTCGCCATATATGGTAGACTAGCAGATGTGGTGACTGGAACTGGGACATGCCTGGCCATAGTGGTATGGTGAAGGGGTCCAGTAGCGCCTAAAGGTATGCTAGGTATGGAGGGTATATGCCCTCCGATAGGTGTAGTCTGGTATGGGCCAGCGCCTCCAAGTGCAACTTGGGTTACACTTGGGTTAGGAATCGCACTAGGGATTCCTGGGATAGCACTCCCAAGTGCAACATGGGTTGCACTTGGGTTGGGAATCGTACTAGGGATTCCTGGGATAAGGTTTGTGGAAACCAAAGGGGGTATGACCCCCATGTTGGGTGTACCATGACAGGTGGTGGCCCTGTGTTAGGCATTCCTAAATGTGGAGTGTTACCCATATTGGGCATACCAGGGGGGTGGTTGTTTCCGTGGATGGTACTACAGCAGAAGGGTCTGCAGATGTCTGACCTATGGTAGTTGTAAATAGTTGATCAAATGGTGTTCCAGACATAATTGTGGTTAGTGGTAACTCTGTGGGGTTTTCGGATTCTACCTCCAAATCAAAGGTGAAGTGGGGTATGTCAGAATCGGATGACTGTCTGATTGATTGACGATGTGTCGAATCAAGGGATAAGGCCCTCCGTCCGTGACATGGAGAGCCAAGTGGACTAAACTCTGGGAGTTCGCCCTGTAGACGGCGAGAGTGTCTAAAATTCTCAATGGTGAGAATATGTTGTTGTATAAAAAATTTGTTTAAGTATCAGGTGGTGATATATATATAAAAGACTCAAAACCCTTATGCAACCAAGGGTGCAAGAAGGGGAGTGAAAAAAGAAGGCTCTCAGGCCAAAAAATCAATCCTCAGAAAAGGCACTTATTTCTAGCAGCTGTGCTACAATAAGTGGAGGAATGTAACAACAGGTCAGAATACCAACACGCAAGCGGCTCCTAGAAAAAATAGGTTGTAACTAGACCACAGGTAGGTTGAAATCATGCAAACACCTAATCTAAAAGTATTGTGACTCAAACAGACGATATCCTCTGCAAGGTGATGAAATCCAAGTCAGACAATATGAATGTTGAGACAACGGCTAGATATCCCCTACTGGGAGGGACACCGGGTAATCAATCCTAAAGACAGGCTACTAGGATACTCCGTTCATGACGCGTCGAGAAAAGGTAAATCTGCCGTTTGGTCCTTTGATCGCAATATCCCAATACAGGGATATCCCGAGAACTGCGAATGGTAGCCTTCGGTTACTGAATGGGTTTCGGTATCCCACTCAGGCTTCCGGAACCATCCTCGCGACTTCAACCCTCCTAAGGGAGAGGCCTTCCACAAACCGGTTGTGACCGCGCCAAAAAGTACTAAGAGATTTTAGCTCCCTAATTGGACAACTTCTATGTCTCAGATGTAAGAACTAAGGGGTGTTATTGGGAACACCTATCCCCCCAATACTACCTAGCTACAAGAATTCTTTTAGTGTTCCCCAAGTGGGGTTAAAAGTGTGTTCAAATTAAGGTACGTTTTAAGGCTTAGTTCAATTAAGTGATCGTGTGAGTGCACGTGAGGTGTTGTAAACTGAACTTGAAAAGAATTAAATTGCTTTACAGGAAACTTTCAAAAAATAAAGGATTTTTCGAAAATAAAAAAGCAAATATTTTATGACTTTTTCACTAAAGGAATTTAAATGCTTTTCAAAAAATAACTCAAAAAATAATGGATTTTTGGATTTATGAAAGCAAATAATAGACTTCTTTTTAAAAGAAATAAATGGATTTCTTCGTTTCAAGAAAAATTGCTAAGGGCAAGATTTTAAAGAAGTAAACAAGAAAAATTTGAATCTAGATAAAAATGCAAATCAGTCTTCTTTCACTTTCTTGAAAATTTTTTAAAAAGATTTCTAGATATGCACTTTTAAATAGTAAAATTTTTTTCAAAGCTGTAAAATATGCAGGATTTAGTACTGTAAAAAATGTGCTATGTGCAGAAAGTACAGTAAAAAAAAAAAAAAAAAAAAATTTCAAAATCGGGATGGCCGAATGAAAAAATTCAGCCGCGCGGGTTTTGGACGTACAGCCGCGATGGGCCGCGCGGGTTTTGGACGCACAGTCGCGATGGACCGCGCGGGTTTTGGGCGCACAGTCGCGATGGACCGCGCGGGTTTTAACCGCACAGGCGCGGATGGGGCAGCGCGGAAATTGGCCGCGAAGCCGCGGTGTGCAGCGCGGAAAAACGCAGAAAAGTCGCGATGGACCGCGCGATTGTCTGGGAAAAAGCCGCGGTGGACCGCGCGGAAAAGTGCAGAGAAAAGTCGCGATGGACCGCGCGACTGTCTGGCAAAAAAACCGCGAGGCGGAAGCCGTGCACGGAAACCGAGAAAACGAACCCGAAAATTGAAAATTTTGGGCTGTTTATGGGGCCAAATCTCAGAGCAGCATTGGATCTGCTGTCTAAGATGGCAGATCTATGATCTGAAGGTTAAAAACTCATAAAAAACTAAGATTAAAGGCAAAACTAGAGATCTATAGTTCAAACCAAAGCGGAGTCGCCAAAAACTGTTGGCCCGGTTTTGCAACCAGGCTTAGTGCTATGGGCACCTGCTAACTAGTAGCAGCAGTTTCAATTGAAATAAATAACAATAAGCTAATTAAACAAGACTATTCATGGATCTAAGCAAAGATATTAAGCAAATAACAAAAATAATTTAAAATCAAGAACAAGAACATATATAAAATAAGAATTTGTATTGAAAGGATGGGGCAAACAAGTGCTTGCGAAATCAATACCTCTAATGGTGAGGTTGAATAGCTCCAAGGATGAGCAACTTCCAATCTCCAATGGTCTCTTCTCCAATGTGGTTTGCAATGGCTAAAATGCTCAAGGGAGATTTCAGCAGCATAAGGATGAGATAATGGATGGATGTGAAATGAGGAGCCCCTACCACCTTTTTATAGGTTTTGGTGGTGGGAAATACCATTTGTGGTTTTGTGGAAACCAAATGGTATTGACCAACATGGTTTAGGTACTTTTCCCTCCTTTTTCCTTTTTTGAATAAAAATAATATTTTAATTCCCTTTTTAATATTTTGGGAATTTGGACCCTTTTTGAGGGTTTTTTATGCTTTTTTGGAAAAAATAATCTTTTTTTATGGAAAAAGGGGTGTACTAAGGTCTTTTGATGACCTTTTGTTGGTTTCAGAGGCTCAGATGGTGGAAAAGTGGACAAATGGGTCATGTGAGTAAGGGAATGAGCTAGTGAGCACTTTTCAGGTGTTAACAGATGGTTTGTCCATCACATACATTCTCAGCATGTCTTCAAGAACCTGATTCACCCTCTCGGTTTGGCCATCCGTTTGAGGATGGTAAGCTGTACTAAAATTCAATTTAGTTCCCAATTCCTGAAATAATCCCTTCTAGAAATTGGAGGTGAACTTTGTATCACGATCAGAAATTATTGCCTTAGGCAATCAATGCAATCTATATATCTCTCTCATGAAGATGTTCGCAATGTCACTAGCCTTGTGAGTGGAATTCACTGGAATAAAGTGAGCTTCCTTCGATAGCTTATCCACCACAACCATGATTGAATCATGCTTCTTCACTGTCATGGGCAGACCTGTTATAAAATCCATGGAGATCACTTCCCACTTCCTTTCCAGAATGCGTAAGGGCTGCAATAACCCTGCTGGATGTTGGTGTTCTGCCTTGACTTGTTGGCACTTCTGACACCTAGCAATGTACTCAGCTATGTCCTTCTTCATGCCATTCCAAAAGTGTTGCTTTCTTGCCGCTGTTATAGTCTTCTGATATCCTGGGTGTCCAGAGTACGGCATTTGGTGTATTTCATCCATCACTAATTTCTTCAAATCTGCATTATTTGGAATGTACAACCTATCTTTGTAGATGAGGATACTGTCTTCACCCAGCTGATATCCTGTACACTTTTCATCCACATTACCATGCTGCAACTTCTCTTTAATTTGAAGGCAAGTTTCGTCACCGTTTTGGGCTTCAAGAACTCTTGTCTTCAAATCTGATTTGCACATACTTACTGCTAAAACATGAAATTTTCTGCTAAGAGCATCTGCAACCTTATTTTCCTTCCTTTTTACATGTTTAATTTCAAAATCAAATTCACAAAGAAATTCCATCCATCTAGCTTGCCTACCATTCAAGTTTGGCTGATCAAACAAATACTTCAAGCTCATGTGGTCTGTTCTAAGCTCGAATCTTCTTCCCATCAAGTAATGCCTCTACATCTGTTAACACCCAAAAAGTGTTCACTACCTCATCTACCTCATTGCATGGCTCATTTGTCCATTTTCCTACCATATTTCCCTTAAAAACCCTAAAAATCCCACTAAAAAGCCTCCAAAAGGCCTAAAATGCCTCCAAAAGGCCTAAAATGCCTCCAAAAGGCCACAAAACCATCAAAAAAGCCTCAAAAAGGCTAAAAAACCCCTTTTTCCTCCAAAAATATCCAAAATTCCTCTAAATAGCAAAATCTCTCTAAAAAGGGAATAAAAAATATAAAATAATGAGGAAAAAGAGGAAAAAACTCTATACAGCTACCCTAAACCATATGGTTTCCAAAACCATGGGCCAACACTCCACCACCGAAAAACTATAAATAGGTGATGGAGACCCCTTATTCCACATCCACAATCAAATATACCCTTACTCTGCCAAAATCTCTCTTGAAACCCTAGCTCACCATTGAGCCACTTTCACCTTGAGAGCCCCTTTTGGCCCATTCCCACCATTGGAGAAAGAGAAGGATCAAGTTGGAGCTTGGAGCAACCCTCTTGGACATTGCAAGGGCTACACCAACCTTCACATTGGAGGTAATATTAATACAAAAACCATTATTTACATCTTGTTGTTTATGTTTCATGCACATGTTTTAGAGTAATTTACATTTCAGTTTTAGCATGATAATTTCCATTTACTGAACTGTTACTAAGGAGTCCCTTCTCCTTAGTAGGTGCTCATTCGCACAAGCTAGGGATAAAAACCTAGCTACAATTTTGGCGACTCCTCTAGATTTGAATTTCTGGTTTCAGTTTTAAAAAAAAAATTCCTTTCGGCTGTCTCTTTCGGCCGCCATACACCGCCTATCTTCCCTCTACAGTCGCGTCCCGACCGCATCTTTCAGGCCTTTACCTGTGACCCAACCGCAGCTCTCAGACTATTTCCAACGCCCTGCCGGCCGATTCAATTCTGTTACCTATGATCCGACCGCGGCTAATCAGTCTGTTTGCTACGATCTAACTGTGCTTGTCGGCCATTTTCCCGCGTCCCGACTGCGGCTTTCAGCCCCTTTCCTGCGTCTCGACTGCGTCTGTCAGCCTTTTTCCCCGTGACTCGATTGCGTCTTTTTCCCTGTTTCCTGCATCCTGACTGCCTCTGTCGGCCCCATAGCCGCGACCTATCTGCGTCTGTTTCCCTTAAACCCGCGGTCCGCTTGTTCTGATTCGCCACAGACCCGCGGTCTGGTTTCTGCCTTTTTTTTTTCCCTAATTTGAGCCCAGCCCCTTTTGCTGCAATATTTTCTGCATCTGAACAGCCCTCTGTCCTACCTGCAGCCCCACTTCCCTACATCCTTTCTACAACATAATTTATGTTCCCTTTAACAGAATCTTTTTAAAATTTCAGCATTTTTAATTTAGAAAATTTTGCAAGTTAAAGTTTCAATTTCAGTATTATTGATAGTTGGAAGTTGCCCCCCTTGTGGCACTTCTATTTTGGGTTCATCACCTCACGAGCACACACTCTGTCACATAATTCAAGTGAGCCTTAAAAACTACTTAACTCAACCAATATTCTAACCCCACTTGGGGAACACAAAAGAATCTTTGTAGTTAGGTAGGATCAGGGGGATAGGCTTCCAATAACACCCCTCAGCTACTTACACTTGAGACATAGCTGTTGTCCAATTAGGGAACCAAAATCCCCTAGTACTTTTTGGCACGGTCATAACCAGTTTACCAGAGGGCCTCTCCCCTAGGAGGTTTGAAGTTTCGAGACTGGTTCCGGAGGCCTGAGTGGAATACCACACTCCATTCAGTAACCGAAGGGCTACCTTTCACAGTTCTCGGGATATCCCTATATTGGGGTATTGCGGTAAAAGGACCAAATGGTAGATTCACCTTTATGGACGTGTCATGAATGGGGTATCTTAGTTGCCGTTCTTCTAGGATTGACTACCCGATGTCCCTCCCGGTAGGGGGACATCTTAGCCACTTGGCTTTCCTATTCATATTGTCTGACTTGGATTTCATCACCTTGCAGAGGATATGTCTAGTTGAGTCAGAATACCTTTTAGTTAGGTGTTTGCATGCTCCCTTACCTCCTTTTGGTCTAGTGAGTCCACCATTTTTTATTTTTAGGAAACCTGCTGCTTGTTGGTATTCTGACCATTTTGTTGGTACTCCACCTATTGTAGCACAGCTGTTACAGTGGGTGTTTTGAGTTGGTTGTTGGTCTGAGTGCCTTGTTTTTGAGCTCTCCTTCTGCACACTCGATTGCATTAGGGTTTTCGAGCTATTTTTTACTCACCTCAACCCACAGATTTTCGACACCATCTGTCACCATTGAGTCCCCGAGACATTCTCGGTGCCTCAGGGGCGAGCCCCCATAGCACGGTTCACTTGACACCACACGTCATCGCCACAGATCATCATCACTTGATACCACTTATCACAGATCTATAGCCTTGTCACTTGACTCCACTCATCAATGGCATAGGACTCCATCACCAGATATTAACGCCCCTTACTTTACCTCTGATTCTGAAGAAGAGTCTGAGAACCCCATTTACACTCCCCCTACTAGCCCCATGGCTGGTGCGACTTCCACTCCTTTCATTGTAGGGAGCATTGGTGGCACATCCACCACTACACCAGTTACCACACCTGCTTTGGGAAAGCCCTCGATGGGGGCCACATCCACCATCCCGGTCACCATTCCCATTCCTGTAGCTGGCATACATACCACCACTCCACCAGTAACTTACACTACCCATGGTGGTGCAGGCCCATCCTATACTACCTTAGTCCCCCCACTTGGGGGCAACATTCCCAACCCTGCCCCTCTACTGGGGGGCATGGGCCCCAACTTGGTCCAACCCACTCCTGTGTCACATCCTTCTTCCAGTCTGCCATTCATGGATAGCCTCAACCTACCTAATCTAGCCAGACTGACCAACGACCCTATCCAACACGACCCTGCGTGGCCTCATATGCCCACCAATCTCCCCTCTGATATCCCTAAGTTTGAGGGCAAGGCAGGTGAGGACCCACAAAACCATATCATGTCCTTCCATCTATGGTGTTCCTCCAAATCCATAGTGGATGACTATATTCGTGTCCGTCTGTTACAGCGCACCTTCACTGGCTCTGCAGCCAATTGGTATATCGAGCAACCCCATGGGACCCATGCCACCTTTGCTTCCCTTGCCTCGACCTTCCTGCAGTTCTTCCAGTTACCTGTCCGCTATGACGTGGGCGATGAGATCCTCCTATCTTGCAGACAAAACACGGCTACCCACATCACGGACCACATTCATGAGTGGTGTAGATGCCGTAGCTTATGCAAGATCAAATTAGATGACCATATCTTCCTAGATTGGTTCCTCAAGTCCCTTCTTCCTGTCATTGCTAAGGATGTAGCTTCCGAAAGACCCCAGTCTGAAGAGGAGGCCATCCTTAAGGCACAGCAGTTCGACCTTATTTATGCCCAGTCGGGTTACCTGTATACCATTATACCTGACGCCCCTCGCGGCGAGTCCTCCCAGCACGATGCGCCGGGGGCATCCCACGCTGCAGATGGCATTATTGGCCGTGTTTCTTCGCATTCCCAACCCTTTTCCATAGCATGTCCTACCCCAGGTCCTGACCTTTCACGGGCCAACTCACAGTCTGGGGCTACCAACTCGTACGCTCCTATGACACATCACCATCATTCCCATGGACCCACCTATCCACCTCAGTGCTTCGGTCATGTGCCCCCTGCTTACAACCCCCCGGTCGCACCTCAGCCCTATTACCACCAGCAGGTTGCACCAGCTCATGCGCCTTCTCAGGCCCAACCCGCATATTACCACCAGCAAGCTGCACCAGCTCCTGCACCTTCCCAAGCCCAACCAGCTAATTACCCGCCACAGGCAGCCACTGTGGGAAACCCACAACCTGCCCCGCAGACATATCAGCAACCTCCTTAAGGTGCTGCACCTACGCAGCCTCCACCTACATACCATCCACCGCAGCCTGCTCCTGCACCTGCACAACCTCAAAACCCACCTGCTGCTCAAGGGCAAGTTTACGCCCAAAACAACCCATAGCAAAACCAGAACAACCAACACAACCAGGGTCAACAAAACCGTGGTAAGGGTCGTAATCGTGGGAATAACCAACGTACAGACCAAGGTGGTCAACCACCTAATCCCCCAGACAACAACAACGCGGCCCCCGCTAACCAAAACCCTGATCGCCCGCCCAAGCAGGCTAAAAACCCTAATTTGCGAACGAACCATCCTTGTTCTATCTGCGGGGTCTATGGCCACTACACACATACTTGCCCACATTTGGAGCGAGCTCGACAACTTTGGGTTGATGATGCCCATTGCCAAGGACATGCAGCTCCTCAAGCCCAGCCCAACCCCCCACAACCTCAGCAGCCACCTTTGGTGCTGCAAAACCCCTTACCAACCCAAGGCGTCATGAACACCCAGCTGTTGGCCCCCCCCCAAGCCAATGCACCACCCTAACAACAATAGATCACATACGCTGCTCCTGATCAACCCATGTTTGACTCAGGTACCCACCACTTGTTGATGATGTCATCCACTGACGTCAACCTCCAGACTCGCTGGAACCAATATGGCTCCACCTCTGAAGCCCCTCCCACTGATAAAACCACTAATGCTCACCCCACTGATCAGGCATTACGTATACCTCCCCCTCCAATAGACGGCGCTTCCAAAGTGCCTCGTTTCCCACTTCGCCGTATCAACAATAACCCCAATGCGCGCGTTGCGTCAAACTACAACATTGTAGATGACTTAGCCCAATCCCCCGCACCCATGTCTGCGTTAGAAGTTTTGAAAAAATTCCCTTCCCAGTGCAAGACTTTACTCTCAACCATTGGGGCTATTGACCCGAATGATTCAAATTTGATGGCATTTGATTTGGACCAGTCCGAACCGCGCCTGCCTTCCACCTTAGCATTCCAAGTTTCTGTTTCCGTTCGAAATCTTGTCATCCATCGATGCATCATCGATGAGGGTGCCTCCACATGCGTTATGTCTACATTCGTATGGCAGAAGTTGGGATCCCCTACCCTCCAGCAGTCCACCACTGCGTTACGTGCCTACGACGGTCGTTCGGCTCAGCCCCAAGGTCTCCTAGCCAATGTCCCTGTCCAGTTAGGTGGTAAAACCGTCCTCATCGATATTGAGGTCATCAACGCCCAGCTTGATTACAACCTCTTACTCGGTCGCAGCTACATGTATGCTATGCGAGCGGTCGCTTCTTCTGTCTTTCGTACCATGATGTTCCCCCATGATGGACGTGTGGTTAAGATCGACCAACTCACTTACTATGATCCAAACGCTCCCATTGCACCCGAAAATGTTCTCCCCATGGTTGAACAACCGGTCAATGGTGCTGCTACCTCATTTGTTTCCTCCTTGGGACCCAGAGTTTACTCAGACCCGTCAATGACATCCACCTTCCAATTCCTTCCTCCCCCGTCATCTACGCCCAAAGTGTCTGACTTATGTAGCCTCTCCCACGATAACCAAACAACTACCAATCAGCCACCCTTGTTGCCTAAACCACCACTGGTACCTAGCCACATTGGTGTTACACCTATCCATACTATCCCCTTCCTAGTCCCTCCATCGGGAGTAGTAAGCGCCCCGGTTATGGCTACCCTTAGCCTCCCTGGGCTAACCTTGGGATTACCCGTCTGGTATCTTTCTCCTCCCATTCCCCCGTCGACACCAAGCGTCATCCTCCAACCGGTGCAACCCATGGCTACTACCACTCAGCCACCCCCCGGTGTCTCTACCCCATCGTCCTCCACAAATCTTCCTCCTACTCCCAAACCCACTGGGGGCAGAGGTCCCCAACCTTACACTGTTGTACCACCTCCCAAGACAGTCAAAAACCCCCCAATCTTTTGTGCTCCTCCCAAATGCTCATTGTGCGATGAGTTAGGCCATGTGACTCACCAGTGTCCACAGTTACCTGCACTACAGGAACACATGCAGATGCTCGACAACTACCCCAACATCCCGGTTGTCGAACTAAACCCCACCCCCAAGCCTAAAGATAAATCCCTGCATACCAACCACCCCTGTGCTATATGCAGTTTTTACGGGCACTACTCACATCATTGTCCCGATCTCCCGGATTACAAATCAGCTCTCTATGAGATGAACAATCTGGATCTTGAGACGACACCAACCACTATTGAAGAGATTCACCCCCCGATCTCACCCCCATCAGGGGAGGTCAACACCATTTACATGATCTCTTCCACTACCATTCCCACGTCAACCGATTTGACGGCCCAAACTTTCCGTACTGATGAGGAGATTCTTGAGGCACTCACTGCCCCAGAGTATCCCTGGGATGACATGCACCATCGTTCGTATTTCCTCCTAGAAGCATCTTCCTCTAGCACCGCTACCCAATTTGTGGTTGAATCCAAAGACTTCCTTCCCACCAAGGTCGACTGGTTCAAGGACCCTATTCCTGCTCTTGATGCCTTCAAGGAAGGTAACATGGCTAACATCTCACCTGTCATCCAAATTGATATCCCTGCCCCCGGGAGTGCCCCTGAATTCATCACTTTAGGAGCCTTCTGCAGTAAGCAAGAGATTGAGGAATACACTAACCTCTTCAGAGAGTTCTGTGATGTCTTTTCCTAGTCCTATACCGAAATGCCCGGTCTTGAACCCGCCATTATAGAGCACCACATTGACACATGGCCTGATGTACCCCCCGTCCGTCAGAAACAACGTCCCATTCATCCCTCAAAGCTCCCAGCTATCAAAGCAGAGATTGAGAAACTACACAAGGTATGATTCATTTATCCTATTGCCTATACCACATGGGTTTCAAACACCGTCCCCGTTAACAAAAAACAAGGCATCATCCGAGTATGCACTGAATTTCGTGATTTAAACCACGCTTGTCCCAAGGACAACTTCCCCACGCCATTTATTGACCAGCTCATTGATGCGTGTGCGAGACATGAAGTCCTCTCTTTCATGGACGGTTTTTCTGGATACAATCAGATTCAGATCCAAAAGGAGGATCAGTACAAAACTGCCTTTACCACCCCATGGGGCACCTTTGCCTATCGCGTCATGCCTTTTGGCCTCAAAAATGCTGGTGCCACATTCCAGCGGGCCATGACCTATTGCTTTCACGATTTGGTCCATATCCTGCAAATCTATCTTGATGACCTTACAGCTCGTTCCCGAAAACGATCAGACCACCTTAACGACCTTCGACAAGTTTTTCTGTGTTGTCGCAAATGCCAAATCCGCTTGAACCCACACAAGTGTGTATTTTGCGTTCCGGCAGGCCGATTGTTGGGTTTCATTATTTCCCATAAAGGAATTACTGTTGATGCCCTGAAAGTCCAAGCCATCTTAGACCTTCCCGCTCCTCGCATGCTCCGGCAGCTCCAAAGTCTGCAGGGGCAATCCAATTTCCTTCGATGCTTCATCCCTGATTACGCCACTATCGTTCACGGTTTCTTGCGCCTACTCCGTAACCACATACCATTTGTCTGGGATGAGCAAGTCAAAGCTGCATTCGAAGCCCTCAAGAAAGCTCTCATGCAAGCTCCCTTGATCTCCCCTCCGGATTTCTCTCAGGACTTCATCCTCTACGTCTCGGCATCCGACCACACTGTGTCTGGAGTCTTGGTTCAAGAAGACGTCTCTCACCAAGAGCATGTCATTTACTACGTTAGCCAGACCTTGTCTAGTCCACCCCTACGTTACCCATATGAGGAGAGACTAGCCCTAGCTGTGGTCTTTTCCGTCCAAAAACTGCGACACTATATCTTACTTAGTCATACCACAGTCGTTGCTGACTCCAACCCCATGGTTTATCTCCTAAATCAACAACTACTGCAAGCTCGTGTTGCTAAATGGGTCATTATTCTCCAGGAATATGACCTCACTTTTTGAACACCTAAGAGCACTAAAGCCCTTGTGCTTTCCCAGCTCATCACTGATCTACCTTCCCTTCTCCCGGCCCCACAAATCTCTGACGAGTTACCCGACAATCACTTGTTCACTATCTCGTCTAATGACCCATGGTACGGTGATATTTTTTTATACCTGCGCACGCAGAAGTTCATACCCAAAGTCACCCGTAATGAACGCCGTCGCATCCGTCACCAGGCCTCTCGATATCTCCTCTTAGGTGATGTCCTTCACCGGCGGGGGGTTGACACCATTCTTCATCGTTGCCTTATGCACGAGGAAGCTAAACACGTCCCTAACGACTGTCATAGCGGTGCCTGCGGTGGCCATTTCTCTGGGATGGCCACTGCCCAAAAGGTCATCCGCGCTGAATATTTCTGGCCCACACTTTTCACCGACAGCATCACTGCGGTCAAGCACTACCATAACTGCCAACTTTTTTCCCCCAAGGCTCGGACACCACCTACTCCATTACACCCAGTGGTCACCGTTGGTCCCTTTTGTAAGTGGGCTATCGACTTCATGGAGTGTAGACCTCCGTCTGCCAACGGCCACAAATACATCATTGTCACCGTCGATTACTTCACCAAATGGGCCAAAGCCATGCCTACCTTCAATTGTATCGCTGACACAGCTGCCTGTTTCTTTTTTAACCATGTTATCACTCGATTCGGGGTTCCTAAACAGTTGGTCTCAGACCATGGTTCACACTTCGAAGATTCAGTTTGGCGTGAGTTATCCACCCTCCTCAAATTCGAACATCAGTTCTCCTCTACTTACTACCCCCAAGGGAACGACCAAGTAGAGGCCATTAAAAAAATCCTCAAGACCATCCTCCAACATACTGTTGACCGGCATAAGTCCAATTGGAACCATATGCTCTTCCCCGCCTTATGGGCTTACCGTACATCCACTAAAACCGCCACTGGTTTCACCCCATTTCACTTAGTTCACGGCGTAGAGTCTATCCTTCCCATCGAATGTCAGATACCTGCCTTACATATCGTCGTTGAGCTTCTCCCTGATACCTCTGCACTTGAGCAACGTCTGCTATCCCTCGAACAAGCCGATGAAGACCGTCGTGCCGCTCTCCAAACCATTGAAGCTGCCAAGAACCGCTCCAAAGCTGGTTACGACAAACGTGTACATCCTCGAACTTTCCACTAAGGGGACCTTGTCCTCGCCTATGACCAAGCCCATGACAAAACCGACAAAGGGAAGTTTGAATCCATGTGGCAAGGCCCTTACATCGTGCAAACTTGTCTCGGCAAGGGGGCATACATCTTAGCTGACTCCGAAGGTCACCCTTTGCGCAACCCTCGAAATGGGTTGTATCTCAAACGCTTTTATCCTTAAATCACTCGTGGCCTCATTGGTCCACATTGTATAGTTTGCTCTCTTTTTTGTTTTTCACCTTTTTTGCCACGATCTTACATTCCTCATTTTTTGCATGACCACAGATGGACCATCTTACACCTCACTATACTGGCTTCGCCGATGGAGCAAGCCGCTGGTCTCCCAACCTGGCTTCTGCACCGTGGGTCCTATATTCCCCTTCCCATGAAATGATTCACCTTGATGGAATCTGTATAGGCGCTGCTACCAATAACCAGGCAAAGTATGATGCTGTGACCGGTCTCCTGACTGCTGCCCTCCAGATGTGCATACGTCACCTCCATGTGTTCCTTGACTCCCAGCTTCTTGTCTCCCAGCTCAACAACTACTATTAGGTGCGTGATCCCTGCCTCTTTAGAAAATTCCTACGCACAAAACAACTCAGCCGACAGTTTGAATCCATAACATTCACCCATGTCCCACGAGCTCAAAATAGTGTCACGGACCAAATGGCCAACAACATCCTAGATTGGCATATCAATCACTCCATGTAACACCTCCATCATGCATAGCATCTCATAAAAATATATAAAAAACCCAAAAAGATTGCAAGGGGCATCCACGTGCCTATCATCACATAAACATTTGCATCCATGTGCAATAAAAAATACATACACGGGCATCCACGTGCCTAGTCCTACATACATAGTGTTGCATCCATGTGCAATACATCACATAACATACACAAGGGGCATCCATGTGCCCAACATCCTATACGACTTGCATCCACGTACAATGTAAACATATCACAAATCATAAAGCGCATCCACGTGCGTCCAACTAAAACAAATATCACAAAAAGGTGCATCCACGTGCATATATATATATATCAAAAACTACATGTTCAGTGCTATACATGTCCTGAGTACCCCTATACTCAGATATACAAAAAAATGGCTATACATCCCTACATCCTCATAAAATACATGCTGTAGCTACAAAACTCGGGGGGAGTCCCTTGCACTCCCTAATGAGAGTCATACCCTGCATCACTGCCTACATCGGCTGCCTCTGAGTCCTCCCCTCGCTCCTCCTCTGGCAAATCCTCATCCCCTATGGGCTCCTGTGCCCCTGCCCTGTCTACCAAGATCGCCACCCGAATCACAATGGATCTGAACTCTCGGGGTGCCCTCATGCAATCCTGAACCACGTCTGGATCGACGTCCCGCCATCCCTCATCGGTCACCCCCACCAACAAATGGTCTAGTAGTGCCCGTATGGACTCCAACGTCCCCTCCGCATCACGGTGATGGACCTCTCCTCGCCCAGGCAGAGCTGGAACGGCCACAATACCCCTCCGTGCCACATGACCTGGCAGCGGCCTCGGGCCCACATCTGTAGATAACCCATATGTCAGTAACCGTATATCAATCTACTATCATATCTATACAACTTGACATCCATAACATGCAAGCAAAAATATACGTACCATCGGGTCCCCATGCCTGTCCTGGTGCTCGTGGCGCCTCTGGATCTCTGGTGTAGTCCATGTCCCTATACGGGAAGTTGTCCAGTGTCAATGGTATCTGGAGCCACTACAGGTACAACTCCTGCATAAAATACCTACCCACGTCACCGCCACCATGACGATGCATCATCTCGCCCCACCGCACCATTCGCGGCTCCCTCAAACCTCCTGCTCTGATCGGCACTCGCGGCCGCAGTGTGGGCACCCTCTTCATAAAGAAGGCACACAAGAAAGAACCATAGCAAAAACCCTTGCCAGATTCCTTCGCTGCTGTTAGCTGTCACTGAATGCAGGTCAGGTACATCTGGCCCCACACATAGTACACCCCATCCAGTACGCGCTCTACCATCTGCATCTGGCCCCCAGATACCTTCTCAGGTGACTGGGACCCCAATACCCGAACCACGCATGCCGCCATGGCCTGTACTGTTGGCTCCTGTAAGTCTCTCACCAGAAGTGCATTCCTATGCACCCTCGCCTCTGGACCACAGTACCTCTCCAGGATGTCCTCCATATCTATGTCCACAGATACCCGCGGCTGCGTGTCTGCCACCCTACCCAGACAGGGCAACCCCGTCAGGAAGTATACATCGGTCAGGGTGAGGTCCACCCTCTCACCCTGTACTCGGAAAGCCTGTATGTCCGGCTCCCAGAAACTAATCAGTCGGTTCAGCAACAATGCTGCCGACCATATCATGGGTATCTGTGTGAACTTTAGTAGTCCGCACAGTCCCAGCACCGATCGCACATGGCTCTCACCTCGGACCACGGTCATGATCTCATCCGGAATCTCCGGCTCTCTCCACAGAACCTACGGCATCCTGTCAATCACACAAAGTAGATTCATCAGACTCATGTCAAATAAATAAGTCCCCCCCCCCCCCCCTGGAAGACCCTAATAAATCGGCCCCAAAACCGCGGCTCTAGGGCCCCCTGCCGCGGTTTCTGACCGTGGCTGTCAGGCCTACACTTGCGGTCCTTAATCGCGTCTGTTCGACCTAACCTCGCGGTTTGACACCACGTGTTCCTCGCTGGAACACGCGATACCAGACCGCGTATCCCGACGTGCAACACGCGGTACCTGACCACGTGGTTCACCCCGAAACTCACAGTTGCCAACAGCGGTCTCATCCCCTTAACCCGCGGTCCACCCCACGTGGACCGTACAAATAACCCTGGGACCCACTACCCAACCCCCGACCCTAAAAAACATGCAGGTATGAGTTTGACGGAATACCTGTGTCTCCCATATCTGAAGTCGGCCGGTCGGATCGTCCAGAAATGCCACCTTAGCTCTGGTCCACACTGATCACTAGTCAAAGTCAAATAGTACAAATGACACTTGTCATGTTGGACCCACACACTATTTATAGTCAGTTGAATTTTTCTTGTTTTAGCCATTATGAACCCATACGGAGTCCATTTTTCGAACCGTTTCCACCACTGGAATCAGCACGACGAGACCGTCCTGATGGTCACCTCATTGCATTATTTTGTCCCCATCGTTTTTTACACATTTTTCAGACGCCACTAGTCGCCTCGGTTTGCATGCCATATCGGTCGTTCTCCGTTTTTCACATATTTTATATCAGTGGATTCATTTTTCCGAGCCAGTGATGATGCTTGAGATCATTTCTCGCTCTCACCCCTAGATTTTTTGGGTCTTTTTCCAAAACACCCTCAGTCACCTCGGTTTGCATGTCACATCAGCCATTATCCATTTTCGACACTCTTTATATCGCCGAATTCATTTTTCCGAGCTCATGATGATGCTTGAGATCATTTCTCGCTCTCACCTAGTATAGTTTCAACATTGTGCCCAACACCTTGCTGCCTCGATTTGCGCACCACATCGACCACCATCGAATTGTTCCACACATTTACATGAGCCATCCACTCCTGTCATACTGCAAAGGTTTCGTTATTTTGCCACCATCTCATTCACCCTGCAAGGAGGCCCATCAGTGTTCCCCCCTACCCTCGTTCTTGGTCATCATTAATGTTCCTTGATTGAACACTTCCCCCTTGTTTGGCCATCCCTTTTGTTCGGTATAATTTTATCCCTTTTTCGGGCCGGACAAGTCCTTTACGAAAAAGGCACTTAGGGAGTTTCTGTTAAGCTCTTTTCTGACTCCTCAAACAATGAAAAGATCACCGAGCAATCTTGCTTCCTTTCATGCTCGTTAAAGTACCTGAAAGGGCATCTACCTGGTATAAGTTTACCCCTTTTCCGGACCTGGTAGACTAATTACGAAAAAGGAATACTCTAGTCACACCGGCTAGAAGAGTTCTTCATTGCATCCTTTTATGCTTCTTTGGGTCTTGGAGACTAACACACGAAAAAGCAACCCCCTGGAGTCTTCTTATTTGCTTTTAGACTCTCTAAAATTGAAAGCAACCACGAGCACGAACTGTCCTGGGCTCGTAAAATCCACACGACAATACCATTCCATTACTTCAGAGTCTTCTTATCGCTTTGAGACTCCTTAAAATTGAAAGCAATCATGAGCATGAACTGTCCTGGGCTCGTATAAATCCACACGATAGTACCATTTTTACACTCACTTCTTCTAGTTCCTTAACCCATGAAGAAGTCATCCCGTGCCTCTAGGCACTATGATCGATCATCTCGGCAGCACCCCCAATTAGGTCGCCTTTGTTCAGAGTATTCTGTAGTCTCCTTCCATTTTACCCCAGCTTGAGTCTCCCTCAGCCCAGTCACCATCCCAGATCCAATACAGCTATGATCCCTTTCCCATCAGTCAGTTTCATATGTTGCCCGATCATCCCCATTATCATACTCTGAACAAAGGAAGTTTGAGTCCACCCACTCTACTTGCCCAGTTGTCCCCCCAGTTTTTCAATCCTGCCATCAGTACTATCACATTTTGGTTCTCCGCCTCGCTCTCCTGTCAAGGAAACATCATTGCCTTGATAGTTGCAGGTCTCCCTCTGTCAACGATAGCCCCTCTATTCCAGAGGATAGACTCAGAGGCCCCTGAGCCTTGGACCCATCACCATCTGTGGTGAGTGCCTACAGACCATTTTGGGAGGAGTCATCATTGCCTCTCCGAATGGTTGTTTCTCACATGCTCGACTTTAGCACCTTGATCGTATTATTGAGAATCACGCAGGATTTACATCCTTACCATTGTTTGTCGAAGACCCCAGATTTCCCCCGACTCTAGCACATTGGTGAGTCACTCCGGAACACCCAGTTGTATGTTCCCGTGGATGTCCGGGCTGCGTTGGCGATTGTATTTGGAAGCCATCCAGTTATATGCTTCCTCGAGTACCCAGTTCAGTCCCAGATCAGTTCCAGTTCAGTGTACCATTGAGAGTGTACCCCTTGTCACTCTGATCCAGCAGCTCATCCGTTCCTTTGGTACCACACTCAGTAGCACTATTGATTGTTCCAGTGTATCAGTTTTTCAGCTCAAAAATGGTCATCCCAGCAGTATGTCCCAGATTTGTGTCCCCTCTGGACCCTTATGATGTACACAGTGGTTCTCTATGTATCTTACAGGTCCCTCTTTTCGGGCCTCATAGTTCTTTTTATGTATCTTGATACGAGCATGAGTATGCCCGCCTCGTCCATATATTAAGATTCTTCCTCATTCAGTATTTGAGGTCATGTATATTTCAGGTCCCCATTTTTTGGACCCCATTGTTATTATTATGTTATATCCTGATACGAGCATGGGAATGCCCGCCTCGTCCATATGATCAGATGATTCCTCACCCATTATTGAGGTTATGTACTTTTAGTTTTTGCAGTTGTTTGGGATCATTGTTCCGGGCTTTAGTTTGTTTCTTCCCTTCTCCACATCCCAGGAAACCCATACATGACTTATGATGTCCATCGGCCATACGATGAGCTCCTGCCCTCGCACATCAGGGGGCAATTTGTTAACACCCAAAAAGTGTTCACTACCTCATCTACCTCATTACATGGCTCATTTGTCCATTTTTCTACCATATTTCCATTAAAAACCCTAAAAATCCCACTAAATAGCCTCCAAAAGGCCTAAAATGCCTCCAAAAGGTCACAAAACCATCAAAAAAGCCTCAAAAAGGCTAAAAACCCCCTTTTTCCTCCAAAAATATCCAAAATTCCTCTAAAATAGCAAAATCCCTCTAAAAAGGGAATAAAAAATATAAAATAATGAGGAAAAAGAGGAAAAAACCCTATACAGCTGCCCTAAACCATATGGTTCCCAAAACCATGGGCCAGCACTCCACCACCAAAAAACTATAAATAGGTGATGGAGACCCCTTATTCCACATCCACAATCAAATATACCCTTACTCTACCAAAATCTCCCTTGAAACCCTAGCTCACCATTGAGCCACTTTCACCTTGAGAGCCCCTTTTTGCTCATTCCCACCATTGGAGAAAGAGAATGAGGAAGTTGGAGCTTGGAGCAACCCTCTTGGACATTGCAAGGGCTTCACCAACCTTCACATTGGAGGTAATATTAATACAAAAACCATTATTTACATCTTGTTGTTTATGTTTCATGCACATGTTTTAGAGTAATTTACATTTCAGTTTTAGCATGATAATTTCCACTTACTGAACTGCTACTAAGGAGTCCCTTCTCCTTAGTAGGTGCTCATTCGCACAAACTAGGGGTAAAACCCTAGCTACAACATCTTAAGAGCATGCACTATGGCTGCTAATTCTAAATCATGTGTGGCATAATTCTTTTCATGCTCTTTTAATTTCCTGGATTCATAGCAAATCACAATTCCTTCTTGCATGAGAACCTCACCCAGTCCTTCAATGCAAGCATCTGTGCACACTACAAAATCCTTCCTTGGATATGCTATCTTCAAAACAAGAGCGTTGGTAAGTAACTCCTTTAATTTCTGAAAAATTTTCTCACATTTTTTAGACCATACAAATTTGATGTTCTTCCTTTGCAATGAAGTGATCGGATGAGCTATCCTGGAGAATCCTTCAATAAACCTTCTGTAGTAACCAGCAAGGCCCATAAAACATCTAACATCTGAAACATTTCTTGGAGTTGGCCAATCTATGATGGAATTAATCTTCTCCGGATCCACTGCAATTCCTTCTTCTGAAATGACGTGACCCAAATATTGAATCCTCTTTTGATAGAATTCACACTTGCTTAACTTGGCATATAGCTGATGTTCTCTAAGAACTTGCAACACCATTCTTAGATGCTCTTCATGTTCTTCTTCATTTCTTGAATAGACAAGAATGTCGTCTAAAAACACAATCACAAACTTATCCAAATATTTGTTGAATACACTATTCATGAGACACATGAATGTGGCAGGTGCGTTGGTAAGGCCAAATGGAACCACAGTGAACTCATAATGACCATATCTAGTTCTAAAAGTCGTCTTGTGAATGTCTTCTTCTTTAATCCTCACTTGATGGTAGCCAGACCTCAAGTCAATCTTTGAAAATAATTTGGCTTCCTTCATTTGATCAAACAAGTCATCAATTCTTGGTAATGGATACTTGTTCTTAACTGTCACTTTATTGAGCTGCCTGTAATCAATACAAAGCCTTAAAGTCCCATCTTTCTTCTTGACAAATAACACCGGTGCTCCCCAAGGAGACACACTAGACCTGATATACCTTTTATCCATTAATTCTTCCAGCTGTATCTTCAATTCCACCAACTCCGGTGTACTCATTCTATAAGGAGCTTTAGAATTCGGCGCTGCCCCTGGAACAAGATCGATGGTAAAATCAATATTTCTCATCGGTGGCAACCCTGGTACCTCATCCGGAAACACATCTTGGAACTCTTGCAATATCCTGAAGTCTTCTAGTCTTGGCCCTTTGTCCTCTAATGAATTTGGCATATGGACTACATATAATTGACAACCCTTCTTATAAAACTTTTTCAACTGCAGGGCTGAAATCTACCTTACTGAAACTTGCTTGGGAATCCCTTTTACCAATGTTGGCCTTCCCTTTTCATCAATGCACTCAAGTGCTTTCTCATAACAGTCCAATTTGGCTCTATGTCTTTCTAACGAATCCATGCCAATTAATGAATCATAGGATCCTAATGGTAACACATTCAATTCAGCATATGTGTGGAGTCCATTCAATTCTATGGGACACTCCATCACTACCTCACTTACTTTTTTCTTGGTCCCCATGGCTAATTGCACTAGCCAAGACTTATTATGCTTCATTTTTCTAAGAGAACAACCTTCAACCACTTTTGGAGAAACATAACTATGAGTAGATCCTGGATCAATCAAAACAGAAATAGATTACATAGCAATCTTACCTTCGACTTCCACCACTGATGATTGATGGTCTGCTTGATGATTATCCAACACTGCATAAATCCGAGGTGCTGTCCTTGCCATGTCCCCCACCATGGCTACTCCCTTCAAGTTGTTCAACTTTCGAGAATTTTCTTTTCGATGTGGACAATCCTTCAACATGTGGTTTTCTCCACATCCCCAACGCTGAAGTGGTCCCTTTGATGCTTTGTCTACTGCCACTACTGGTTTGAATCCACTCCTTGCTTGCTGTCCCTGTGGAAAGGTTCTAGGCTGGCCTCTGAATGGTGGCTTGAATCCATTCTTCGTTTGATCAAACTTCCCTCTTGGCTTTCCTTTCCATGTTGGGTTAGCCTCTATTTTTCCTTTACTTTGCTCATAGAAATGCATTGCCATCCTAATGCCTTCATCCAAACTTGGTGGATTAACAAACTCAATACGATCCTTGAAGATTTGAGGTAGACCTCCAAGGAAGCATTGGATTTTTACTCTCTCTGTGAGTATTTTGATCACAGAAGATCTAGGAGCTATGGAGAACCTCACAAAATCGAATTAATTTGCAAAAACAGTGGAAAAACTTGAAAAAGATGATAATTTTACACACAATGTATGCTCAAATCTTTGATTAACTGACTGTCTAACATGTGAAAATGTTAGTAACAGGTTTTTACTACATCCATGAGAAAATTGAGAGCATTATGTGGCTCAAGCTGAGTGTACAAGTCATCAATGCCAAATTGGCCTCAATCCCCCCTAGGTGGGTCCAACTCAATCCCAATCACCCCAAACAGCCACGAATTCTGGTGTGGAGGTGGCTGAAGCATGCTGGGTCATTAATGAGCTCAAGGCAGGCATGGGTGAGCAAGTAGAGGAGGTTTGGGGGCCCAAGGGAGCATTAAATGCTCCAAATCTAGCCAAAAATGGGCAAAAATCCACCCTAGCGCCCTTGGTCAACTAAAATTCCCCAAAACAAGGAGAGAGGGTGCTCTCGCAATTAATGAGGGTGCACTTGTGGACAAAACTGGAGGCTGGGTGAACTGGTTTGCTTGGAAGTGGGTGTGAACACTCTCAAAAGTGGGTATTTGACCAACTATAGTCACTTAATCCAAAACATGGTTTAATTAAGCACATGGACAATAAAAATTTATGGATTATGGTACTAAGTGTGGATTACTGTTCTAACACCCCCCCTTAACCATAACTTAGTACATCTCATGAAAGATAAGTGGGAGGCCTTGGCAACAAAGGCTCAAGTCACCTCAATACAAACAGAAATTTTATTTGTCCATATGAACCGAGGAAAAGAAGTAAAACCTCATGGGATAAAAACTTCCCTCAAAAATGGACATGGGGCTGAACCTGCAATTAAATTGCAGCAATCACCATCCATCACTCACTCCAAGCAAAGCTCTCAAGTGAGTGAAGGTATTCTCAGTAAAGCACTTGGTGAAAATATCTGCAGTTTGCTCGGTGGATGGGCAATACTGCAGTGAAATCACCCTGTCATGCACCAAGCCCCGAATGTAATGCATGTGGATCTCAATGTGCTTTGTTCTTTGCCTCTGTACTGGATCAGTAGATATCTTGATGGCACTTTGATTATCCACCCAAATATTGGTTGGAGAATCAATAGCAACACCAAACTCCCGAAGAATGCCTTGCAACCAAACACACTGTGTGGCTGCATTCACTGCTGCCCTGTACTCGGCCTCTGCTGATGAAAGAGAAATTGTATGCTGTTTCTTGCTTGACCAGAAAATGGGACCTTCAGCAAACATAAACACAAAACCTGAAGTGGACTTTCTATCGATGGGATCTCCCTCCCAATCGGAATCAGAAAATCCAGCTAGTTGAAGTGAAGAACCAGCTGCATAGTGTACCCCAAAGCTCTTTGTTCCTTGGACATAATGAAGGATCCTTTTGGCTGCCTTCCAATGGATCTCATGTGGCTACTGCATATACCTTGCTACAGCACTTACAGCATAAGACAAATCAGGTCTTGTATGTGTAAGGTACAGCAAACTTCCAACTAGCTGCCTGTAGAGTGTGCAATCCACCAATGGAGAGTCTTCAAATTCACCTAGTTTTATGCCTGAAAGGAATGGGCACTTGGCTGCCTTACATTCAGCCATTTTAAACTTGAATAACAGGTCTGAAGCATACTTAGATTGACTCAGCAATATACCTCTCTCAGATTGCTCAATTTCCAAGCCCAAAAATTGCCTTAGCAATCCTAGGTCGCTCATGGCAAATTCACTGTGCAAAGAAGCTTTAATTGAGCCAATTTGTTTGGTGCAGCTCCCTGTAATTAAGAGATCATCAACATACAGTACAATGACCTGCAAATTATCATCACAATGATGCAAATAAACATTTGGATCAGACTTGCATCGACAGAAACCAATTGAGAGCAAAAAAGCATCCATTTTGTCATACCAAGCCCTGGGGGCTTGCTTGAGTCCATAGAGTGACTTCTTCAACCTGCATACAAGTGTGGGATCCTCTTGGAATCCTTCAGGCTGCTGCATATATATCTCTTCCTGTAGCTCACCATGCAAGAATGCACTTTTGACATCCATGTGGTGAACTTCCCAACCTTTACTAGCTGCCATGGCTAGAGCTAGTCTAATTGAGTCCATCTTTGCAACCGGTGAAAAGGTCTCTGTATAATCCACACCATGGATTTGTGAGTAGCCCTTAGCCACTAACCTAGCCTTATACTTCAGATCAGAACCATCAGCAACAAGTTTGGTTCGGAAAATCCACTTACATTGCACAAGTTTCCTCTTGGGAGGAAGAGGCACCAAATCCCATGTTTTGTTCTCTTGGAGAGACTGGAATTCTTCTTGCATTGCTGCTCTCCACCTTGGATCATGATGAGCTTCCTGATATGATGTTGGATCAGATCCAATCATCATATAACAGTGATCAGCAAGTTCACTTTCATTTGCAAAGAAAGCATTGATTGTTTGAGATCTAGTCTTCCTATGCTCTTGGGGATTGCCTGCCAATTCACCTGCAGCTTCTATGATTTTTTCAGCCCACTTGGGCCTTGATGGTGACTCATGTACAGCAATGTCATCTTCAGCCATGTCATCTTCAGCAATATCAGAAAAATCAGAGGTGGAATCATCACTAATCTCTTTAAGGTGTGGAGGAGAGGAGCTTTCCCCCGGTGCAAGCTCAAAATCTGGAATTGGTTCTTCTTCGAATTGCACACTTCTCTCAATGAAAGTTTTAAGTGTGGATGTGTCAAAGAGATTGTAGCCCTTTGTGTCCTCACCATATCCAACCATGATACATTCCCTGCTCTGTGGCTCCAAAGCCTTCCTTTTTTCTGATGGAATTCGAGCCCATGCTCTAGACCCAAAAATCCTGAAATTTGACACATTTGGTTTTTGGCCAAACCATGCCTCATAGGGGGTTTTTCCTTTGACTGATTTGTGAAAGGCTCTGTTCTGAATATGAGCAGCACAATTGATGGCTTCAGCCCATAGCTTAGGGCTTAGATCCCTAGCTTCAATCATGCAAGTAGCCATCTCCTTGAGAGATCTATTTTTCCTCTCTGCCACACCATTTTGCTGAGGTGTGTAGGGGATTGAATGTTGCATTTGGATGCCACATTCCTCACAAAGGTGCTGAATGTTATTATTCACATATTCCTTTCCATTATCAGTCCTAAGGATCTTTATCTTATGACCACTATGGTTCTCCACTAGGGCTTTCCAAATCTTCAATTTCTCAAACACTTCTGACTTCAATTTAAGGAAGTAAACCCAGCAGAATCGAGAGTAGTCATCTATGAATGTAAGTACATACCTTGATCCACCATATGATGGAGTGGGAAGAGGACCAATGAGGTCTGAATGTACCAATCCAAGTGGTTGAGTGGCTCTCCTTGCCATTCCCTTCTCATAGCTTCGCTCAGGATGCTTTCCAACTACACACCCAATGCATGCACCATTTGATGATTTGATTTCTGGAAGCCCTTCCACCATCTCGTCCTTGTGCAGTGTCTGGAGGTATTTGTAGTTCATGTGGCCAAATCTTTCATGCCACAACTTGGAGGTCTCATTGGCATGAGAGACAAGAGCATGGTCACTAGAATTTGGAATGAAATTTGAGAATTTGTACATTCTCTCATCATGATCTGCATACCCTACAGCCACAACTTGATTTGAGGAGATTTCTGAGATTTCTACCAAATCTGGAGTAAATGTCACTCTCTTGGCTTCTCCTGTATGGGTCATTTGATAGATTGATAGAAAATTTGCAGCCAATGAAGGTACATAGAGCACATCATTGAAATAGCCATGCTCCATGTCAATCCTACCAATCCCTTTGGTCTGGATTTCTGAATCATCTCCCATTCGAACTGTTGGGCCACCATTCGAATGCATAGAGGAGAAGAGCTCTCTGGATGAAACCATATGTCTGGAAGCTCCTGAATCAATGATAAAGGATGAGGGATTCGAAGTACCTGCTACCAAAGCATGACACTTCTCCTTATTGTCAAGGTTTGAGGTGCTCTCCTTCTTCCTTGCGCCCTCAGGGACTGGGATGTTGTTCTTCTCCAGCAGCTGCGCCATTGAGTCAATGGTTTTCTTCATACACGAGCTCTCTGGATTCCATCCCCTATGACAATAGGTGCATTTGGTCTTTTCCTTTCCCTTCTTGTCCTTTTCCTTTGACAGATTCGAACCCCCATCTGTAGACTTGGTTTTGTCAAACTTCCTCTTCTCTTGCTGCTTCGAATTCTTGGCTTTCTGCTTTCCTTTGCTTGCATTTGAAACACCCATTGCCAATGCTTGGTCCTTTGATTTTATGGTGCCCATCTGAACTAGTTTATCCTGCTCCTGAGTGAGACACTCCATGAAGGTAGCTAGTGATGGCATTTGCCAATTTCGAAGGGTCATTTTGGCTGAGTGAAATGTGATAACAAATACTGAAAACTCTGGGCCTAGCTTCGAAAGGATGGACAGAATCAATTGTTCCTCCTTCTTAACAATTCCACATTGTTGCAGTTGAAGCACCAGTGACTTGAATTTCGTGAAGAACTCCTGGATGGTTTCAAAATGCGTTGGGCTCAAGCTAATGAGCTCGTTTTCAAGCTGGTGGCCTCTCAGTTCATCAGTTTTCCCAAAGAGTGATTCTAGCTTCACCCATACTTCATTGGGAGTTGTCAAACTGTCTGTATGAAACAAGAGTTCCCTTGAAATGCTCAGGCATAGCAATCCATAAGCTTCATCAAGTCGATTGTAGTACTTTGCTTTCTCCACAGCAGAATTTGCCTCCACTTCTGTGCCCATGGTCACTCTATAGAGACCCTTAGATCTCAGCTTGATGACCATCTCAGCCTTCCAATCGAAAAAATTGAAGGGTGTGAGCAACATTTGGTTTGCTTCCATGACTGCTGCGTTCATGATGAGAAAACTACTGAAACACCTGCAAAAAACACTCAATTTTTATCTGGAAATCCTCTCTAGAATGCAGTTCAATGCTCAATATTGGCCTGCAACTCACTAACTCCATGATGGCTCTGATACCATGTGATTATTTTGATCACAGAAGATCTAGGAGCTATGGAGAACCTCACAAAATCGAATTAATTTGCAAAAACAATGGAAAAACTTGAAAAAGAGGATAATTTTACACACAATGTATGCTCAAATATTTGATTAACTGATTGTCTAACATGTGAAAATGTTAGTAACAGGTTTTTATTACATCCATGAGAAAATCGAGAGCATTAGGTGGCTCAAGCTGAGTGTACAAGTCATCAATGCCAAATTGGCCTCAATCCCCCCTAGGTGGGTCCAACTCAATCCCAATCACCCAAAACAGCCATGAATTCTGGTGTGGAGGTGGCTGAAGCATGCTGGGTCATTAATGAGCTCAAGGCAGGCGTGGGTGAGCAAGTAGAGGAGGTTTGGGGGCCCAAGGGAGCATTAAATGCTCCAAATCTAGCCAAAAATGGGCAAAAATCCACCCTAGCGCCCTTGGTCAACTAAAATTCCCCAAAACAAGGAGAGAGGGCGCTCCAGCAATTAATGAGGGTGCACTTGTGGACAAAATTGGAGGCTGGGTGAACTGGTTTGCTTGGAAGTGGGTGTGAACACTCTCAAAAGTGGGTATTTGACCAACTATAGTCACTTAATCCAAAACATGGTTTAATTAAGCACATGGGCAATAAAAATTTATGGATTATGGTACTAAGTGTGGATTATTGTTCTAACACTCTCATCCTTAATGTAGTCAACATACCTCAGTAATTCCAAGAATTTGTGGACATGCTCTTCCATAGACTTTAGTCCCAACTTGAGTTCATTAAACTCTTTTCTCTTACCATCATAATACCTAGCAGAAAGGTATTTCTCCTTGAAGTACCTCTTAAATCTTTTCCAACTGATCTTTCTCTCATTAATTCTTTTCACTTGCACGAGATTGTCCCACCAAATGGAAGCTCTTCCATTTACGTTGTAAATAGAAATTCTGGCTTTCTCATTTCCTGAGTAGTCTTGAATTCTGAAGTATTTCTTCATTCCAAGAAGCCATGCTTCTGCTTCTTGGCCAGTCTTGCCTTCCCCATCAAATGTGGGAGGTTTTGCCTTCCTGAATTCTCCCTGTGGGATTCCCTTGAACTTCTTTCTTCCATCCAATCTCTTAGGTGCACGTCTTGGACTTCTTCTAGAACATTTGGAGTCACACGACCTGCTGGAAGAAGACCTTGATGAAGATGTTTTATGCTTTCTGCTCACCGAACTCTTCCTTGGGCTTGGAGTCCTCCTCTTCGAGTGACCTCTAGAATGATTCCCTACACTTCTTCCTTCTTCATCCATATTGCTTGGGTTGGACCCAAGGTTTATCTTATGCTACATATCAGTGAGGCTTTGCAAAATAGCAGCATTGAGTTGGTGTTGTTCTTCTTGAGCCTTCATCAATCTTTCATTGAAGCTCACCATGGTTTCAACCAAATTCTAAGGAGTCACATGCTCCCTTCTCCCATTGGATTCAATCTCCGCATTTTCTTCATGCATATTTTCTCCTAGAACATCTTCTTCGTGTTCATAAGGATCTTGAGCATCATTTATGGTCACCATCTTTCCTGTATGCTACCTATGCTACAATTATAAAGTTTATGAGCTGCAAGCACTGTGCATTATGAAAATATTTGTCAGACATCATGAGAATGCATATAGAAATATACACAATCAATATTTAACATAATAGAACTCATGGAATAATTCACACAGTTGCTATGCATTCCTTTTCCTTGCCCATTCAAGCAATTCTGGAAATTGCCCATATTTATCAATAATTTGTCAAAACAGTCGCTGGTACATTTATGCTCTAATTATTTGTGGGGTATGATAACTTCATTCCAATTCTAGTCATACACCATTATTCCCTACTAGACAAGCTTTCCAATGCCTGTCCCCATGCTCCATTCCGACATCGGGTGTGAAAACAGCTTTGTTTCAAAAATGACAACTCTTACCAATAATTCTGCACATTTTACACAGTTGTATTTTGGTCCAGAATGCCAACTTCAGCAACCTGTGGAAGGAAATCTATGAATCATCACAAAAAAATTTATATCGACAAAGTTAGTCCATATAACAAGGAACACTCAGCAGTTCGCGAATCTCAATTTCGATGCACCATTCATCTTTTATAAAATTCTGGGTTTAACTACTTTTCCTTTTTAACTCCCTTGCAACCTGTGCTCCTCCTATGCGCCACCTGTGCGCAACCTCCGCGCAATCTGCGCACTATCCGCGTGCAACCTGCACTCAATCCGCACTCAACCTGCGCGTAATCTGTGTGCAATTAACACGCAATCTGTGCGCGACCTGCGTGCAATCCGCACGCAACCCACACGTAATCTGCGTGTAATCCGTGCGCAATCTGTGCGCGACCTACGCGCAACCCACATGCAATCTGCGCACAATCCGCGTGCAATCTGTGCGTGACCTGCACGCAATCCGTGCGCAACCCTCACGCAATCTGTGCACGATCTGTGCGCAATCCGTGTGTGACCTACGTGCAATCCGCACGCAACCCACACATAATCTGCGTGCAATCTGTGCGCGACCTGTGCGCAATTTGTGCGCAACCTGCGCATAATCCGCGCGCAACCAGCACGCAATCTGCGTGCTTACGGGGGTCATATCTCCCTCGTCCCTTAACCAAATAAGGCAAGTTTGGTACCGTTGGAAAGATCTTGGAGAGCTCTATGCACCTATGTGATCTTATTCTTCATCTAAGAAGTCTGACCCTATCATTTTTTCCAATCAAAGTGCCGCCCCCAACTTCCCAATATTACATTAAAACCATTATGTTTCTTGCCTGTAATTCAGAGTTTGTCCTAAGCAGCCCCAATGCTGCAAGCTGGGCTCTGATACCACTCTGTAACGTCCCCTCCCTCCTTCCAAACATAGGGGAAAGAACAGGACCAATCATACGGGGCTTTTGGCAGAGTTGGCCCCCATATTCTTTCTTTTACTCATAAATTCATAACAATTAAAAACTTCTTGTGTGCAAACTCATACTTCAATAAAAACACAGTGGAATAAACGTACTAGCAAGCACACAAACAGTAATGCCTAACATATATACATATATCATAGCAGAGGATGATTCAGCATAAAGAGACTCAATCTCGTTCCAATGCCATGCATAGATTCCAAATTAAGATAATCCATTCATTTCATTAAACATGGACAATTTAACATATTGCAGAACACAAAATGCAAATAATTTATAATACATGGAACACTTATCTTGAAGATGAAGCTGTCCAAACAACTGGTTATGTGAGAGCAACGTTCCACCCAACCATAGATCTTTGTCTAGCTTGTATTCTTTCAGTTGAGAGATCACCCCCGAGCTGGGCTGTGTATCCACTAAGGAAGAACTAGCTGGGCTCACTCACAGCCATGGTTTCGGTCATCAGCTATGCTAAGCCAACACACCGTTGGGTTTATCAAACATTCATGAAGATAGAGGAGGGTAACACTAATCCAGTGAGCTCAACCACATAGCTACAGGCATCTCAAGTGAACTCAACAGTGAGGCACCCACATTACCTACCACATCCAACACAAGGAAGATCCCCTTCTCTATTACACAGTCCCTCAGGCAACTCTTCCCTCCAGTGCTCTTTAGGATGGGCATAGAAAGGTCCAGCTGCTAATCCTTGAGATCCTAGCCTTTACTGGGTTTATCAAGCACACCCAACCTCTGCATAGTCATTCCCAACTTGATTTCTCACCATTTTGCTCACCCAATAACTCAATTCCGTCACTCGTTTTCTGGGCTGCAAAAACTGGGTTTTCCTATGGATTTTGGGATAACTAATGCTCCCAAATTCGCCCCAAGGTTCATACCAATGGATCTCCCATTGGATTTCACTGTCCAATACTATATCTGGGCGTTTTTGTCTCTTCAAAACGTGGCTTCTCTCAAGGTCGCGATTTCTGGTTTTTCTCCCTGCTGGCAATTCGTTTTTTCGATGGAAAATGATGCTGGGTGATCAACAATGGAATGGGAATGAGATTGGAAGGATTCCCCAGAGGTAGAGTGACTTGTGGGTCAAGCAAAATAGAGCCCATACCTGCCATACGAATTTCTGGGCTGCCCATGCTCCATTGAAGCCATGGACTGAATTCCTCAACCACTTTCTTACACAAAATTAAATGTCAGCAAAGGAAGTCAAATGGGTTCTCAAGGTGACATATGGCAGCCTATGGTTCAATCCCACAACCCCCTCACCACTCCCTATTGGATACACATGACCCCTTCTCATTCGTTGCTCCCATAGCCAGTTTTGGTATTTTATTTCAATATTAAATATTTACATCAATTTACAATATCCCATGGCTTAATAGCACATGGGTAACACAATATCAAAGTGTGTCTAATTTAAATAAAATACGATCATAAACTAGCGGGGCCTTGGCCTTGAGCTCCATGCTAGGGAAACATACAACATGTGTATACAATATTTACATTAGAAGCCAATATTTTCTAAGGGTCAAAATTGGGGTATTACATATTGGGTGGACATTTTAAGATGTTCACAGACCACTCTGCATTGAAGTACCTGGTCAATAAGACTGTGTTGGGGGAAAAGATATGTCGATGGTTACTTCTCTTTCAAGAGTTCAACTTTGAAGCAATTGTGAAGCTAGGGTGGTTCAATTCCAACCCTGATCATCTATCGCAGATTGAAACAGGAGAGGATCCAACTAACATTGAAGACAGGTTTCCTAATGCACAACTGTTTCGGGTTGAAGTAGCTGATGGCTATTTTGAAGAAATCATTTGGTTTTTGGAAACAGGTACCACACCAGAAGAGCTCACCACTAGTCAGAAGAAGCAGTTGGTGGTTAAAGTTGCTGACTTCCAGCTTATCGCAGGAGAGTTATACAACATGGGTGCAGATGAGATATTACGACGGTGTGTCTTACCACACGAGTAAGTGCAGATATTGGCAGAAGCACATGGAGGAGTAGCTGGAGGACACTACGACGGCGGTTGGGTGACTGCTAGGAAGGTACTTTGGGCAGGACTCTGGGGGCCCACGCTACATAATGATGCGATAGACTATGCGCGGTCCTGCGATGTCTGTCAGAGAATTAGGAAGCCATCTATGAGGGACGAGATGTCGCTGATGCCTTAGTTAACGTACAACCATTTGACAAATGGGAAGTGGATTTTGTGGGACCAATCAATCCACTGGGTAAGCGTATTGGTTCCATATATATCATCACAGCGATAGATTACTTAACAAGATGGGTGGAAGCTGCACTAGTCGTTGATTGTTCCACAGCCACGGCTGCGCGGTGTTTTTTTTAAAACATTATCACTCGCTTCGACTGCCCCAAGATATTTCTAAGTGATCAAGGAAACCACTTTCTCAATTGCACCATCAACACATTGACGAAGGAGTTGCAAATACAACATAAGAAGAGTACACCATATCATCCGCAGGAAAATGGCACGGTGGAAGCTTTTAATAAGATATTGGAACACGCGTTGACAAAGGTGTGCAATGCGAACCACAACGACTAGGATCTCAAAATCCTAGCAGTATTGTGGGCCTATCGCACCACATGTAAAAGGTTGATAGGTCAGACACCATTTAAGCTGGTGTATGGACAAGAAGCAATCATGCCCATGGAGTACATTATTCCAAGCCTGTGCATTACAGCAATGACAGGAATGGATCCTGAGGTAGCATTGGAGGAACGTCTAGCGCAGTTAGTACAGCTAGAGGAAGATCGCTTTATCGTAGGTTTCCATCAGGGTGTGGAGAAGGATCGCTAGAAGGCTTGGCATGATCGCCACATCAAAAACAAATAGTTTCAACAGGACGACTTGGTGTTGTTGCATGACAGCAAGTTTATGAAACATCCAGGAAAATTGCAGATGCATTGGCTTTGTCCGTATTGCATCAATAGCATTACTTCAGGAGGAGCGGTACAGTTGCAGCAATTGGACGGAGCGATGCTCACAAAGTTGATTAATGGTTGTAGGTTGAAGCCCTATCGGTCAGGCTTGGAACAGTGTGATGCCTGATCGCATCACGAAAAAAAAAAAGTGTAGATTGGTCGACGGCAGGATGGCGCACCAATAGGGACAGAATGAGGAAGCAGGGAGGCTTGTGCCGCAAGTTAGGAGCGATTTGCGACAAGTGGCAGGGTCGCGACCAGGTCAAATCAGCAATAAATGCCAAAAGTTAAAACAGTTAATTAATGATGCTTGTTCAAATGATGGGCATTAATGGCAGATCCAGCTGATCGACTGACAGGATCGACGGGGGATTTGCATCATTAATACAGGATTTCGGTTGAGTTGATGCAGGATTTAGTGATGATTATGGAGGATTCGGCTGGACGCTATAAAAATAGGTAGAAGTTGGTCGTAAGGCACTGAGATTTTAGTTGTTAAGTTCCTGTGCACAGGTGAAGAGTATTGTTATAGCTTGGTCAGTGTAGTTGTGCGTTGGGCAAGGTTCAATTGAACTTGCAAAGTGCTGTTAGGATGGAGAAGCTATCAGTTGAGAGCGCTGGGTTAGGTATGCCGCGAGAGCTCGAAACAATTGAGATTAGCAGTGAGGTTGAGTCTCCTATCACCGAGATTGCAATTGAGGAAGAAGTCAAGTCTGCAAGAGACATTAATCTTAAGGCAGAAATCGCAAACATGCCGATGGGGGCGTCAGTAATCGCCAAGAAGCATCGAGGGGGTCAGCATTTTGAGTCACCACAGAGCAAGAGGCAACTTAGTGTTAGCAGGCGGCTTGATGAGAAAAGGTCGCAATACTGCTGATGGCACGACATGTTGGATGAAGGCTCGAAAGGAGTATTTTGGGCCAAAGGATACCGCACTTGGAGGGTTTTGGGTCACTTGGACCACATATTTTGTAGTATTGAGTCAAGTATACCGTAGTTGGTGGGTTTTTGGTCATGTATTTTGTAATATCAAGTCATTGTACCGTGGTACGTGGGTTTTTGGGTCATTAGACCAAGTCAGTTAGTAGATTGTCCATAGTGCCGGTTAGGAAAGTGGACAAGTATTGTAATTGGTGGAAGCTTATAAATAGATGAGAATTGTAAGTGTTGGAAGAGAGATGGCACGTGGATGGATAGAAGAATGAAGAGAAGTGTCATATGCGGAGATTGACAGAAATAATGTGGATGTTTATGTACTACTTTTGGTTTGCCGAGTAATATAAGGATGATGATTTGGTGCAATCTATGTGTAATGTTGCTGGATGTTCATGTTATTTATTCTTAATGTAGTTATCTGTTTTCTGTTGCTATAATATAAATGCTGCGATAATGTGTTATATGCAATTGAAGTAATATGCAATCTTTGTTTCTGGTAATGTTAAATGCTGCGATATGTTAGAACTTCATGGTGAATGTTTGGAATTGATGTCGGTATCATAGTGCCGCAACTTGCCTCCTCCCTCGGTGGAAACATGGTTCTGTCTGCTCTTCCTGGATGCCTCGAGTGAGACCTCATCCGCTCTGCGGGTGTTGCTGGGTGGGCTTAAACCTGCCCGGGCCGGTGCCCAGGGAGACTATGGTATGGGTTGACAATCGGTGGACCCCTGTCAACTATGAGGTTGTGATTTGGTCAACACTTAGATCATCCGCCACAGTGGTAGGAGAAGCTTAGGTGCAGGTAGGGCAGTCCAGTCGTCGCGTTGACAAGTCTGCCCCATGGGAGGGACTGTTGGTTGTTGACATCCCTGGGTATAACCCTCCCAGTCGGCCGGATGCAACCCCGTACAAGTTGAACTCGAAGCAGAAGTATGGTGTGAAGATGTCGGTGCTCCCTGCTAGAATGGAGTGCTCTATTGATATTGGGTCGGTGTTGCTGCACCTACGATACAATGATTATGATATGGTGGCCTACCTAGAAATTGCATCGACCCCATATGTGCCCAGGTCACAACTTACCGCGATGTCAATTCTACAGGATTGGGCACGAGGATTGAAATAGGCCGGCTTCTTAGGGCTCACTAACATGCTGCATTTCGAGAAGATGGCGGATGTTAACGTGTGTGTGAAGCAGCTGCTTGCATGCTTCCATGGTGGTTCCTTGTGGCTGGACAGAGAAATTCCGGTCACTGTGGATTTGATTTTGCACATTATCGGACTGCCTAAAGATGGATTCAATCCGTTGCAATACTTCCAAGGGAAGGCAAACGGAAGAAAGAGGGAAGGTCAACTAGTGAAGAAATATGGCTTGGAAACGGATGGTCATGGGTATTGCACCAGCAGTATTAATGATAAGGCGGTACTCACCGGCACCAAGATTTTATCCTGCAAGGTGGTTAGGAGTGGTTGTCCTAACCAGTGTAATTCAGGGATTGTCACATGTGCAGTACAATGCACGGAGGGCGTCCAAATGAACTGGTCTTGGTTTCTATTAAATCAATTGGCAGAGGATGTTGTGGCGGTTCAATCAGGTAAGGGTTCATTCACATATAGTTGGCTTCTTCTATTGATTGCATTCGTGGCTTGGAAGGAGCCCGACACAAAACAAGGCATGGAAGTTGCGGCTGCAAAAGAGCGGTGGGGGGCATGCTATCAGAACTTATGGTATGTATGGGAGCCAGAGCAACTCCGGGATTGCCAATTGCTATTCAGGATCTATTGGGAGATGCTTTGTGATGTAGCAACAAAGGTACCGTGGATATCTGAAGACACTGCAAAAACGTTTAAGCCGGTCATGGAGTTTTCGGTTCGGCGACATGCTATTTATGTGCAAGCAAGGCGTGACCCTAGTCATCATTGGTTGCTGACCCCTTACAAGGTAACGACAGAAGCATTGGATGCCATTGTGAATGATTGGCAGCCGGAATGGCGCAAACCTATGGTGTTTCCCGAGATTAAGGCTGGTGAGCCGATGAAGGGTCCAGATCATCGTATATCGGCGCAAGACAAACCCAGTCATCATGATTCTGATCAAGAGTCCATTATAACACCGACAGATGATGACAGTGACCGCACCTTGGAAGAGAACAGAACGAAAGGGCACCAGGACCAAGCGACAATTAGTGGGCTACCCCTACTGGCGGAAGCGCACTTGGGTTGACTTATCAAAGCAATGACTGATGCATCCATCGTAACAGCTCAAAATATCAGAAGGGCAACAGATGGAGGATTCCATGTGCTCACTGCTCATATGAGCTCTTTGTATGACATGGTCTTGCGGAGAGCACTGGACGAAGCAGTGGCACCAGAAGTTAGCACAATCAGCACCGATCCGCGGGTCAGGAATGTGGAGATTCCCCCGATTGCGACTGTGACAGAAGATGAGGTTGTGAATGCCTTGATGTAGCAGTTACAATAGGTGTCCATCAATGTTAATGGAATTACCGACGCAAGGATTGACAATGATGCAGACGGTCGCTAGTCGAGAAATAATGGACAAAATGCACGAGATTAGTGTTAAGTGCACGAGGGTGCAGGAGTGGGAGGACACTGCACAAGCAGCCATTACAGAGTTGACAGTATGGGCTGCTGCAGCACAAAAAACTATGGATGAGCTTGAGGAATACATTAAGAAGGAGCGAGCTGAGAAGGCTCGTGAGATTGAAGAGCTGAAGAAAGAACAGGACTACCTCATCGCAGAGAAGGCCCATATGTGGGATGACAACGTGAGGGTAGAGCATGCCATTGTGGAAGCTTATCAGCATGTGCCAGAGCCCACTGAAGGGTTGGATATGCTTCAGCGTACACAGTAACTAGGGGCTTCTATTGTCCAGTTGCAGCACAAGAATCAAGAGTTGCGAGCTTAGGTGAATACCAGAACACCACAAGCCGAAGTGGATGACCTCAAATGAGTGATTGAGGAGATAGCATCATAGCTAGCGGAGCTAGAAATAGTGGCGACGAAGATCACATCCAACACAATGTAGTTTTGGGGCTGGATCGTTCAGGATGAACAGGTGGAACAGTTGATGAAGGTTCAACAGGAAGCAAAGGGGTAGTTGGCAACATTCAAAGTGGTGATGTGCATGATGCCACCTATGGAGCAGTTTGCCAAGTCTACAGATTTGAAAGATCTGCAGTAGTGTGTCACCAAGGCTGATGAGTGAGAGAAGAAGCATGCCGCATAGTTGGACGAGTTCCAGGATGTTGGTGGCTAGTTCATGATGAAGACTGGTGAAGTTCTCCAGGTAGTGTAGGGACATCGTCAACAAGTGGCTACGAAAATGATCGAGCACCCATCGCCCCAGGATGTCGTTGATAGTTAGGAGGTGGCTACAACAACAAAGGAGATGGTTATGACAGTCAAGCAACAGTATGACGATTTCAAAGTCAAAACCACAGAGTACACCATGTCTAGTTGACGTGGCTTGAGGGTGAGCCACAAAATTGTGTTGGGGGCGTGTTGGCAGGTGGTTTGGTAAGGAAGAATCGCAACACTGCCTATATTGTGACACATCAGAAGAGGTCGCAGAAGACAGAAGGCTAGATTATTTTATGTAATTTTGAGTTGATTGTACCATGGAATACGGGGTTTTGGGTCATTGGACCATATGATATGTAATTTTGGGCTAATTGTACCGCAGTAGGCAGGTTTTTGGGTCATTTGTCCAACTATCGGTTAGGAAGTTGTTAGTAAGTGGACAAGCATTGTAAAGGAGGAAGGCTATATATAGACATAGGTTGTAAGAGTTGAGGGATCTGACCTAATCTGATCTTGGTATGATTTTTGGATGTTGATTGTGTGCATCTTTGAGTCTGTATGTGAGATCAAGAGATATTGTTGATATTTGGTTTTGCGGAGATGTTGTATCAGGGTTTTTTCTGAAGTAATATGACATGATGGAACTGTTTGGTGAAATTCCCTGTGTACCTTTTATGTTAATGCATGTTGGGATGGTTTCTTGCTGCAGTTAATACTTTAATGTTATACTTGTCATGATGAATGCTTCTGTTGAATGATGCTATGAATATTAGTGATGTTAATCTTGAATGCATAGATCTATCTTGAATGTTGCGATAAGTTAAGTAAGTGTTTCTACAATCATCCTCCTTCATTTGGTGAAAACATGGTTCTATCCATTCTCCCTTGATCACCTCGGGTGAGACCTAATCTACTCTACAGGTGTTGCTAGATAAGGTAAAACCTATATGGGCCATTGCTTAGGGAGATCGCGGTGGGTTGGTGTCAACAGTGATGGGAACCCCTGTTGACTGGGTTTGAGTCAACAGATTTAGAGAGGGAGATAGATAGATAAAGGGACAATGGGCTTTAGGGGTTTAGAGAGAGAGAGATCGAGATTTAAGATTGTGGTTTGAGAGAGAGAGAGATTGGGGGTTAGGGGTTTAGAGAGAGAGATATATATGGGTTGATAGGTGTTTAGAGATAGCGAGAGAGAGATCATGGTGGGAGTATGCATGGTTATGGTGGGGGAGACATAGAGATGGAGGGACAGGTAGGTCAGTGAGGAGTGGGGGTTTGGAGGGAGAGAGAGAGAGATTGGATGTAAGTGGTTTAGAGAGATAGATTAGGTGCTAGGGGCTTAGAAAGGGAGAGAGAGAGAGAGGTTGGAAGTTAAGAGTTTGGAGAGAGAGAGAGAGATTGGGGGTTAGGGATTTAAACACAAAAAGAGAGGTAGGGATTAAGGATTAGTGGTTTAGAGAGAGAGTTATTGGGGGTAAGTGGTTTAGAAAGAGAGATTGGAGGTTGGTAGTTTAGAGTGAGAGAGAGATTGGAGATTAGGGGTTTAGAGAGAGAGAGAGAAAGAAAAATAGAGATTGGGGATTAGGGGTTTAGAGAGAGAGACAGATTAAGGGTTTGTGGTTCAGAGAGAGATAAAGAGATTTGGGGTTAGGTTTTAGAGAGGGAGAGATAGCAGGAGAGAGATTGGTGGTTAGGGTTTGAGAGAGAGAGAGAAAATGAATGTTAGGGGATTTGAGAGAGAGAGATATTTGAGTTTTGTGGTTCAGAAAAAGAGAGATTGGGGTTTAGGGTTTAAAGAGAGAGAGAGAGAAAGAGAGAGATAATAGGGGTTAGAAATAAGGAGAGGTCAATGGTTGAGTATGGATGGATAGTGGTGGGGAGAAAGAGACATAGAGAGGGGGGAAGGTGTAGGTGGGTGAGGAGTGAGGGTTTGGAGAGAGAGAGAGAGAGAGAGAGAGGGTTAATGGTTTAGAGAGATAGAGAGAGATTGGATATTACGAGTTTCGAGAGAGACACTAGGGGTTAGGGGTTGAGAGAGAGAGAGAGAGAGAGAGATTGGGGGTTAGGGATTTAAACACAAATAGAGAGGTAGATATTATGGGTTAGGGGTTTAGAGAGAGAGAGAGAGTTATCGGGGTTAAGTGGCTTAGAAATAGAGATTGGAGGTCAAGGGTTTAGAGTGAGAGAGAGATTGGAGGTTAGGGGTTTAGAGAGAGAGAGAGAAAGAAAAAGAGATATTGGGGATTAGGGGTTTAGAGAGAGAGATAGATTGGAAGTTTGTGGTTTAGAGAGACATAAAGAGATTTGGGGTTAGTTTTTAGACAGGGAGAGATAACATGAGAGAGATTGGTGTTTAGGGGTTTAGAGAGAGAGAGAGAAAATGAATATTAGGGGATTAGAGAGAGAGATATTTGATGTTTGTGGTTCAGAAAGAGAGAGATTAGGGTTTAGGGTTTAGAGAGAGATAGATAGATAATAGGGGTTAGAAATAAGGAGATGGAAATGGTTGAGTATGGATGGATAGTGGTGGGGGGGAAAGAGACATAGAGAGGGGGGAGGGGTAGGTGGTTGAGGAGTGAGGGTTTGGAGAGAGAGAGAGAGAGAGAGAGAGAGAGGGTTAGGGAATAGGGTTATGGATTTAAAGAGAGAGAGAGAGAGAGAGGGAGAGAGAGAGAGAAAGAGGTTGGTTGAATTTAGAGATAGATAGAGATAAGAGGTTGGTGGAATTTAGAGAGAGAGAGATAAGAGGTAAGGGGTTTAGAGAGAGATAGAGAGAGATTAGGTGTAAGGGGTTTGGAGAGAGAGAGAGAGAGAGAGAGAGAGAGAGAGAGAGATTGGGTGTAAGTGGTTTAGAGAGATAGATTAGGGATAGGGGCTTGAGAGAGAGGTTGGAGGTTAAGAGTTTAGAGAGAGAGAGAGAGAGATTGGGGGTTAGGGGTTTAAACACAAAAATAAAGGTAGAGATTAGGGGTTAGGGGTTTAGAGAGAGAGAGTTATTGGGGGTAAGTCATTTAGAAGGAAAGATTAGAGGTCGTGAGTTTAGAGTGAGAGAGAGATTGGAGGTTTGCGGTTTAGAGAGAGAGAGAAAGAAAAAGTGAGATTAGGGATTAGGGGTTTCGAGAAAGAGATAGATTGAGGGTTTGTGGTTTAGAGAGAGATAAAGAGATTTGGGGTTAGGTTTTAGAGAGGGAGAGATAGCAGGAGAGAGATTGGTGGTTAAGGGTTTAGAGAGAGAGAGAGAAAATGAATGTTAGGTGATTAGAGAGAGAGATGTGAGGTTTTTGGTTAAGAAAGAGAGAGATTGGGGTTTAGGGTTTAGAGGGAGAGAGAGATAATAGGGGTTAGAAATAAGGAGAGGTCAATTGTTGAGTATGGATGGATAATGGTGGGGGAAAAGAGACATAAAGAGGGGGGAGGAGTAGGTGGATGAGGAGTGAGGGTTTAGAGAGAGAGAGAGAGAGAGAGAGATTGTGGGTTAAGGGTTTAGAGAGATAAAGAGAGATTGGACGTTACGAGTTTAGAGAGAGAGACACTAGGGGTTAGGGGATGAGAGAGAGAGATAGAGACAGAGAGAGAGAGAGAGAAAGATTGGGGGTTAGGGATTTAAACATAAAAAGAGAGGTAGATATTAAGGGTTAGTGGTTTAGAGAGAGAGAAAAAGAAAAAGAGAGATTGGGGATTAGGGGTTTAGAGAGAGAGATAGATTGGAGGTTGGTGGTTTATAGAGACATAAAGAGATTTGGGGTTAGGTTTTAGAGATGGAGATATTACATGAGAGAGATTGGTGGTTAGGGGTTTTGAGAGAGAGAGAGACATAAAAAATGAATGTTAGAGGATTAGAGAGAGAGAGAGATTTTAGGTTTGTGGTTCAGAAAGAGAGAGATTGGGGTTTAGTGTTTAGAGAGAGGGAGAGAGATAATAGGGGTTGTTAAGTCAGTAAATTTCTCTTCATTTTTTTAGTTATTTTCTCCAATTTTGGTTTGTTTTTGAATCTACCTTAGTTATTTTTTGGTTTTCAGTTTTAGTTTTTGTCTTCTTAGAAGCTTTATGAATGATTGAATAGGTTTTGAGTCCAGTCTTTTCCAGATTTTATTTGATTTTGGTGACTTTTTATATTGTAAATGGGGTCAATGAGAGTCATATGTTCAAAGGAAGAATCATTAATGGCTTTAGAGAATGGTTGAACTTATCTCTCAAACCAAATAGCTGCCAGAATCTCCGACAAATTAGCAAAAAGTTAGAAAACTGCTAAATTTTGGTCTAAAAGATATTCTTGTGGCGCTACGTCAAAGTTTAACAAAGAGCGCGCTACAGGAATATCGTGGCATGAGTTTTTTTCAATTTTCGATCTGATTTCAATCATGAAGCCGAATGGGAGTGTCTAATTGCCTTGTGTGAGTGTTTTAACACGTGTTTGCAGCAATTTGAGCATGATTTTTGTTGGTTGCTAATCACGAAGACAAACGAGTTCATCATTGCATGGTATGCGGGATCAGTTGCACAGAAGCCAGCAAATTCCGGTTTAGCTGTCAGTCTTCTCTTGTTACACGCATCATTGCAGGAGAAGTAGTGTTTGTGAAGGAGAGTTCACAATTGAACGGTGGATTGCGTTGCTGTGGAAAGGAGACAGGTGTGTTCCATCGTCAGCGAAAATTAGGGCTTTTTGATTCATTCACCAGTGGCTAAAGAAACGACATGAGGACACCTGTGCTCGAAGGAGAACATCATTGACACCCCAAATTGAAGACATTAAGCCACAATGGACGAGTAATTAACAGGTATTCCGTTATAACCCTTATAGCTGGAAAATTTGGGTTTTTTGTCGCTGCACGATTTTCTGAAAAAATTGGTTGCTGAGGAGGATATAATAGATCGTAAAATGAGGAATTCACCACAGCAACAGTTATCTGAAGCCCGTTAGGAGAAATGTGCATGAATGTTTCCCTCATGACCTAATGTCATTAAACATTAGAATATACAGAATTGGGCGTCCAAAAGACTCACAGAGATTTCTGTAGTACTCAGTTTTTACACAGAAGGGAGTTTGCTAGTTGGTACAGGTGTTACACAGAAGGGGTCTGTTAATTTGTGCAAGTGGTTTAAATATCACTGAAAATTGTTATAGCCTGTAAAATTACTTGCTCAGAAAACATTGATTTAAAGGACTGTCCAGGAGTGTGCAGAAAACAGCTTATAAAACATTTTTGAAACCTGAAACTAGACTGTGCTTGTTCCCTGAAAAGAAGGATATGGGAAAAGGTAGCAAAAGTGGTAAGGTTAATAGGGCTGAGCCCACAGACTTGACATGGATTCAGAAACTTCCAGATTGTGCAGAGCTGTTCCAATAGGCAGGCTGGTTGAAATTTTTCAAAAAGATAGATGGTTTTAATGCTCAAGTGTCCTGCAATTTTGCTAAAGGACTTAAAAATGAGATGATTATAATGGATCCTTTGAGATTCAAATTGACTGTGGAATTAATATCAGAAGCCACTGAGATTAGTAATGAGGGTGAGCACTGGTTCAAGAAATCTCCTTTCGAGTTTGATCCTCAAAGATACTTATTGCCTAATGTTATTCCTGACTAGAACAAAGATATTCTCATACATAATTTCAGGAAGGAGTGGATTGAACCTATAAGGATTCTTCAGAGTTATGTGACTTGTGAAGGAAGATATTCATTAGTGTTCAAATATCATCTCAGGTTCCTACAGCACATGGCAGGGGTTTCTAAAATGAATTTGCCATTCTTTTTCTTTAAAAGCCTGCAGAAAATGTCAAGCAAAATAAAACAGCATGATGATAACACTTCTCAATCACTTTTTCATCATGGTCTCATTAAGCTAATCATCACCACAGTGTTGCAGCATGAGGAAAAAACTTGGGACTTCTTTTTGTTTTGGTCAGGGGTTCACCCTAAAGGAGGAGACCAACAACCCAAAAGACAGACTGACAAGGGAAAAGTAATGATACAAAAGTTAGGTCATTCAGTCAAACCTGCAAATAAAAATGACATTAAAGCTAAGAAGGGGACAAAACAGGTAGAAGATGAAGGACAGAATGACAGTAAGCCTCAAGGAATTCCAGATTACAATAAAGTCAAGTTCTCATTATTTGAAGACAAAAAGGAATTGCTTGAAAAGAAGTCACCACCTATAGAAGATTCTCAAGAAGAGAAGAAAGTTGATATCAAAGTGATTCCTGTAGCTAAAGAAGAAGTCCATAATCAGCCAAGAAGCCCCATCACAGTCCTCTCGGATGATGAGGGATATATGTTACAAGAAGAGCAGTTTATTCCTGAGATTGAAGTTAAAGCTGAAAGTAAAGAAGATCAAGTTATAGATGGCAAAATTACAAAGCCTAAGAAGAAAGTCAAAAAGCTGGAAGTGGTAGAGTTAGCATCTATTCGGTACCAAGGGAAGAAATTAAAAATGATGGGAGAAGCAGCTACTTTCTGGAGACCTAAAACTAGGTCGAAAAACAAATTAAGGTTAAACATGAAAAAGCTGTTAAATCCAAAATTAAAGACTGATAAGGTGACTATTTCTGATGAAGAATCTATGGAGGAGGATAAATCAAAGAAAGATGAATTGCAGCCAGATAAAAAGGAAGAAATTAGGTCAGAAAAAGTAGCATGTGAAGAAAGCTCCAAGTCCATCATTGAAGACATTCCTGGAAAATTGTTGACAGAAGAGATTAAGTCAGTACAGGTAACAGATGATTCAAACCCCACTATTGAAGATACTGCTGAGAAGGTATTGACAGAAGAAACAATTTTTAAGAAGTTTGACATGTTTTTCAAACCTAATGAGGAGCAAGATGCTGCAATAGAGAAATTGGTTAATTCTGATAAGGAGAATTTAAAGAAAACTCTCAAACAGTATAAGCATCAAATGAATTACATGCAGGGAGTTAATGATGGTTTATTGATGGCAAATAGAAGATTAAGAGAAGATCTTCAGGATGTTCATGACAATTTTCAGGAGTTAATGGTTGATGCAAAGGAAGCACTCAGAAGGAAAAGGGCTGCTGATAGGCACTGTTCAGAACTGGAAAAGACAGTTGAAACTTTGCAGCATGAAAATGAACACCTTCAGAAAAGAATAGCTGAGCTGGAGAAGAAGCATAAAAGAATGAAGACAAGATCCTCAAGTCCAGATGGCATATCTTTGCTTGTAGAGGCATCGAAAGAGATATGAGGCAGTTAGGTTCATTTAAGACATTTTGTTGAACAATTTGCTATTTTTAGCAAAGTTGTAATTTTGTAAAAATGTAATTGTTACTTTACCTAGTCTAGTCATTCGATGGAGAATTAGTAGGAAATACCCTAACTGTTTTTTGAGAAGAAAAACTATTTAGAGAGGAAGGAAAGACATTGTAAGGGTTCGAATTTTTGGCGAGCATTAGGAGGTCTGTAAGCTGCTCATTCTTCCAGACTTGTTCAGTGCTAGGTATTGTAAACTCTCATATGCATTTTTGATGAAACTATGAATATATGACTCTTGACCCCACTTCTGATATGTATTGGCTTCATTTTGAACTTATATAGTTTCTTGAATGACAAATTCATTTCTGGTTTTATGTGTAATTTCCAGTGATGCTTGTCTTTTATTGTATGAACTTCATTACAATCTTTTGTTAGATTCCTGAGATATATATGCATCTTCATGGATATATGTGTATGAATTAGTTTTTACCTATCTGCTGAATGTATTCCCTTATGCTTTTGAAGTTTCTAACCAAAAACATACAAAACAAAACCCTAAAAACCTAGTTTGAATTGATTTCAACTCTTGAGATTGTGTTGGCTTGTTACCCTAGCCTTAGTAACAATTTTTGACACAAACATCTTTGGCGCCGTTGCCGGGGACGAAGCTGAAGCACATCTTCCCTGGGATATTCATCATTTTTCTGGTTTAAGAGGTGGACTTGAACCAGCAGTTTTTGAAGGCTATTTTCACCAAAAAGAAGTCACAATGGCTTCTAAAGGGATTGGGACCAGGAATAAGCGTGTTTCTCCATTAAAACTGGGTGTAGCAGATCCTGAGCAGATTTTGAAAACAACAAACAAACTCAGAAAATCTCAATCTTTGCCAACTTTCTGTGACTCTCACCAGTTGGGTGAATCATTAGACCCAGCTGAAATTTCACCTTGTATAAAACCTATCCTCTCTGAGAGTACTTTCCAGGTTTTCACTAATCCTCAAAGCTTCTTGAAGGCTAAAACCTCTTCTCCTGATAAAATACCCATTTTTCAGTTGAAAGTAGGAAGAAATCATTTTCAAAAAGGTTCTAGTCAAATATCTTCCTCCTCAAAATCTCAGTCTAAACCTCAGTCCACAATGGCAGCCCAAAATCCACCTATGGATATGATGGATAGAATGGTAGCAGCTAGGTATGCACCATTAGTTTTACCTCAACCTCTACATGCATTACCTGGAGGTGATTACCAAAAATATATGCCTAGATTCAATGGACAAGGGGAAATCACTGCTGAGGAACATTGGGAGGCTTTCCTGAGTTATGCTGACAATCAGAATATTGAGATTAAAGATGTGTGGATGAGGGTATTTGTTCAGAGTCTAGATGGAGATGTAAGAAAATGGTTTAGAGATCTGCCTGCTAACTCAATTGCCATCATTGAAGAACTCCATGATCTTTTCATGAGACAATGGGGAGACACTAAAGATCACACATACTATATAACTGAGTTTGGAGCTCTCAGAAGAAAGAAAGATGAGACTGTTGCAGATTTTTCCAAGAGGTTTAATAAGATGTACAGTAGAATTCCAGCAGAAATTAAACCCACTGAAACATCAGCTAAGTTGACCTATGCAAATGCTTTTGATCATGAATTCTCTTTATTACTCAGAGAAAGAAGACCTATCACCCTGCTGAACATGCAAGATGCAGCCCTAGAAGTAGAGTCTAATTTGCTGGCTTCAAACAGACTCAAGAAAGAAACACCTCAACAACTGTATGAAAGAAAAGGAAAGAAAGAAGCTGTCACAGCAGGTTCTGCTTCTCAGTCTGCTGAGGCCAAGATAGATGAGATGGAAAAAATGGTTAAGATCCTTACTGCAAAATTGAATAAACTAGAGCTGGAAAAGAATTTTGCTAAACCTACTCCTGAAGCTCAGAGGAACCCAAATAACCAAAATCAGTTTAGAAGACAGTTTGCTCCTAGATTCATGCCAAGGGAGCGAAGAAATAATGACATCCAGCAAGAAAGAAGAGAAAATGAAGATCAAAAAGTCCCTCCACCCTTTCAAAATAATTTGGTTGATGAAGAAGAAATCGATCAGCAGCTGCTTTTTGAAGAAACTGAGACTGATCAGGATATGAATCATATTGGAGATGGATTGTTTACAGGTTTTGTAACAGAAGAAGATTTTTTAAATTCTGAGTATTATGATGCAGATTTATATGAGGTTGAAGATGAATTGGAGTTTGAAAAAACTGCTGTAAATGCTGCCACTAATCAGAATGGAATTAAGAAAATCATTAATCTCAGAACTGGCCCGAAACAAGTAGTTCAAGCTCCTAAGAAGAAAGCTGTTGTTCCTGCTCCAGTTATTCCTGATAAACCAACTGCTGATCCTGTAGCAGAAAAGAAGCAACCTGCAGAAAAACCTAAGAAGAATACAGAAATTGAAGAGGTAAATAGGTCAGGTCAAAATTTTAGTTTGGAAAATGAGTTAGGAAAACTTAAAATTCCTGTACCATTTTCTGAGCTCATAAAAAATCCATCATACAAGAATACAGTTTTGAAAGTAATGAATATGCCCAATAATCAGCCAGTTTCAGATACAGTGAATCTGCAGGAGGAAAACCCTAGAATCTTTATTGGATCAGCTTTGGCTGAAAAGACTGAAAACGAAGCTGGTGCTTCTCCTCCTTTCTATATAACTTTGACTGTGCATGAGCAGATGATTCATAATTGTCTGCTAGATTCAGGAGCATCCCATGATCTGATGCCAAAATCTGTGATGGAAGCCCTGGGCCTTAATGTCACCAAGCCTTACCATGATCTATATGCCTTTGACTCCCGAGCTGTAAAGTGTCTAGGAGTGATAAAAGATATGGTTGTTAACCTTACTCAGTTACCCATGAAAAGTGTAATAATGGATGTTGTGGTAGCTGACATCACACCAAAATTTGGCTTACTTCTGTCTAGGTCATGGGCTAAGAAAGTTGGAGGAACATTATAGATGTACCTCTCTTATGCTACTATTCCTGTTTTTGGTGGAGAAAACAGGAGACTTTATAGAGAGCTACAGTTGGCTTACATAGTCACAGATGATAAAAATCCTACAAATCACCCAATGTATTCTGTGGATAAAGACCTTGGTTCATGCATACTACAGTTTAGTGAAGAAGAGAATTCTGCTGGTCTGTTACAAGTACAAAAAGATCAGCCTGTAAAACACAGCCAAGAAGAGCAGGATGTATTGTGGCAGTTGTATTTTGATGGGTCTTCATGCAAAGAAGGTGCTGGAGCTGGAGTTTTATTGATTTCTCCCGGCGGTGAAATGGTGAAACTTATGTATAAGTTAGAATTTGCTACCACCAACAACACTGCTGAGTATGAGGCCCTGCTACTGGGATTGAAGGCTGCTAAAGATTTGGGAATTCAGCAAATTTCTACATTTGGCGACTCCGAACTAGTTGTTCAACAAGTGAAGAACAAATATCAAGTAAAGCAGGGTTTGCTGAAAGTATATCGAAATGAGGTATGGGATATGCTTGAGAACTATTTTATAGCATTTAATATCACTCATATTCCCAGAAATCATAATGAAACTGCAGATTCTTTAGCCCTGGCTGCCACACACTTCAGAATTCCAAAAACCACTCAATTAAGATATCCAATAGAAGTGAGATATAGACCATGTGTTCCAGATAATGTGAAGCATTGGAGGGTTTTTGAAGATGACATTGAAATAAAAAAATTTCTTGAGCTCATAGATGAATTTTCAAACAATCAAATTGATCAAGAAGTAGAAGAAAGGGATGAACAGTTAGATGAATTTGCTGAAGAGATAGCAGGCCATAAGATTATTGAATTGAAGAGCAATTTCATTCCAAAAGGTCTAGTACCTTTAGAAAGAATATTCACTAAAGATGATACACCTACCAGACCAGTAATTCAATCTTCAGAAGACAATGTAGAGGATTACAATATTGGTTCAGCAGAACACCCCAGAATGGTAAAACTGTCTAAAAACCTAACAGCTGAGCAAAGAAGTAGATATATTAAGCTGTTGAGAAAATATATAGATGCATTTGCATGGTCTTACAAGGAACTAAAAACTTATGATACAGCAGTTATTCAGCACAAGGTTCCTTTGAAGCCAAATGTCAAACCTTTCAGGTAGAAATTAAGAAGAATCAATCCTGCCTTGTTTCCTGTAATTGAAAAAGAATTAAAGAAGTTGTTGGATGCAAAAATAATAGTGCCTCTTAGGTATTCTTCTTGGGTGGCTAATTTGGTTCCTGTTAGAAAGAAGAATGGGGAGATTCGATTATGTGTTGACTTCAGAAATTTGAACCGATCATCATTAAAAGACAACTACCCTCTCCCAAAGATTGAACAGGTTTTGCAGCAGGTGGTTGGAGCTCAAAGGATTTCTATGCTAGATGGTTTCTCAGGATACAAACAGATTGCCATGCACCCTGATGACAAAGAAAAGACAGCTTTTACAACCCCCTGGGGGACATTTATGTATGACAAGATGCCCTTCGGTTTGATGAATGCTGGAGCAACCTTTCAGAGAGCCATGGATATTGCATTCATGGGTGAAAAAGATAAGTTTGTGGTTATTTATCTGGATGATATTACAGTCTTCTCAAAATCTGATGATGAACACTTGAAGCATTTGGAGCAAACCTTCATAAAATGCAGAAAATTTGGCTTATCCTTGAACCCTAAAAAATCACATTTTGCTGTACAAGAAGGTAAGTTGCTTGGCCACTTGGTATCAGCTGATGGTATCAGAATTGACCCTGAGCGAGTCAAAGCAATACTGAAGATTAGCTTGCCCAGGAGTAAAAAGGATGTGCAATCATTTATTGGCAAAATCAATTTTTTGCGATGGTTTATTCCTAATTTTGCTGAAACCATTAAGCAAATTACAGCCATGTTAAAAAAGGACCAAGAAATCAGATGGACTGTGGAAGCAAAGGCAGCTTTTGAAAAAATTAAAGTGGCTCTGACTGAGGCACCTGTTCTGGTAAGTCCAAATTTTGCCAAAGAATTTCTTACATTCTCTTTTGCTTCAGAGGACACCATTGCTGCTGTTCTACTTCAGAAGAATGAGGAGGGATTGGAACAACCAATTGCCTTTTTCAGCAAAACACTTAGAGATTCAGAGCTGAAATACAGTATCTTGGAAAAACAAGCCTATGCTCTGGTAAAGGCTTTAAAATTTTTCAGAATTTATATTTTACACTCCAAGGTTGTTTCCTTTGTTCCAAATGCTGCAGTGAAGGATGTTTTGTCACAGCCTGATAGTGAAGGAAAGAGGGGAAAATGGATTGCCAAAATTATGGAATATGAAGTGGAAATCAGACCTACTAAGCTGGTCAAAGGACAAGGATTGGCCAAACTGCTGGCTGACTCAAATTGTCAAGCATTAGGATTACATGTTATGACAGAAGAATCAGCACCTGAAGAAAAGCAAGTAATTCTTGAAAAAGAAAGAATCATGGATTCTTATTCATCTTCAGATTGGTATGCTGACATTGTCCATTTTCTGTTATTTTTGCAATGTCCAGAACACTTAGACAGAAAAGCTGCTAGGTCCCTGAAATTGAAAACCACTAAATACTGTCTGATAGAAGGTCAATTGTTTTGGAAAGATCCAACAGGAATCTTGTTAAGGTGTTTAGATCAGGCTGAAATAAAGGAAGTAATTTCAGAATCTCATGAAGGAGCTTGTGGTGGACATAAATACTGGAAAACAACAGCCTATAAAATTTTAAGAGCTGGTTACTATTGGCCTTCACTTTTCTCAGATGTTTATCAACATGTAAGAGCTTGCATACCCTGTCAAAAGTTTGCAGGTAAACAGAAGTTGTTGTCTTTACCTTTGAAACCTATTGTAGTCAATGCTCCTTTTCAGCAGTGGGGTCTGGATTTTATTGGAGAAATAAACCCAGCATCTTCAGGCCAGCATCATTGGATTTTGACTGCCACAGATTTCTTTACAAAATGGGTGGAAGCTATCCCCACAAGGAATGCTACAGATAAGGTAATTATGGATTTCATTGAAAACAATATTCTGAGCAGATTTGGTTGTCCACAAAGATTGATTACTGATAATGCCAAAGCATTCAAATCCAAGGCAATGGTGGCCTTTTGTGAGAAAAATGGTATTATACTAAAACACTCAACTCCCTATTATCCTCAGGGAAATGGTCAGGCTGAATCATCTAACAAAAATATCATTTAGTGCATCAAGAAATTGCTCAAACAAAATAAAAAATATTGGGATTCAATGTTGAAATATGCATTATGGGCAGATAGGATTACTGTAAAACAAGCCATTGGTACTTCACCTTTTCAGCTGGTTTATGGAACAGAAGCAGTATTTCCAGTACAATTGGGAATCCCAGTAATGAAGTTCCTCCAAAATTCTCAAGAGGAACCAGATGATTTGCAAAGGAGAATCTTTGAAATGATTGAGTTACAACAGAACAGAGAGAAGGTAGAAAAAGAAGCCCAGCTGTATAGAGCTAAAATGAAAACCAGGTTTGACAGAAATATCAAAGATCACATTTTTTCAGAAGGTGAGATGGTTTTAAGATGGGATGCAAGAAAGGAACAGAAGGGGAAACATGGCAAATTTGATAATTTATGGTTTGGCCCTTTTCTGATAGCTAAAGTTTTGGAAAATAATACATTCATATTGCAGTCCTTGGAAGGAGAGGAATTGATCAGCCCTGTTAATGGGCGATTCCTCAAGCATTTCTATAGTTAAATGAAGATCATGGTCACTTCTCATTGTATATACCGGTGTGAGTGAGATTGAATAAAGACTCCATAGCCCAATGGAATACTGAAGGCACTAGTCTACAGGTTCTTGAAGCCTCACAGGGAGGACTTCATCCCGCAGCTGGAGCCAGATGTTAAGTCAGTAAATTTCTCTTCATTTTTTTAGTTATTTTCTCCAATTTTGGTTTGTTTTTGAATCTACCTTAGTTATTTTTTGGTTTTCAGTTTTAGTTTTTGTCTTCTTAGAAGCTTTATGAATGATTGAATAGGTTTTGAGTCCAGTCTTTTCCAGATTTTATTTGATTTTGGTGACTTTTTATATTGTAAATGGGGTCAATGAGAGTCATATGTTCAAAGGAAGAATCATTAATGGCTTTAGAGAATGGTTGAACTTATCTCTCAAACCAAATAGCTGCCAGAATCTCCAACAAATTAGCAAAAAGTTAGAAAACTGCTAAATTTTGGTCTAAAAGATATTCTTGTAGCGCTACGTCAAATTTTAACAAAGAGCGCGCTACAGGAATATCGTGGCATGCGTTTTTTTCAATTTTCGATCTGATTTCAATCATGAAGCCGAATGGGAGTGTCTAATCGTCTTGTGTGAGTGTTTTAACACGTGTTTGCAGCAATTTGAGCATGATTTTTGTTGGTTGCTAATCACGAAGACAAACGAGTTCATCATTGCATGGTATGCAGGATCAGTTGCACAGAAGCCAGCAAATTCCGGTTTAGCTGTCAGTTTTCTCTTGTTACACGCATCATTGCAGGAGAAGTAGTGTTTGTGAAGGAGATTTCACTATTGAACGGTGGATTGCGTTGCTGTGGAAAGGAGACAGGTGTGTTCCATCGTCAGCGAAAATTAGGGCTTTTTGATTCATTCACCAGTGACTAAAGAAACGACATGAGGACACCTGTGCTCGAAGGAGAACATCATTGACACCCTAAATTGAAGACATTAAGCCACAATGGACGAGTAATTAACAGGTATTCCGTTATAACCCTTATAGCTGGAAAATTTGGGTTTTTTGTCGCTGCACGATTTTCTGAAAAAATTGGTTGCTGAGGAGGATATAATAGATCGTAAAATGAGGAATTCACCACAGCAACAGTTATCTGAAGCCCGTTAGGAGAAATGTGCATGAATTTTTCCCTCATGACCTAATGTCATTAAACATTAGAATATACAGAATTGGGCGTCCAAAAGACTCACAGAGATTTCTGTAGTACTCAGTTTTTACACAGAAGGGAGTTTGCTAGTTGGTACAGGTGTTACACAGAAGGGGTCTATTAATTTGTGCAAGTGGTTTAAATATCACTGAAAATTGTTATAGCCTGTAAAATTACTTGCTCAGAAAACATTGATTTAAAGGACTGTCCAGGAGTGTGCAGAAAACAGCTTATAAAACATTTTTGAAACCTGAAACTAGACTGTGCTTGTTCCCTGAAAAGAAGGATATGGGAAAAGGTAGCAAAAGTGGTAAGGTTAACAGGGTTGAGCCCACAAACTTGACATGGATTCAGAAACTTCCAGATTGTGCAGAGCTGTTCCAACAGGCAGGCTGGTTGAAATTTTTCAAAAAGATAGATGGTTTTAATGCTCAAGTGTCCTGCAATTTTGCTAAAGGACTTAAAAATGAGATGATTATAATGGATCCTTTGAGATTCAAATTGACTGTGGAATTAATATCAGAAGCCACTGAGATTAGTAATGAGGGTGAGCACTGGTTCAAGAAATCTCCTTTCGAGTTTGATCCTCAAAGATACTTATTGCCTAATGTTATTCCTGACTAGAACAAAGGTATTCTCATACATAGTTTCAGGAAGGAGTGGATTGAACCTATAAGGATTCTTCAGAGTTACGTGACTTGTGAAGGAAGATATTCATTAGTGTTCAAATATCATCTCAGGTTCCTACAGCACATGGCAGGGGTTTCTAAAATGAATTTGCCATTCTTTTTCTTTAAAAGCCTGCAGAAAATGTCAAGCAAAATAAAACAGCATGATGATCACACTTCTCAATCACTTTTTCATCATGGTCTCATTAAGCTAATCATCACCACAGTGTTGCAGCATGAGGAAAAAACTTGGGACTTCTTTTTGTTTTGGTCAAGGGTTCACCCTAAAGGAGGAGACCAACAACCCAAAAGACAGACTGACAAGGGAAAAGTAATGATACAAAAGTTAGGTCATTCAGTCAAACCTGCAAATAAAAATGACATTAAAGCTAAGAAGGGGACAAAAAAGGTAGCAGATGAAGGACAGAATGACAGTAAGCCTCAAGGAATTCCAGATTACAATAAAGTCAAGTTCTCATTATTTGAAGACAAAAAGGAATTGCTTGAAAAGAAGTCACCACCTATAGCAGATTCTCAAGAAGAGAAGAAAGTTGATATCAAAGTGATTCCTGTAGCTAAAGAAGAAGTCCATAATCAGCCAAGAAGCCCCATCACAGTCCTCTCTGATGATGAGGGATATATGTTACAGGAAGAGCAGTTTATTCCTGAGATTGAAGTTAAAGCTGAAAGTAAAGAAGATCAAGTTATAGATGGCAAAATTACAAAGCCTAAGAAGAAAGTCAAAAAGCTGGAAGTGGTAGAGTTAGAATCTATTTGGTACCAAGGGAAGAAATTAAAAATGATGGGAGAAGCAGCTACTTTCTGGAGACCTAAAACTAGGTCGAAAAACAAATTAAGGTTAAACATGAAAAAGTTGTTAAATCCAAAATTAAAGACTGATAAGGTGACTATTTCTGATGAAGAATCTATGGAGGAGGATAAATCAAATAAAGATGAATTGCATCCAGATAAAAAGGAAGAAATTAGGTCAGAAAAAGTAGCATGTGAAGAAAGCTCCAAGTCCATCATTGAAGACATTCCTGAAAAATTGTTGACAGAAGAGATTAAGTCAGTACAGGTAACAGATGATTCAAACCCCACTATTGAAGATACTGCTGAGAAGGTATTGACAGAAGAAACAATTTTTAAGAAGTTTGACATGTTTTTCAAACCTAATGAGGAGCAAGATGCTGCAATAGAGAAATTGGTTAATTCTGATGAGGAGAATTTAAAGAAAACTGTCAAACAGTATAAGCATCAAATGAATTACATGCAGGGAGTTAATGATGGTTTAATGATGGCAAATAGAAGATTAAGAGAAGATCTTCAGGATGTTCATGACAATTTTCAGGACTTAATGGTTGATGCAAAGGAAGCACTCAGAAGGAAAAGGGCTGCTGACAGGCACTGTTCAGAACTGGAAAAGACAGTTGAAACTTTGCAGCATGAAAATGAACACCTTCAGAAAAGAATAGCTGAGCTGGAGAAGAAGCATAAAAGAATGAAGACAAGATCCTCAAGTCCAGATGGCATATCTTTGCTTGTAGAGGCATCGAAAGAGATATGAGGCAGTTAGGTTCATTTAAGACATTTTGTTGAACAATTTGCTATTTTTAGCAAAGTTGTAATTTTGTAAAAATGTAATTGTTACTTTACCTAGTCTAGTCATTCGATGGAGAATTAGTAGGAAATACCCTAACTGTTTTTTGAGAAGAAAAACTATTTAGAGAGGAAGGAAAGACATTGTAAGGGTTCGAATTTTTGGAGAGCATTAGGAGGTCTGTAAGCTGCTCATTCTTCCAGACTTGTTCAGTGCTAGGTATTGTAAACTATCATATGCATTTTTGATAAAACTATGAATATATGACTCTTGACCCCACTTCTGATATGTATTGGCTTCATTTTGAACTTATATAGTTTCTTGAATGACAAATTCATTTCTGGTTTTATGTGTAATTTCCAGTGATGCTTGTCTTTTATTGTATGAACTTCATTACAATCTTTTGTTAGATTCCTGAGATATATATGCATCTTCATGGATATATGTGTATGAATTAGTTTTTACCTATCTGTTGAATGTATTCCCTTATGCTTTTGAAGTTTCTAACCAAAAACATACAAAACAAAACCCTAAAAACCTAGTTTGAATTGATTTCAACTCTTGAGATTGTGTTGGCTTGTTACCCTAGCCTTAGTAACAATTTCTGACACAAACAGGGGTTAGAAATAAGGAGAGGTCAATGGTTAAGTATGGATGGATAGTGGTGGGGGGAAAGAGACATAGAGAGGGAGGAAGGGGTAGGTGGGTGCGGAGTGAGGGTTTGGAGAGAGAGAGAGAGAGAGAGAGAGAGAGGTTGGTGGAATTTAGAGAGAGAGATTGATAAGAGGTTAGGGGTTTAGAGAGAGAGATTTTGAGGGATAAGGGTTTAGAGAGAGATATAGAGAAATGGATACTAGAGGTTAGGGGTTTAGAGAGAGAGAGAATGGGGGTTAGGGGCTTAGAGAGAGAGAGATTGGAGGTGAGGGGTTCAGAGAGAGAGAGGGACATAAAGAGAATGAGGTTAATGGTTTAGAGAGAGGGAGAGAGATTGGGGGTTAGTGGTTTAGAGAGAGATAGAGGGATTGGGGGTTAGGGTTTTCTAAAGAGAGGGAGAGAGATAGAAACAAAGAGATCGGTGGTTTCGGGTTTAGCGAGAGAGATATAGATTGGAGGTTAGGGGTTGAGAGAGAGAGAGACATTAGGGATTACAGAGAGAGATTGAGGGTTAGGGGTTTAGAGAGAGATAGAGAGAGGGGGAGGGGTTTACAAAGAGAGAGTGAGAGAGATATAGAGAGATATTGAATATTAGGTGTTTAGGGAGAGAGAGAGAGATTAGTGTTTGGGGGTTTAGAGAGAGTGAAATGGATTGGGGTTAGGCGTTAGGGGTTACATATTTAGAGAGAGAGAGAGAGAGGGTAAGGGTTTTAGAGGGATAGAGACAGATTGGAGGTTAGAGAGAGATCAGTTGGGTTTTAGGTGTTTAGAGAAAGATAGGTAGAAAGAGGGAGATTTGGGGTTAGGGGTTTAGAGAGAGATAGATTGGTGGTTAGAGTGTGAGAGAGAAAGAGAGACTGCGGGTTAAGCGTTTAGAGGGAGAGAGAGAATAAGGGTTAATAGTGGTTTAGAGATAGAGAGAGATCATAGGGGTGGTATGGACGGTTAGTGGTGGGGAGAGAGACATAGAGAAGGGGGGGGATGTGTTGGGGGGTGAGGAGAGAGAGAGAGAGAGAATGAGATACTGGGGGTTAGATGTGTAGAGAGAGAGAGAGATATTGACTGAGAGATAGAGAGAGATTAGAGGTTATAGTTTTTGAGAGAAAGAGATATTGGGGGTTATGTGTTTAGAGAGAGAGAGAGAGCGAATAGGGATTAATAGCAGTTTAGATATAGAGATAGATCGTGGGGGTGCTATGAATGGTTAGTGATGAGGGGGACGGAGACATAGAAAGGGGGGAAGGGTAAATGGCTGAGGAATGGAGAGAGAGAGAGAAATGGTAACTCCTGTTGCACTTGGGAATGCTATCCCAGGAATCCCTAGTGCGATTCCTAACCCAAGTGTAACCCATGTTGCACTCGGTAGTGCTATACCAGGAATCCCTAGTGCGATTCCTAACCCAAGTGTAACCCAAGTTGCACTTGGGAGTGCTAACCCATATCAGGCCACACCTTTTGGAGGGCACATACCCTCCATACCTAGCATACCTATAGGCGCTACTGGACCCCTACACCATACCACAATGGCTAGGCAGGTCCCGGTTCCGGTCACCACATCCGCTAGTCTACCATACATGGCAAGTCTCAACCTGCGAGATTTAGCTAGGCTCACAAATGACCCCATCAGGCATGACCCTGCTTGGCCCCATATGCCCACTAAGCTTCCCTCTGACATCCCTAAGTTTGAGGGAAAGGCCGGAGAAGACCCCCAGAACCACATCATGTCTTTCCACTTATGGTGTTCCTCCAACTCCATAGTGGACGACTCTGTCCGCCTCCGTTTATTACAGCGCACCTTCACTGGCTCTGCAGCCAAATGGTATATTGAGCAACCCCATGGGACACATTCCACATTTACCTCCCTTGCCTCGACCTTCCTGCAGTTCTTTCAGCTACCGGTCCGCTATGATGCGGGCGTCGAGATCCTACTGTCTTGCAGACAGAACACAGCCACGCACATCACTGACCATATTCATGATTGGCGTCGGCGCCGAAGCCTATGCAAGATCAAATTAGACGATCGAATCTTTTTAGACTGGTTCCTTAAATCCCTCCTTCCCCTCATTGCGAAGGATGTAGCTTCCGAAAGACCCCAGTCTGAAGAGGAGGCCATCCTTAAGGCCCAACAGTTTGACCTTATCTATGCCCAGTCAGGTTACCTATACACCATCATACCTGACGCCCCACGAGGTGACTCTGCACGCGGTGACACACCGGGGGCATCCCATGCCGCTGATGGCATTATTGGCCAAATTGCACCGCAAGCAAAACCTTTCAGTATGGTGAGCACCATGCCCGCCCCAGACCTTTCTAGGGCTACATCCAGTTCCGGAGCGACAACTTCTTATGCTCCAACAAACCAGACCCATCATGTTCATGGACCCTCTTGTCCACAACATTGTTATGGCCAAGCGCCATCAGCATATGTACCTCCTACATACTATGCGCAACCTACGGTACAAAACCCCATGCAGTTTCCACAACAGCCCATGCATTACCCACAACCGGTTGCACCGGCTAACCTCACACCTCCACCAGCTCAGGGGTACCAACAACCCCAACAGGCAACTGGACCACCTCCAGCTCCACCTGCATACTATCCACCGCAACCTGCTCCCGCACCTGTGGCTCCTCAGAATCCCCCCAATGCTCAAGGGCATGTGTACGCACAACAACAGCAGCCCCAATATCAAAATAACCAACGCAACCAGGGTGGACAACCCAACCGCGGAAGAGGACGCAACCGTGGAAACAATCAAAACCGCAACCAAGCTCCACAGCCTACCCAGCCCCCGCAAAACAATAACGCGGCGCCCGCTCATCAGAATCCTGATCGGCCACCTAAGCAACCTAAAAATGCTAATTTACGGACAAACCATCCTTGTTCCATTTGCGGTGTCTATGGCCACTATACCCACGCTTGCCCACATCTCGAGCGAGCTCGACAACTATGGACAAATGACGCCCATCGTCAAGGGCAGGCGGCTCCTCAGCCACCACCCAACCCCCCACCACCTCCACAACAACCTCTGGTTCTCCAAAACCCCTTTCCAACACAGGGAGTGGTAAACACCCAGCCGTTAGCCCCCCAACAGGGCAACGTGCAACCACAACAAATAACTTACACAGCTCCTGATCAACCCATGTTTGACTCAGGCACCCACCACTTATTGATGATGTCCACCGCTGACGTCAATATCCAAACCCGTCGGAATCAATACGGACCGACTTCTGAAGCCCCCCCCGCCGAAAAGGATACCACTGCTAATCCCACTGATCAGACATTGCGTATACCTCAGGTTCCACTTGATGGCGCTTCTAAAGCACCTCGCTTCCCCCTTCGCCGAATCAACAACAACCCCAATGCACGGGCTGCGTCAAATTACAACATCGTAGATGACCTAGCTCAATCTCCCGCAGCCATGTCTGCGTTAGAAGTCTTAAAAACCTGTCCTACTCAGCGCAAGACTTTACTTTCCGCCATTGGGGCGATTGACCCAAATGATTCGAACTTGATGACCTTTGATTTAGACCAATCCGAACCACGGCTGCCTTCTACCATAGCAGTCCAAGTTTCCGTTTCTATTCGGAATCTGGTCATCCATCGATGCATCATCGACGAGGGTGCCTCCACATGCGTCATGTCCACTTTTGTTTGGCAAAAGTTGGGATCCCCTGCTCTCCAGCAATCCACCACTGCATTGCGAGCCTATGACGGCCGTTCAGCACAACCCCAAGGTCTATTAGCTAATGTCCCCGTCCAGCTGGCGGGTAAAACCGTCCTCATTGACATTGAGGTCATCAATGCCCAACTAGACTATAACCTTTTACTTGGTCGCAACTACATGTATTCCATGCGGGCTGTTGCCTCATCCGTATTTCGCACCATGCAGTTCCCCCATGAGGGACGCGTGGTCAAGGTCGACCAGCTCACCTATTACGATCCCAAGGCCCCCGCCACACCTGAAAATGTTCTCCCCATGGTTGAACAACCTATTTGTGGTGCAACTACCTCATTCATTTCCTCAGTAGGACCCGGACTTTACTCCGAGGCGCCGATGACCTCTACATTCCAGGCCATTCCACCACCATCACCGGAGACCCACGTCGCTAACCTCTGCACCCTTTCACAAACACCCGGTAATCAGCCACCCTTGTTCCCTAAACCACCATTGGTCCCTAGTCACATCGGTGTTACACCCATCCACACAATCCCCTTTCTATTTCCTCCTTCGGGTGTAGTAAGCGCCCCGGTTATGGCTACCCTTAGTCTACCCGGGTTAACATTGGGATTACCCGTGTGGTATATTTCGCCTCCAGTTCCACCGCCGACACCAAATGTCATCCTGCAACCGGTGCAACCCATTGTTACTTCTACCGAACCACCTCCCGGTATCGCGACTCCTTCGTCGTCGACGAATCCCCCTCCATTCGTCAGGCCCACTGGGGGCAGAGGCCCACAACCATACACTGCGGTTCCCCCACCCAAGGCGGTTAAACCTCCCCCCGCATTTCGTGCTCCTCCAAAATGCTCGCTGTGTGATGAGTTAGGCCATCCAACCCATCAGTGCCCACAGTTACCTGCATTGCAGGAACACATGCAAATGCTGGACGATGACCCCAACATCCCGGTGGTCAAGCTCGCTCCAAACCCCATGCCTCATGATAAATCACGGCGTACCAACCACCCATGTGCGATATGCGGTATTTATGGCCACTACTCACATCACTGTCCTGACATCCCAGATTACAGAGCAGCTCTCTACGAGATGAACAATTTGGACCTAGAGACGGCACCCCCTACTATCGAGGAGATCTACCCTCCCGCATCATCCTCATCTGGAGAGATTAACACCATCTACATGATCTCTTCGACTACCACTACCTCATCACTCGATTTGACCACTCAAAGCTCCCGCAATGATGAAGAGGTTCTCGAGACTCCTACTACCTTTGATTATCCCGGGGAAGACATGCAACATCGTCCATACTTCCTCTCGGAAGAGACTTCATCCACCACCGCTACCCAATCCGTGGTTGAGTCCAAGGATTTCCTTCCTACTAAAATCGATTGGTTAACGGATCCCATGGCCGATATTTCTCCCGTCATCCACATTGACATCTCTGACCCACTTGGTGCCCTTCATACCATCACATTAGGAACCTCCCACAGTGAGCATGAGATCGGAGAATACCAACAACTGTTCCAAGAATTCACTGATGTCTTTACTTGGTCAGATACCGAAATGCCTGGCCTTGACCCCGCCATTTATACGATCTCCACTAGATACCCCTCTGTCCAGTCGGTCCCTACCATTGATCCCTTTGACACACAGGTTCAACCCTTTCAAATCGACCAGGAAACCACATGTCCACAACATGGGGGCAGGCCCAAAACCTTGCCTACTCATCATCATCGTGATCCTCGTCGGAGATACTGGGGGCATCCACCCCACAACGGGAATCCCCCATCATCATATCATCACTTCAGTATGCCACCACGACCCACAGCCTCATGGTATAACACCCCGCCAGCAGTTGCTCAATGCCTTATTGATCTCTCTCTGAGACAACATCTGCACCACATTGACACCTCTGAGTTAGGGGGCATAATAGATTACCTCGACCCCGGGATAAGGGGCATGATCAATCATTTTGAACCTTCCCCATCATCTCTATCTCAACACCTCAATGAGCCCATCGTTCAAACTAACACATATGTGATCCACAATCACAAACCCCATGCACATAGCATGGGGGAAGGTCATTAACCTTGCTCACTTTTTCATATTCGTGATCTCAACCTTTTTTGAGGTCACGTGTCACTTGTATATTTGAGTTGATACACATAGTGTTCCCCCCCGCGGGTCATCATTTCTCCCCACCACTGCATCATTGGCTTGGTGGGCTCACCTTTATTGGTAGCCATTTTTTAACCTAGTTATTTCCTTTGACCATTCCGGAGTCCTTATGACCTCCGTTTTTCGCACCATTTGCACTGTCGGATTCATATTTCCGTGCCCGTGATGATGCTTGAGATCATTTCTCGCTCTCACCAGGACCAATATCAACATTGTGTCCCGACACCTTGTCGCCCCGGTTTGCGTGCCACATCGGCCGTTCTCCGTTTTTCGACGTGCCTTATATAGCCGGATTCAGTTTTTCGCGCTCGTGATGATGCTTGAGATCATTTCTCGCTCTCACCAGGACCAATATCAACATTGTGTCCCGACACCTTGTCGCCCCGGTTTGCGTGCCATATCGGCCGTTCTCCGTTTTTCGACGTGCCTTATATAGCCGGATTCAGTTTTCCACGCTCGTGATGATGCTTGAGATCATTTCTCGCTCTCACCTTTAGATTTTTCGGGCACTTTTTCCACGCCCCCTCGTCACCTCGGTTTGCGTGCCACATCGGCCATTCTCCGTTTTCGACGTGTCTTATATCGCCGGATTCAGTTTTCCGCGCTCGTGATGATGCTTGAGATCATTTCTCGCTCTCACCTTTAGATTTTCCGGGCATTTTTTCCACGCCCCCTCGTCGCCTCGGTTTGCGTGCCACATCGGCCGTTCTCCGTTTTCGATGTGTCTTATATCGCCGGATTCAGTTTTCTGCGCTCGTGCTGATGCTTGAGATCATTTCTCGCTCTCACCTTTAGATTTTTCGGGCATTTTTTCCACGCCCCCTCGTCACCTCGGTTTGCGTGCCACATCGGCCGTTCTCCGTTTTCGACAATCCTTATGTCACCGGATCCAGTTTTCCGCACAGATGACGATGCCTGAGACCTTTTCTCGCCCTCATCAATCCATTTTTGTTCGGTATAATTTTATCCCTTTTTCGGGCCGAGCAACCCCTTTTTACGAAAAAGGCACTTAGGGAGTTTCTGTTAAGCTCTTTTCTGACTCCTAAAAAAATGAAAAGATCGCCGAGCAATCTTGCTTCCTTTCATGCTCGATAAACGTATTTGAAAGGGCGTCTACCTGGTATAAGTTTACCCCTTTTCCGGACCTCGTAGACTAATTACAAAAAAGGTATACTCTAGTCACATCGGCTAGAAGAGTTCTCCATCCGCATCATTTTATGCTTTTTCGGGCCTTGGAGACTAAACTTACGAAAAAGAAACACCAATAGAGTCCACTTACCACTTTCAGACTCTCTAAACATGAAAGCAACCATGAGCATGCGCCGTCCTGGGCTCACAAAACCCACAGGACCGTACCATTTCAGAGCACACTTTTATCCCTTCTTGGAGCTCATTACAACTACGAAGAAGGAATCAATGGTGCCTCTTGGCGCTACAACACATCATGCCTACTCACATAGCAGCTTCCCCATTTTGGTCGCCTTTGTTCAGAGTATTCTGCAGTATGTCACCCTGAAACTCCCTGGACAGCTACCATCAGCTTCACCCCCCCAGAGTCAGTACATACCCTTCAGTCCCCAAAAGATGTTCCCCACACCTACAAGTCAGTTCCCTACGCTGCCAGGTCAACCATGTCATCATGCTCTGAACAAAGGAAGTTTGAGTCAACCCATTTTTTGACCCAGTTATTTCCCATCCCCACAAGTATGTCAGTCCTACCAGCAGTACTACATCACTTCTGTTCTACACCTCGTGCTCCTATCAAGGAAACATCATTGCCTTGTTAGTTGCTGGTCTCCCTCTGTCGACGACAACCCATTTATTCCAGAGGATAGACCTAGAGGTCCCTGTGTCTTGGACTCATTACCATTTATGATGAGTGCCTACGAATCATTTCGAGAGGAATCCTCAGTGCCTCTCCGAATGCTTGTTTCTCACATGCTCGACTCCAACACCTTGATCGCATAGTTGAGACTCGCACAGGGTATCGGTCCCTTCAGTTATTAGTCGAAGACCCCGGATACCACCTGACTCCTCCACATTTGAGAGTCAAACTATGGATACAACCAGTTACATTTTTTCTATAGATATCTGGGTTGCGTATGGCGACAGTATTCAGATGTACCCAAGCTTTATACTCCCTCGAGTATAACATATACAAATACTTCCCAAAGATGGCTCACAATCATTGAGTCCATACAGATGTGGGACGACTTCAGTTTCAGCAGTTCAACAGTTATTCCAGTGTATCAGTTATTGAGATCAGCCATGATCATGAGTATATCCCACAATAATGTCCCCTCTGGACCATTACGATGTACCAGTATATTTCTTCGTGTATTAGATCCCCCTTCTTGGGACTAATTGTTTTGTATATGTCTTGATACGAGCATGGGAATGCCCGCCTCGTCCTTTATCAGAGATTATCCCTCATTCATATTGAGGCCATGTAATATTTTTTGTTTTTGCAGCTTCCAAGGGCCGTGGCTCCAGTCTCCAACCGGTCTCTTCTCTCCCCTAAACCCAGAAAAAGGACAAAAGAACTATGATGTCTATCGGCCATACGATGAGCTCCTGCCCTCACACATCAGGGGGCAATCTGTTAACACCTAAAAAGTGCTCACTAGCTCATTCCCTTACTCACATGACCCATTTGTCCACTTTTCCACCATCTGAGCCTCTGAAACCAACAAAAGGTCACCAAAAGACCTTGGTACACCCCTTTTTCCATTAAAAAAGATTATTTTTCCAAGAAAATCATAAAAAACCCTCAAAAAGGGTCCAAATTCCCAAAAATATGAAAAAGGGAATTAAAATATTATTTTTATTCAAAAAAGGAAAAAGAGGGAAAATTACCTAAACCATGTTGGTCAATACCATTTGGTTTCCACAAAACCACAAATGGTATTCCTCACCACCAAAACCTATAAAAAGGTGGTAGGGGCTCCTCATTTCAAATCCATCCTTCCATTATCTCATCCTTATGCTGCTGAAATCTCCCATGAGCACTTTTAGCCATTGAAGCAACCTTGGAGAAAGAGACCTATTGGAGTTTGGAGCTACTCATCTTGGGAGTTGCTCAACATCAACCTTCACCCTTGAAGGTAATATCGCAAGCACTTGCTTGCCCCCCACTTTTCAATACAAAAAATTATTTCTTATGTTTCTTGTTCTTGATTTTGAAATATTTACATTATTTGCTTAGATTCTTGTTTAGATCCATGAAAAGTATTGTTTATTTAGTTTATTGTTTTTATTTCTATTGAAACTGCTACTACTAGTTAGTAGGTGCCCATAGCACTAAGCTTGGTTGCAAAACCGAGCCAACAAATGGTTATGGGTTTAGAGAGAGAGAGTGAGGGATATATAGAGATAATGGGGGTTAGGGGTTTAGAGAGAGAGAGAGAGGGACATAGAGAGAGAGAGATAAAGAGAGGGATTGCGGGTTAAGGGTTTAGAGAGAGAGAGTGAGAGTGAGAGGGATATTGGAGGTTAGGTGTTTAGAGAGAGAGAGATTAGGGGTTAGGAATTTAGAGAGAGAGAGAGATTGGATGCTAGTGGTTTAGATAGAGAGAGATTGGGGGTTAGGGATTTAGAGAGAGATATTGGGCATTAGGGATTTAGAGGAAGAGAGAGAGATTGGAGGTTAGGGGTTTAAAGGGAGCGAGAGAGATATTGGAGGTTAGGGGTTTAAAGAGAGAGAGATTGGGGTTATGGGTTTAGATAGATAAAGAGAGAGAAATAGAGAGATAAAGTAGGCATTGGGGTTTAGAGAGAGAGAGAGAGATTGGAGGTTAGGGGTTGAAAAAGCGAGAGATAGAAAGTGAGAGATTGTAGGTTAGGGGTCTAGAGAGAGAGATATTAGGCATTGGGGTTTACAGGGAGATAGAGAGATTGGGGGTTATGGATTTTGAGAGAGAGAGAGAGGTTAGGGATTAGGTCTTAGGGTTTGAGAGAGAGAGATTGGACGTTAGGGTTTTAGAAAGATGGATACATATTTATATATATGTATGTATATATATACATAGAGAGAGAAAGAGAGAGAAATTGGATGTTCGAGGTTTAGGGAGAGAGATTAGGGGCTTAGAGAGAGATATTGAGGGTTAGGAATTTAGATGGATAGTTAGATAGAGAGAGAGAGTGGGGTTTAGGGTTTTAAAGAAAGAAAGGTTGGTGGTCAAGGGTTTAGATAGAGGGCAAGAGAGAGATTGGGGTTAGGGTTTTAGAGAGGGAGAGAGAGAATGGAGGTTAGTTGTTTAGAGAGAGAGATTGGTGGTAAGGGATTTATTGTGAGAGAGAGCGATTGGGGGTTGGGGGTTTAGAGAGAGATAGAGATATTAAGGGGTAGTGTTTAGAGAGATAGAGATAGAAATAGAGAGATTGGTGGTTAGGTGCTTAAAGAGAGAGATAGAGGATGATAGATTGGAGGTTAGGGGATTTAAGAAAGAGAGATAGAAAGTGGGAGATTCTGGGTTAGGGGTCTAGAGAGAGAGAGATTGGGGGTTAGGGTGGGGGCAGAGAGACATAGAGAGCAGGAGTGGTAGGTGGGTGAGAACTTGGTGTTTGGGGAGAGAGCGAGGGGGGGTTAGGGGTTTAGATACACAAAGAGAGAAAGATATTGGGGGTTAGGGTTTAGAGAGAGACATAGATATTGGGGGTTAGGTGTTGAGAGAGAGAGAGAGAGAGGGTTAGGTTTTAGTGGTTAGGAGATTGGAGAAAGAGATTTCAAGTTAGGCTCTTAGAGAGAGAGAGATTGGAGATTAGGGGTTCAAAGAGAAACAATGAATAAGGGTTAGTGGTTTAGAGAGAGAGAGACAAATTGGGGGTAGGAGATTTAGAGAGAGAGAGAGAGAGAGAGAGAGGGATATATAAAGAGAGAAATTGGGGGTTAGTGGCTTAAAGGGAGAGAGATAGATTGTGGGTTAGGGGTTTAAAGAGTGATAGAGAGACTGGGGTTAGCTGTTCAAGGAGAGAGAGAGATATTGGGGGTTAGGGGTTTAGAGAGAGAGAGAGAGATTGGAGGTTAGGGGTTTAGAGTGTGTGTGAGAGATAAATTGTGGGTTAATAAGGGTTCAGGGAAAGAGAAAGATCATGAGCGGAGTATGGATGGTTAGTGGTGGGGAGTTGAGAGAGAGAGATATGGAGGGAGAGAGAGATATCGGGTTAGGGGTTACAGGTTTAGAGAGAGAGGTGTTATGGGTTTGGAGAGAGAGAGAGAGAGAGAATGAAGCTTAGGGGTTACGGTTTAAGGGTTTATAGAGAGAGAGATATTGGTGGTTAGGGGTTTAGAGATGGAGAGAGATAGATAAAGGGACATTGGGCATTAGGGGTTTACAAAGAGAGTTATATTGGAGGTTAGATGTTTAGAGAGAGAGACATAGATTTGAGGTTATGGGTTTATAGATAGAGAGAGATTGGGGGTTAGGGGTTTAGTGAGAGAGAGGTTGGGGGTTGATTTGGTTTTAGAGATAGAGTGAGAGATCATGGGGGGAGTATGGATGGTTACGGCGGGCAGAAGACAAAGAGAGGGGGGATTGGTAGGTGGGTGAGGAGTTGGGGTTTGGGGAGAGAGAGAGAGAGAGAGATTAGGGTTTAGGGGGTTAGAGAAGGAGAGAGAGAGAGGGGGGGTTTAGGTAGATATAGAGATAGATAGAGATTGGAGGTTAGGAGTTTAGATAGAGAGTGAGATAGAGAGAGATTAGGGGTTAGGGGTTTAGAGAGAGAGAGAGAGGGAGATTGGGGGTTATAGGTTTAGAGAGAGAGAGAGAGAGAGAGAGAGGGAGATTGGGGTTAGGGGTTTAGAGAGATAGAGAGATTGGGATTAGGGGTCTAGAGATTGAGAGAGATTCAAGATAGGGGTTTGGAGAGAGAGAGAGAGATTCAAGATAGGGGTTTGGAGAGAGAGAGAGAGAGAGAGATTATTCATTAGGGTTTTAGAGAGAGATAGAGAGATTAGGGGTTATGGGTATTAGAGAGAGAAAGTGTGAGAGAGATTGGAAGTTAGGGGTTGAGAGAGAGACAGAGAGATTGGATGTTAGCAGTTTTGAGAGAGAGGGAGATAGAAAGGGAGAGATTGGGGGTTATAGGTTTAGAGAGAGAGAGAGAGATTGGGATTTAGGGGTTTAGAGAGGGATAGATAGATTGGGGTTTAGGGGTTTAGAGAGTGAGAGAGATAGAAAGTGATAGATTGGTGGTTAGGGGTTTAGAGAGAGAGAGAGAGAGAGAGAGAGAGAGAGAATGGAGGTTAGGTGTTTAGAGAGAGAGAGAGAGAGAGGGGATTAGGGGTTGAGAGAGAGAGAGACATGGGGGGTTATTGGTTTAGAGAGACATACAAACAAAGAAATGGTGTGATTGGGGGCTAGGAGTTTAGAGAGAGAGATATTGGGAGTTAATGGATTAGAAAGAGATAAAGAGAATGGGGGTTATGGATTTTTAAAAAAATAGAGAGATATTTTGGTTGTTAGGGGTTTAGAGAGAGAGAGAGAGAGATGGAGAGATTAGGAGTGAAGGGTTTTGAGAGAGAGATATAAGGGTAAGGGGTTTAGAGAGAGAGAGAGAGATTGGGGTAAAGGGTTTAGAGAAAGAGAGAGATTAGGGATTACGAGCTTAGATGGAGAGAGAGAGAGAGAGAGGATTGGGGTTAAGGGTTTAGATAGATAGAGAGAGAGAGAGAGAGGTGGGGGTCTACAAAGAGAGCTAGATATTTTGGAGGTTAGGGAGTTAGTGCGGGAGAAAGAGTTAGCGTTGGGGGTTTAGATAGAGAGATGGAGAAATATGGGGTTGGGGGTTTAGAGAGAGAGAGAAGAGAATGTTTATTAAGGGTTTAGAGAGGGGGAGATAGAGAGTGAGAGAGAGGAAGAGAGATATTGGGGGTTAGGGGCTTAGAGAGGGAGATGGAAAGAGAGTGATTGTTGGTTAGGGGTTTAGAGAGTGAGAGAGAGATTGGGGGTAGTAGTTTTGAGAGAGAGAGAGAGAGAGAGAGAGAGAGAGAGAGAGAGATTGGGGGTTAGAGGTTAGGGATCTAGAGAGAGAGAGTAGGGATTAGTGGTTTAGAGAAAGAGAGATATTAGGGTTTAGTTGTTTAAAGAGAGAGAGAGAGAGAGAGAGAAAGAGAGATATTGGGGGTTATAGTTTAGAGAGAGAGATTGGGGGTTAGGGGTTTAAAGAAAAAGAGAGTTTGGGGTTTAGGGGTTTCTAGGGAGTGGGAGATATTGTGGGTTAAGTTTTAGAGAGAGAGAGAGAGAGTGGTTTAGTTGTTTAGAGAGCGAGAGAGATAGAGAGATTGGAGGTTAGGGGTTCATAGAGAGAGATAGGAAGAGAAAGATTGGGGATTGGCGGTTTAGAGAGAGAGAGATTGGGGGTTGGGAGTTTCGATAGATATAGATATAGGAAGAGAGAGATGGGTGATCAAGGGTTTAGAGAGAGAGAGAGGCTTAGAAAAAAATATTAGGTGTTAGTGGTTTAGAGAGAGAGAGTGAAAGAGAGAGAAAGGGATATTGGGGAAAGGGGTAGAGAGAGAGAGAGAGATGGGGGGTTAGCAATTTAGAGAGAGAGAGAGAGAGAGAGAGAGAGAGATGGGGGGTTAGTAATTTAGAGGGAGAGAGAGAGAAAGAGAGAGAGAGAGAGAGAGTGGGAGGGAGGGAATGGCGGTTAGTGATTTTGACAAATAGATAGAGGGAGTGAGAATGGTGGTTAAGGCTTTAGAGAGATAGATAGATAGATAGATAAAGAGGTTAGGGGTTAGAGTTTAGAGAGAGAAGAAGAGATATTGGGGTTTAGATAGATAGAAAGATAGAGAGAGATTGGGCATTAGGGTTTAGAGAGAGAGAGGCGGACATAGATAGATTAGGGATTATAGGTTTAAAGAGAGAGGGAGAGACATTGGGATTAGGGGCCTAGAGAGAGAGAGAGAATTGAGATAGGGGTTTAGAGAGAGAGAGAGAGAGAGATTAGCTGTTTACAGAGAGAGATTGGGATCCATGGGTTTAGAGAAAGTGAGAATGGAGTTTAGGTGTTTAAAGTGAGTGATTGAGATATATATAGAGACAGAGAGATAGAGAGAGAGAGAGAGAGAGAGAGAGAGAGATATTGGAGGTTAGGGGCTTAGAGTGAGAGAGAGATTGGAGTTTAGGGGTTTAGAGAGATAGATAGAAGAAGAAAGATTGGGTGTTAGGGTTTTAGAGAAAGAAAGGGATTGGAGGTTATGCATTTTGAGAGAGGGAGAGATTCAACGTTATGTGTTTAGAGAGGGAGATATAGGGGGTTCGTTTCTGAGAGAGAGAGAAAGAGAGAGAGAGAGGGAGAGAAATATTTTGGGCTAGGGGTTAAGGCTTAGGGATTTAGAGAGAGAGATTGGAGATTAGGGGCTTAGAGAGAGAGATTGGGGATTATGGGTTTAGTGAGAGGGAGAGAGATGGACTGGAGATTAGAGGTTTAGAGATAGAGAGATTGGGTATTATGGGTTTCTAGAGAGAGATATTGGGGGTTAAGGGTTTAGAGAGAGAATGGGGGTAGTGTTTTAGTGACAGATTGGGGGTAGGTTTTGAGAGAGAGAGGTTGGGGTTGGTGTTTTAGAGAAAGAGTGAGAGAGATTGAAGGTTAGGAGATTAGAGAGATAGGGAGAGAGATTGGGGGTTAGGGGTTTAGAGAGAGAGAGAGAGAGAGAGAGAGAGAATGGAGGTTAGTGGATTAGAGTGAGAGAGAGAGAGATTGGGTGTTAGTTATTTAGAGAGACGGAGAGAGATTGGGTGTTAGGGGCCAAGGGAGAGGGGGGGGTTAGAAAGAGAGAGAGAGAGAGAGATAATGGAGATTAGGGGATTAGAGTGTGTGAGAGAGAGATTGGGGGTTAGGTATTTAGAGAGAGAGATTGAGGGTTAGGTATTTAGAGAGAGAGAGAGAGAGAGAAATATCAGGGGTTAGCGGTCTAGAGGGATTGGAGGGTAGGGGTTTAGAGAGAGAGATATTGGGGGTAGGTGTTTAGAGAGGGATATTAGTGGTTAGAGGTTTAGAGAGAGAGATATATTGTGGGTTAGTGGTTTAGAGAGACAGAGATTGAGGGTTAGGGGTTTATATAGAGAGAGAGATAGATATTAAGAGGGAGGGGTTTAGAGAGAAAGAAAAAGAGATATTGGGGGTTATGGTGGTTTAGTGGTTTAGAGAGATATAAAGAGACTAGGGTTAAGAGAGAGAGAGAGAGAGAGATTCAACGTGAGGGGTTTAAAGTGAGAGATATTAGGGGTTCAGTGTTTAGAGAGAGGGATTTATATTGGGGGTTAGGGATTAGGGCTTAAGGATTTAGAGAGAGAGATATTGGATGTTATGGGTTTAGAGAGAGAGAGAGAGAGAGATGGAAGATATTTGAGGTTCAGGGTTTAGAGAGAGAGATAGATTGGAGGCTAAAGGTTTAGAGAGAGATATGGACAGGAGGTTAGAGGTTTAGAGAGAGAGAGAGGGAGATTGGGGGTTAGGGGTTTAGAGAGAGAGAGAGAGATCGTGGATTAGGGGTAGCATTTTAGAGACAAATTGGGGCTAGGGTTTTAGAGAGAGAGAGAGAGAGAGAGAGAGAGAGAGAGAGAGAGAGATTGGAGGTTAGGAGAGAGAGAGAGAGAGAGAGAGAGAGAGAGAGAGAGAGAGATTGGGTGTAGGGGTTTACGGAGAGATATAGAGAGTGGGGGTTAGGGTTTAGGGGTTTAGGTAGAGATATAGAGATTGGGGGTAAGGGTTTAGGGGGAAAGAGAAAAATAGAAAGAGAGAGATTGGTGTTTAGGAGTTTAGAGATAGATAGGGAGGGAAAGAGATTGGTGATTAAGGGTTTATAGAGAGAGATTGGTGGTTAGGGGTTTAGAGAGAGAGAGAGGGATTGGATTTTAAGGTTTTAGACAGAGAGAGATTCATCATTAGTTGTTTAGAGAGAGAGAGAAATTGTGGGTTTGATGTTAATAGAGAGAGTTAGAGATATATTGGTGGTTAAGGGTTAGGGATTAGGGATTTAGAGAGAGATATTCGAGTTTATGGGTTGAGAGAGAGAGAGAGGGATATGGGCTAGAGGTTAGAGGTTTAGAGAGAGATATTAGGTGTTTAGGGTTTAGAGAGAGATTGGGGGTTAGGATTTTAGAGAGAAATTGGGGATAGGATTTAAGTGATAGTTTGGGGGTAGCATTTTAGAGAGAGAGATATGATGGGGGTTTAGAGAGAGAGATTGGGGGTTAGAGGTTTAGGGAGAGATATAGAGATTGGGGGTTAGGGTCTAAGGAGAGAGAAAAATAGAAAGAGAGAGATTTTTGGTTAGGGGTTTAGAGAGAGAGAGGGAGAGAGAGAGAGATTGGTGGTTAGGGGTTTAGAGAGAGAGAGAGAGGGATTGGTGGTTAGGGGTTTAGAGAGAGGGGGGATTGGAGTTTAGGATTTTAGAGAGAGAGAGAGAGATTCATCATTAGTGGTTAAGAGAGAGAGAGAGAAATTGTGGGTTCGATGTTTAGAGAGAGACTTAGAGAGAGATTGGAGGTTAAGGGTTAGGGATTAGGGATTTAGAGAGAGAGAGAGATTGGAGATTAGGGGTTTAAAGAGAGATATAAGCTAGAGGTTAGAGGTTTAGAGAGAGATATTAGGTGTTTGGGGTTTAGAGAGACAGAGAGAGGGTTAGGGGTTTAGAGAGAGAGAGATTGGGGATTAGATTTTAGGGAGAGATAAAAATAGAAAGAGAGACATGTGTAGTTAGGGGTTTAGAGAGAAAGAGATATAGAGAGAGAGAGTATGGAGGTTATGTGTTTAGAGAGAGGGAGAGAGATTGGAGGTTAGGGGTTTATAGATAGAGAGATTGGGGTTTAGGGGTTTAGAGAGAGAGAAAGTGAGTTAATAAGGGTTAAGAGATAGAGAGCATCATAGAAGGAGTATGGATGGTTAGTCATGGGGGGAGAGAGGGACATAAAGAGGGGGAGAGAAGCAGATGGTTGAGGAGTGGGGTTTTGTAGAGAGAGAGAGAGAGAGAGAGAGAGAGAGAGATTAAGGGTTTAGACAAAGGGAGAGAGGTTGCAAGTTAGCAGTTATGGGATTAGAGAGAGAGAGACAAATAGATTGGGGGTTAGGGGTTTAGAGAGAGTGAGAGAAGAGGAGACAATGGGAGAGAGAGAGAGAGAGTTAGGGGTTAATAGATGTGTGCGAGATTGCGACTTAGGGGTTTAGAGAGAGAGATATTGGTGGTTAGGGTTTGAGAGAGAGAGGGGGTTAGGGGTTAAGGTTTTATAGAAAGAGATTGGGGGTTATGGGTTATGCGTTTAGAGAGACATAGAGGGCGATGAGAGAGAGAGAGAGAGAGAGAGAGTTAGGGGTTAACAAAGAGTGTGGGAGATTGTGGATTAGGGGTTTAGAGAGAGAGATAGATTGACAATTAGGGTTTGAGAGAGAGAGAGAGGGTTCTGCGTTATGAGTTTATAGAGATAGAGATTAGGGTGAGCTAGAGGGGTTTAGAGAGAGAGAAAGATTGAGGTTAGGGATTTAGAGAGAGAGAGAGAGAAAGAGAGAGAGAGAGAGAGAGAGAGAGAGAGAGATTGGTAGTTAGGGGTTTAGAGAGAAAGAGAGAGATTAGGGCTTAGGGGTTGAGAGAGAGAGAGAAAGTTAGGGTTTTAGAGATAAAGAGAGAGATTGGGGCTTAGGGGTTTAGAGAGAGAGAGAAAGAGAGAGAGAGGTAGAAAGAGAGATATTGGTGTTTAGGGGCTTAGAGAGAGAGAGAGAGAGAGATTGGACGTTAGGGGCTGAGAGAGAGAGATCGGGGGTTAGCATATTAGAGAGATAAGGAGATTGGAGGATAAGGGTTTAGAGAGAGAAGGATTAGGGGTTAGGGGTTTAGAGAGATAGATTGTGGTTTAGGTTTTTAGCGAGAGAGAGAGAGAGAGAGAGAGAGAGAGAGATATTGGAGGTTATGAGTTTAGAGTGAGAAAGAGATTGGAGGTTAAGGGTTTACAGAGAGAGATATAGAAAAATATAGATTGGGGATTATAGGTTTAGAGAGAGAGAGAGATATTGGGGATTAATGTCTTAACGAGAGATAAAGAGATTTACGATTAGGTTTTATAGAGGGAGATATAGGAGGAGCGATATTGGTTTATAGAGAGAGAGAGAGAGAGAGAGAGAGAGAGAGAGAGATTGGGGATAATAGGGGTTTAAAGATAGAGAGAGATCAAGGGTGGAGTATGGATGGTTAGTGGGGGGAAGAGAGACATAAAGATGGAGGAAGTGGTAGGTGGGTGATGAGTGGGGATTTTGAGAGAGAGAGAGAGAGAGAGAGAGGTTGGGGGATTATTTATAGATATATATATATATATATATAATGAGAGAGAGAGAGAGAGGGAGAGAGAGAGAGATTAGTGGTTATGGGTTTAGGGAGAGAGAGATTGGATTTTATTAGTTTACAGAGAGAGACATAGATTAGGGGTTATGGTTTTATAAAGAGATAAATAGATTGGAGGTTTGGGGTTTAGAGAGAGAGAGAGAGGTTTAGTGAGACAGAGAGAGAGAGGTTAGGGATTTAGATGGAGAAATATTAGGGGTTTAGAGAGAGAGAGAGAGAATGGAGGTTAGGTGTTTAAATTGAGAGAGAGATAGGGGATTAGGGGTTGAGAGAGAGAGAGACACGGGAGGTTAGGGGTTTAGAGAGACATACATACATAGAAATAGTTTGATTGGGGGCTAGGAGTTTAGAGAGAGAGATATTGGGGGTTAATGGATTAGAAAGAGATAAAGAGAATGGGGGTTATGGATTTAGAGAAAAATAGAGAGAGATTTTGGTTGTTAGGGGGTTTAGAGAGAGAGAGAGATGGAGAGACTAGGGGTGAAGGGTTTTGAGGGAGAGATATAGGGGTAAGGGGTTTAGAGAGATAGAAAGATTGGGGTAAGGGGTTTAGAGAGATTAGTGGTTATGGGTTTAGGGAGAGAGAGATTGGAGTTTATTAGTTTACAGAGAGAGACATAGATTAGGGGTTATGGTTTTATAAAGAGATAAATAGATTGGAGGTTTGGGGTTTAGAGAGAGAGAGAGAGAGAGGTTAGGGATTTAGATGGAGAAATATTAGGGGTTTATAGAGAGAGAGAGAGAATGGAGGTTAGGTGTTTAGATTGAGAGAGAGATAGGGGATTAGGGGTTGAGAGAGAGAGAGACACAGGAGGTTAGGGGTTTAGAGAGACATACATACATAGAAATAGTTTGATTGGGGGCTAGGAGTTTAGAGAGAGAGATATTGGGGGTTAATGCATTAGAAAGAGATAAAGAGAATGGGGGTTATGGATTTAGAGAAAAATAGAGAGAGATTTTGGTTGTTAGGGGGTTTAGAGAGAGAGAGAGATGGAGAGACTAGGGGTGAAGGGTTTTGTGAGAGAGATATAGGGGTAAGGGGTTTAGAGAGATAGAAAGAGTGGGGTAAGGGGTTTAGAGAGAGAGAGAGTATAGGGATTACGGGTTTAGATGGAGAGAGAGAGAGAGAGAGAGAGAGAGAGAGGATTGGGGTTAGGGGTTTAGATAGATAGAAAGAGAGAGAGAGGATTGGGGTTAGGGGTTTAGATAGATAGAAAGAGAGAGAGAGAGAGAGAGAGAGAGAGGATTGGGGTTAGGGGTTTAGATAGATAGAAAGAAGTCAAGTTTTGGGCTAAGACAGTGTTCAAAACAGTGCACCTGCTGAATAGATCTCCCACGATGGCGATAAAGTAGAAAACCCAGAGGAAGCATGGTCTGTAAGAAAGCCCCAAGTAAGTCATCTTAAAGTCTTTGGTGAGAGAGAGAGAGAGAGGTGGGGTTCTACAAAGAGAGCTAGATATTTTGGAGGTTAGGGGTTTAGAGCGGGAGAAAGAATTGGGATTGGGGGTTTAGATAGAGAGATACAGAGATATGGGTTTGGGGGTTTAGAGAGAGAGAGAAAGAGAATGTTTATTAAGGGCTTAGAGAGGGGGAGATAGATAGTGAGAGAGAGGAAGAGAGATATTGGGGGTTAGGGGTTTAGAGAGGGAGATGGAAAGAGAGTGATTGTTGGTTAGGGGTTTAGAGAGTGAGAGAGAGATTGGGGGTAGGAGTTTTGACAGAGAGAGAGAGAGATATTGGGGGTTAGGGGTTAGCGATCTAGAGAGAGAGGTAGAGAGAGAGAGATATTAGGAATTAGTGGTTTAGAGAGAGAGAGATATTAGGGGTTAGTGGTTAAGAGAGAGAGAGAGAGAGAGAGAGAGAGAGATTGGGGGTTATAGGTTTAGAGAGAGAGATTGGGGGTTATGGGTTAGGGAGAGAGAGATAGAGAGATATTTGGGGTTAGGGGTTTAAAAAAAAAGAGAGTTTGAGGTTTAGGGGTTTAGGGGTTTATACGGAGAGGGAGATATTGTGGGTTAAGTTTTATAGAGAGAGAGAGAGAGAGGTTTAACAGTTTAGAGAGTGAGAGAGATTGGAGGTTAGGGGTTCATAGCGAGTTATAGGAAGAGAAAGATTAAGGATTGGGGGTTTAGAGAGAGAGAGAGATTGGGGGTTAAGAGTTTCAATAGATATAGAGATAGCAAGAGAGAGATGGGTGGTCCAGGGTTTAGAGAGAGAGAGAGAGAGGTTTAGAAAAAATATTAGGAGTTAGGGTTTTATAGAGAGAGAGTGGAAGAGAGAGAAAGGGATATTGGGGAAAGGGGCTGAGAGAGAGAGAGAGAGAGAGGGAGGGAGGGAATGGCGGTTAGTGATTTTAATAGATAGATAAAGGGAGTGAGAATGGTGGTTAGGGATTTAGAGAGATAGATAGATAGATAGATAAAGAGGTTAAGGGTTAGTGTTTATAGAGAGAGAGAAAGAGCTATTGGGGTTTAGATAGATAGAAAGATAGAGAGAGATTGGGCATTAGGGTTTAGAGAGAGAGAGTCAGACATAGAGAGATTAGGGGTTATAGGTTTAGAGAGAGAGGGGGAGATTGGGGTTTCTTGGTTTAGAGGGAGAGAGATTGGGATTTGGGGCCTAGAGAGAGCGAGAATTGAGATAGGGGTTTAGAGAGAGAGAGAGAGAGATTAGTTGTTTACAGAGAGAGATTGGGATCCATGGGTTTAGAGAAAGTGAGAATGGAGTTTAGGGGTTTAAAGTGAGTGAGTGTTTGATATATATATATATATATATATATATATATAGAGAGAGAGAGAGAGAGAGAGAGAGAGAGATTGAAGGATAGGGGTTGAGAGAAAGAGAGAATGGGGGTTAGGAATTTAGAGAGACATATTGGGGTTAGGAGTTGAGAGAGAGAGATATTGGAGGTTAGGGGCTTAGAGTGAAAGAGAGATTTGAGTTTAGGGGTTTAGAGAGATAGATAGAAGAAGAAAGATTGGGTGTTAGGGGTTTCGAGAGAGAGAGAGAGAGAGACTTTTGGATTTAGTGTTTTAGAGAGAGGTAAAGGGATTGAGTTTTAGAGAGAGAGAGAGATAGAGATTGGTGGTGAGGGGTTTGGAGAGAGAGAGGGATTGGAGGTTATGCATTTTGAGAGAGAGAGAGAAAGATTCAACATTAGGGGTTTAGAGAGAGAGATATAGGGGGTTCATTTTTTAGAGAGAGAGAGAGAGATATATATTTTGGGCTAGGGGTTAAGGCTTAGGGATTTAGAGAGAGAGATTGGAGATTAGGGGCTTAGAGAGAGAGATTGGGGGTTATGAGTTTAGTGAGAGGGAGAGAGATAGACTGGAGATTAGAGGGTTAGAGAGAGAGAGAGATTGGGTATTATTGGTTTCTAGAGAGAGATATTGGGGGTTAAGGGTTTAGAGAGAGATTGGGGTTAGGGTTTTAGTGACAGATTGGGGGTAGTGTTTAGAGAGAGAGAGAGAGTATAGGGATTATTGGTTTAGATGGAGAGAGAGAGAGAGAGAGGATTGGGGTTAGGGGTTTAGATAGATAGAGAGAGAGAGAGAGGTGGGGGTCTACAAAGAGAGCTAGATATTTTGGAGGTTAGGGGTTTAAAGCGGGAGAAATAGTTGGGGTTGGGGGTTTAGATAGAGAGATGTGGAGATATGGGGTTGGGGGTTTAGAGAGAGAGATAAAGAGAATGTTTATTAATGGTTTAGAGAGGGGGAGATAGAGAGTGAGGGAGAGATTGGAGTAGGAGTTTTGAGAGAGAGAGAGAGAGAGAGAGAGTGGGAGTTAGGGGTTAGCGATCTAGAGAGAGAGGTATAGAGAGAGAGTCGGGATTAGTGGTTTAGAGAGAGAAAGATATTAGGGGTTAGTGGTTTAGAGAGAGAGAGAGAGAGAGAGAGATTGGGAGTTATGGGATAGGGAGAGAGAGATAGACAGATATTTCGTGTTAGGGGTTTAAAGAAAAAGAGAGTTTGGGGTTTAGGGGTTTATAGGGAGAGGGAGATATTGTGGGTTAAGTTTTATAGAGAGAGAGGGGGGGGTTTAGCGGTTTAGAGAGTGAGAGAGATTAGATGTTAGGGGTTCAGAGAGAGAGATAGGAAGAGAAAGATTGGGGATTGGGGATTTAGAGAGAGAGAGAGATTGGGAGTTAGGAGTTTCGATAGATATAGTGATAGAAAGAGAGAGATGGGTGGTCAAGTGTTTAAAGAGAGAGAGAGAGAGGTTTAGAAAAAAATATTAGGGGTTAGGGGTTTAGAGAGAGAGAGTGGAAGAGAGAGAAAGGGATATTGGGGAAAGGGGCAGAGAGAGAGAGAGAAAGAGATGGGGGTTTAGCGATTTACAGAGAGAGAGAGAGGGAGGGAATGGCTGTTAGTTATTTTGATAGATAGATAGAGGGAGTGAGAATGGTGGTTAGGGGTTTAGAGAGATAGATAGATAGATAGATAAAGAGGTTAGGGGTTAGGGTTTAGAGAGAGAGAGGAAGATATATTGGGGTTTAGATAGATAGAAAGATAGAGAGAGATTGGGCATTAGGGTTTAGAGAGAGAGAGTCAGACATAGAGAGATTAAGGGTTATAGGTTTAGAGAGAGAGAGGAAGATTGGGGTTTCGAGGTTTAGAGGGAGAGAGATTGGGATTAGGGGCCTAGAGAGAGATAATTTAGATAGGGGCTTAGATAGAGACAGAGAGAGAGATTAGTTGTTTACGGAGAGAGATTATGATCCATGGGTTTAGAAAAAGTGAGAATGGAGTTTAGGGGTTTAAAGTGAGTGATTGATATATATATATATATACAGAGAGAGAGAGAGAGAGAGATTTGGGGTTAGGGGTTTAGAGAAAGTGATAATGGTGTTGAGATATATATATATATATATGTAGAGAGAGAGAGAGAGAGAGAGAGAGAGAGATTGAAGGATAGGGGTTGAGAGAAAGAGAGAATGGGGGTTAGGAATTTAGAGAGAGATTAGAGGTTAGAGATTTAGAGAGAGAGGGGGGGGTTAGGGGTTTAGAGAGAGAGAGGTAGAGATTAGGGGTTATGGGTTTAGAGATAGAGAGATAGATATTGGGGTTAGGAGTTGAGAGAGAGATATAGTGGAGGTTAGAGGCTTAGAGTGAGAGAGACATTGGAGCTTAGGGGTTTAGAGAGATAGATAGAAGAAGAAATATTGGGTGTTAGGGGTTTAGAGAGAGAGAGAGAGAGTTTTGGATTTAGTGGTTTAGAGAGAGATAAAGGGATTGGGTTTTAGAGAGAGAGAGAGATAGAGATTGATGGTGAGGGGTTTAGAGAGAGAGAGGGATTGGATGTTATGCATTTTGAGAGAGAGAGAGAGAGATTCAACGTTAGGGGTTTAGAGAGAGAGATATAGGGGGTTCATTTTTTAGAGAGAGAGAGAGAGAGAGAGAGAGAGATTCTTTGGTCTAGGGGTTAAGGCTTAGGGATTTAGAGAGAGGAATTGGAGATCAGGGCCTTAGAGAGAGAGATTGGGGATTATGGGTTTAGTGAGAGGGAGAGAGATAGATTGGATATTAGAGGTTTAGAGAGAGAGAGAGATTGGGTATTATGGGTTTCTAGAGTGAGATATTGGGGATTAATGGTTTAGAGAGAGATTGGAGGTAGGGTTTTAGTGACAGATTGGGGGTAGGGTTTGAGAGAGAGATGTTGGGGTTGGGGGTTTAGAGAGAGAGAGAGAGATTGGAGGCTAGGAGATTAGAGAGAGAAGGAGAGAGATCGGGGGATAGGGGTTGAGAGAGAGAGAGAGAGAGAGAGAGAGAGAGAGAGATTGAGAATGGAGGTTACTCGATTAGAGTGTGTGTGATAGATTGGGGGTTAGGTATTTAGAGACATAGAGAGATTGGGTGTTATGGGCCGAGAGAGAGAGGGGGGGTTAGAAAGAGAGAGAGAGAGAGAGAGAGATAATGGAGGTTAGGGGATTAGAGTTTATGAGAGAGAGATTGGGGGTTAGGTATTTAGAGAGACAGAGAGAGACTGGAGGTTAGGGGATGTGAGAGAGAGAGAGAGGGAGAGAAATATTAGGGGTTAGGGGTCTAGAGAGATAAAGATAGAGATAGAGAGATTGGAGGGTAGGGGTTTAGAGAGAGAGATATTGGGGGTAGGTGTTTAGAGAGGATTAAGGGTTAGGGTTTTAGAGAAAGATAGAGGTAGATATTAAGAGGTAGGGGTTTAGAGAGAAAGATAAAGAGATATTGGGGGTTAGGGGCTTAGAGAGAGAGAAAATTGGTGGTTTAGTTGTTTAGAGAGATATAAAGTGATTAGGGTTGAGAGAGAGAGAGAGCGAGAGAGAGAGAGAGAGATTCAACATTAGAGGTTTAAAGAGAGAGATATTAGGGGTTCGGTGTTTATAGAGAAGGATTTATATTGGGTGTTAGGGATTAGGGATTTAGAGAGAAAGATATTGGAGGTTATGGGTTTAGAGAGAGAGAGAGGGAAGATATTTGAGGCTAGCGGTTTAGAGAGAGAGATTGGGTATTTGGGTTTAGAGAGAGAGATAGATTGGAGGTTAGAGGTTTAGAGAGAGATATGGATTGGAGGTTAGAGGTTTAGAGAGAGAGAGAGAGATTGGGGGTTAGGGGTTTAGAGAGAGAGATATTGTGGGTTATGGGTTTAGAGATAAATTAGGGGTAGATGGTTTTAGAGACAAATTGGGGCTAGGGTTTTAGAGAGAGAGAGAGAGAGAGAGAGAGAGAGAGAGAGAGAGAGATTGGGTTTAGGGGTTTAGGGAGAGATATAGAGATTGGGGGTTAGGGTTTAGGGGTTTAGGTAGAGATATAGAGATTGGGTGTTAGGGTTTAGGGAGAAAGAGAAAAATAGAAAGAGAGAGATTGGTGGTTAGTGGTTTGGAGAGAGATTGGTGATTAAGGGATTAGAGAGAGAGATTGGTGGTTAGGGGTTTAGAGAGAGAGAGAGAGAGGGATTGGAGTTTAGGATTTTAGAGAGACATAGATTAATCATTAGGGGTTTAGAGAGATAGATAAATTGTGGGTTCGATGTTAATAGATAGAGTTAGAGAGAGATTGGTGGTTAAGTGTTAGGGCTTAGGGATTTAGAGAGAGAGATTGGAGTTTATTGGTTGAGAGAGAGAGAGAGAGGTTGGGGATTAGGGATTTAGAGAGAGAGATAGGCTAGAGTTTAGAGGTTTAGAGAGAGATATTAGGTGTTTGGGGTTTAGAGAGAGATTGGGGGTTAGGATTTTAGAGAGAAATTGGGGATAGGATTTAAGAGATAGGTTGCGGGGAGGGTTTTAGAGAGAGAGATATGTTGGGAGTTTAGAGAGAGAGAGATTCGGGGTTAGAGGTTTAAGGAAAGATATAGAGATTGGGGGTTAGGGTTTAAGGAGAGAGAACAATAGAAAGAGAGAGATTGCTGGTTAGGAGCTTAGAGAGAGAGAGGGAGAGAGAGTGATATTGGTGATTAGGGGTTTAGAGAGAGAGAGGGATTGGTAGTTAGGGGGTTAGCGAGGGGGGAAATTGGAGTTTAGGATTTTAGAGAGAGAGAGAGAGATTCATCATTAGTGGTTCAGAGAGAGAGAAAAATTATGGGTTCGATGTTTATAAAGAGAGTTAGAGAGAGATTGGAGGCTAAGGGTTAGGGATTAGGGATTTAGAGAGAGAGAGAAAGAGAGATTGGAGATTAGGGGTTTAAAGAGAGATATAGGATAGAGTTTTAGAGAGAGATATTAGGTGGTTTGGGTTTAGAGAGAGAGATTGGGGGTTAGGAGTTTAGAGAGAGGTTGGGGGTAGGATTTTAGAGACGGGTTGGGGGTAGGGTTTTAGAGAGAGAGAGAGAGTATGGAGGTTATGGGTCTAGAGAGAGGGAGATAGATTGTAGGTTAGGGGTTTAGAGAGAGGGGGGATTGGAGTTTAGGATTTTAGAGAGAGAGAGACAGAGATTCATCATTAGTGGTTAAGAGAGAGAGATAAATTGTGGGTTCAATGTTTATAGAGAGAGTTAGAGAGAGATTGGTGGTTAAGGGTTAGGGATTAGGGATTTAGAGAGAGAGAGAGAGATTGGATATTAGGGGTTTAAGGAGAGATATAGGATAGAGGTTAGAGGTTTAGAGAGAGATATTAGGTGTTTGGGGTTTAGAGAGAGAGATTGGGGGTTAGGAGTTTAGAGAGAGATTGGGGGTAAGATTTTAGAGACAGGTTGGAGGAAGGGTTTTGGAGAGAGAGAGAGAGATGTTGGGGGTTTAGAGAGAGAGACAGAGGGTTAGGGGTTTAGAAAGAGAGATATTGGGGGTTAGAGTTTAGGGAGAGATAAAAATAGAAAGAGAGACAATGGTGGTTAGGGGTTTAGAGAGAAAGAGATAGAGAGAGAGAGTATGGAGGTTATGCATTTAGAGAGAGGGAGAGAGATTGGAGGTTAGGGGTTTATAGAGAGAGAGATTGGGGTTTAGGGGTTTAGAGAGAGAGATAGTGAGTTAATAAGGGTTAAGAGATAGAGAGAATCATAGAAGGAGTATGGATGGTTAGTGGTACGGGGAGAGAGGGACATAAAGAGGGGGAGAGGAGAAGATGGTTGAGGAGTGGGGTTTTGCAAAGAGAGAGAGAGAGATTAAGGGTTTAGATAGAGTGAGAGAGGTTGTAGGTTAGCAGTTATGGGATTAGAGAGAGAGACAAATAGATTTGGGGTTAGGTGTTTAGAGAGAGTGAGAGAAGGGGAGACATTGGGGGAGAGAGAGAGAGGGTTAGGGGTTAATAGAGAGTGTGTGAGATTGAGGCTTAGGGGTTTAGAGAGAGAGATATTGGTGGTTATTGTTTGAGAGAGAGAGGGGGTTAGGGGTTATAGTTTTATAGAAAGAGATTGAGGGTTATGGGTTATGCATTTAGAGAGACAGAGAGGGGGGAGAGAGAGGGGGGGGGAAGAGAGAGAGTTAGGGGTTAATAGAGAGTGTGGGAGATTGCGGATTAGGTGTCTAGAGAGAGAGATAGATTGACGATTAGGGTTTGAGAGAGAGAGAGAGGGTTATGGGTTATGAGTTTAAAGAGATAGAGATTAGGGTGAGGGGTTTAGACGGAGAGAAAGATTGAGGTTAAGGATTTAGAGAGAGAGAGAGAGAGAGATTGGTAGTTAGGGGTTTAGAGAGAAAGAAAGAGATTGGGGCTTAGGGGTTGAGAGAGAGAGAGAGAGTTATGCATTTAGAGAAAAAGAGAGAGATTGGGGCTTAGGGGTTTAGAGAGAGAGAGAGATAGAGAGAGAGATTGGTGTTTAGGGGTTTAGAGAGAGAGGGAGAGAAATATTTGACATTAGGGGCTGAGAGAGAGAGAGAGAGAGAGAGAGATCAGGGGTTAGGGTTCAGAGAGATAAGGAGATTGGAGGATAAGGGTAGAGAGAGAAGGATTAGGGGTTTAGAGGGACAGATTGTGGTTTAGGTGTTTAGAGAGAGAGAGAGAGAGAGAGAGAGAGATATTTGAGGTTATGAGTTTAAAGTGAGAGAGAGATTGTAGGTTAGGGGTTTACAGAGAGAGATATAGAAAAATATAGATTGGGGATTATGGGTTTAGAGAGAGAGAGAGAGATTGGGGATTAGTGGTTTAGCAAGAGATAAAGAGATTTACGATTAGGTTTTATAGAGGGAGAGATAGGAGGAGAGATATTGGTTTAGAGAGAGAGAGTGAGAGAGCGAGAGAGAGAGAAAGAGAGAGAGGGGGGGGAGGGATAATAGGGGTTTAAAGATAGAGAGAGATCAAGGGTGGAGTATGGATGGTTAATGTGGGGGAGAGAGACATAGAGATGGGGGAAGTGGTAGGTGGGTGATAAGTGGGGATTTTGTGAGAGAGAGAGAGAGAGGTTGGGGGATATATATATATATATATATATATAGAGAGAGAGAGAGAGAGAGAGAGAGAAGTTTAGGTAGAGAGAGAGAGAGAGTGATTGGGGGATAAGGGTTCAGAGAGAGAGAGAGAGAGAGATTAGTGGTTTGGGGTTTAGAGAGAGTGATTAGTGGTTATGGGTTTAGGGAGAGAGAGATTGGAGGTTTGGGGCTTAGAGAGAGAGAGAGGTTTAGCGAGAGAGAGAAAGAGTGGTTTAGAGAGAGAGAGAGAGAGAGAGAGAGAGAGAGAGAGAGAGATGAAGGGCTCAGAGAGGGAGAGAGAGAGAGAGGTTGGAGGTTAGCAGTTTGGAGAGAGAGAGAGAGAGGGAATTTAGACAGATAAAGATTGGAGGTTAGGGGTTTAGAGAGAGAGGGATACAGGGAGAGATTAGAGGTTAGGGGTTTAGAGAGAGAGGGAGATTGGGGGTTAGGGGTTTAGAGAGAGAGAGAGAAAGACAGAGATTAGGCATTAGGTGTTTAGAGAGAGATAGAGAGATTGGGGGTTATAGGATTAGAGAGAGAAAGTGAGAGAGAGATTTGAGGTTAGGGGTTTAATGTGTGTGTGAGAGAGAGATTGTATGCTAGCAGTTTTGAGAGAGATGAAGATAGAAAGAGAGAGATTCAGGGCTGGAGGTTTAGAGAGAGAGAGAGAGATTGGGGTTTAGGGGTTTAGAGAAGGATGGAGAGATTGGGGTTTAGGGGTTTAGATAGTGAGAGAGATTGAAAGTTATAGATTGGTGGTTGAGGGTTTAGAGAGAGAGAGAGAGAGATATTGGAGGTTAGGTGTTTATATATTGAGAGAGTCAGAGATAGGGGTTGAGAGAGAGAGACATTGGAGTTTAGGGGTTTAGATAGAGATATAGACATCGAAAGAGTGTGACTAGGGGCAGACTAGGAGTTTAGAAAGAGAGAATGGGGGTTAAGGGATTAGAAAGAGATAAAGAGAATCGGGGTTAAAGGTTTAGAGTGAAAGAGAGAGATATTTAAGTTGTTAGGGGTTTAGAGAGAGAGAGATGGAGAGATCAGGGGTGAAGGGTTCTGAGGGAGAGAGATAGGGGTAATGGGTTTAGAGAGATAGAAAGATTGGGGGTAAGGGGTTTAGAAAGAGAGAGGGATTGGGGGTTCATTGTTTAGTGAGAGAGGGAGAGATATTGGGGGTTAGGGCTTAGGGATTAGGGATTTAGTGAGAGATATTGGAGGTTATAGGTTGAGAGAGAGAGAGATTGTAGGTTAGGGGTTTAGAGAGTGAAATTGGGGACTTGGGTTTAGAGACAGACATATAGATTGGAGGTTAGAGGTTTAGAGAGAGATATAGATTTGATGTTAGAGGTTTAGGGAGAGAGGGAGAGATATTAGGGTTTAGGGGTTTAGAGAGAGAGATTAGGGGTAGGGTTTTAGAGTCAAATAGAGGGTAGTGTTTTAGAGAGAGAGAGAGAGGTTGGAGGTTGGGGTTTAAAGAGAGATATTGGAGGTTATGAGATAGAGAGAGAGAGAGAGAGAGAGAGAGAGAGAGAGAGATTGGGGTTAGGGGTTTAGGGAGAGATATAAAGATTGTGGGTTAGGGTTTATGGAGAGAGAGAAAAATAGAAAGAAATAGATTGGTGGTTAGGGGTAGAGAGAGAGAGAGAGAGAGAGAGAGAGAGAGATTTGGTTTGGGGTTTAGAGAGAGAGAGGGACTGGATTTTAGTCATTTAGAAGAGAGATATTCATGATTAGGATTTGAGAGAGAGAGAAATTGTGGGTTTGATGTTTATAGAGAGAGTTAGAGAGAGATTGGGGGTTAGTTGTTATGGCTTAGAGAGAGAGATTGGAGGTTATGGGTTTAGGGTGATAGAGGGAGAGAGAGAGAGAGGGATTAGCAATTAGGGGTTTAGAGAGAGAGATTGAGGATTATGGCTTTAGAGAGAGATAGAATGGAGGTTAGAAGTTTAGAGAGATATATTGTGTGTTTTGGGTTTAGAGAGAGATATTGGGGGCTAGGAGTTTAGAGAGAGATTGGGGGTAATATTTTAGAGACAGGTTGGGGTTAGTGTTTTATAAAGAGAGAGAGATTGGGGGTTAGGGGTTTAGAGAGAGAGATTGGGGGTTAGTGTTTAGGGAGAGAGAGAAAAATAGAATGAGAGAGATTGGTGGTTAGGGGTTTAGAGAGAGAGAGACATAGAGAGAGTATGGAGGTTAGGAATTTAGAGAAAGGAAGAGAGATTGGAGGTTAGGGGTTTATAGATATACATATAGAGAGAGAGAGAGAGAGAGATTGGGGGTTAGTTGTTTAGAGAGATCAATTGGGAGTTAATAAGGGTTAAGAGATAGAGAGATATCATGAAAGGACTATGGATGGTTAGTGGTGGGGGGAGAGGGGTAGATGGTTGACTAGGGTTTGAGAGAGAGAGAGAGAGAGAGAGATATCATGAAAAGAATATGGATGGTTAGTGGTGGGGGGAGAGAGGGACATAAAGAGGGGGAGAGGGGTGGATGGTTGAATGTGGTTTGAGAGAGAGAGAGAGAGAGGTTATGGTTTTAGATAGACGGAGAGAGGTTGGGGATTAACAATTATGGCATTAAAGAGATAGATAAATAGATTAGGGGTTAGGAGTTTAAAGAGAGTGAGAGAAGGGGAGAGATTGGGAGAGAGAGAGACAAAGAGAGAGACAAAGAGAGAGAGAGAGAGAGAGAAAGAGATGGTTAGGGTTTAATAGAGAGTGTGAGAGATTGCGGCTTAAGGGTTTAAAGAGAGAGAGAGAGAGAGGTGGTTAGGGGTTAGGGGTCTAGAGAGAGATATTGGTGGTTAGTTATGAGTTTAGAGAGACAGAGATTGGGGTCCATGATTTAGAGAGAGATAGAGATAGAGAGGGAAAGAGAGGCTTAGGGGTTAATAGAAAGTGTGAGAGATTGTGGCTTAGGGGTTGAGAGAGAGAGAGATTGGTGGTTAGGGTTTGAGCTAGAGAGAGAGAGAGAGAGAGAGATTGGGGGTTAGGGGTTTAGAGAGCAATATTGGGGTTAGGGGTTTAGAGAGAGAGAGAGATTGGGGTTAGGGATTTAGAGAGAGAGAGAGAGAGAGATTGGGGTTAGGTATTTAGAGAGAGAGAGAGCGAGAGTGATTGGCAGTTAGGGTTTAGAGAGAAAGTCATAGATTAGGGATTAGGGGTTCAGAGAGAGAGAGAGAGAGAGTTAGAAAGAGAGATTTCATGTTTAGGGGTTTAGGGAGAGAGAGAGAGAGATTGGACATTAGGGGTTTGGAGAGAGAAATATTGGGTGTTAGGGGTTTAGAGAGATAAAGAGATAGATAGAGAGATTGGAGGATAAGGGTTTATAGAAAGATTGGAGGATAAGGGTTTATAGAGAGACGGATTAGGGGTTAGGGGTTTAGAGAGATAGATTTTGGTTTAGGTGTTTAGAAAGAGAGAGGGATGGAGAGAGAGATAATTTGGGTTAGGGGTTTATAGAGAGGGAGAGGGAGAGGTTAGGATTTAGGGGTTGAGAGAGAGAGAGAGAGAGATTGGGGATTAGGGATTTAGAGAGAGAGACTAGAGGTTAGGGGTTTAGAGTGAGAGAGAGATTGGAGGTTAGGGGTTTAGAGAGATAGATATAGAAATAGATAGATTTGGGGATAGGGGTTTATAGAGAGAGAGAGATAAAGATATTTGTTGTTAGGTTTTATAGAGGGAGAAATAGGAAGAGAGATATTGGTGGCGAGGGGTTTAGAGAGAGAGAGAGAGAGAGAGAGAGATAATAGGGGTTGAGAGATAGGGAGAGATCTAGGGTGGAGTATGGATGGTTAGTGGGGGTGGGGAGAGAGACATAGAGATGGGGGTAGGGGTAGATGGGTGAGCTTGTGGCGATTTGGGGAGAGAGAGAGGTTAGAGGTTTGGAGAGAGAGGGAGAGAGGTTAGGGGTTTAGAGAGAGAGATATTGGGGCTTAGGTGTTTAGAGAGAGAGAGAGAGATTAGGGTTAGTGCATAGGGGTTAGGGGTTTAAAGAGAGAGAGAGAGATTAGGGTTAGTGCATAGGGGTTAGGGGTTTAAAGAGAGAGAGATAAATTTTGGGGGATTTTAGAGAGAGAGAGAGACCAAATTTTAGGTGTTTAGAGAGAGAGAGAGAGAGATTGATGTATAAGGGTTGAGAGAGAGAGAGAGAGGTTAGCATTTTAAGGGGGGAGAGATTGGGGGCTATGGGTAAAGAGAGGGAGAGATTGGAGCTTAGGGGTAAAGAGAGGGAGAGATTGGAGGTGAGGGGTTTAGAGAGAGAGAAAGAAGGGCATAAAGAGAGAGATTGGTGGTTAGTGGTTTAGAGGGAGAGAGAGAGAGAGGGGGTCGATGGTTTATACAAAGATAGAGGAAATAGGGTTTAGCGTTTTAGAGAGAGAGAGAGAGAGATATTGGTGGTTTGGAGTTTAGAGAGAGAGTGATTAATGGTTAGGGGTTTAGAGAGAGAGATTGGATGTTAGGGATTTAGACAGAGAGAGACAGAGAGAGAGAGCGATTGGAGTTATTGGTTTACAAAGAGAGACATAGATTAGGGGTATGGTAATTTTACAAAGAGATAGAGAGATTGGAGGTTTGGGGTTGAGAGAGAGAGAGAGAGAGAGAGAGAGAGAGAGAGAGAGAGATTTTAGGAATTTAGAGAGGGAGATTAGGGGTTAGGGGTTTAGAGAAGGAGACATGGGGGGTTTGATGTTTAGAGAGAGGGATTGAGGTTTAGGGGTTAGTAGAGAGAGATAGAAATATTGGAGATCATGGGATTATATAGAGAGAGACAAAGAGAGAGATTGGGGGTTAGGGGTTTAGAGAACAATATTGGGGTTAGGGGTTTAGAAAGAGAGAGAGAGAGAGAGATTGGGGTTAGGGATTTAGAGAGAGAGAGAGAGATTGGGGATAGGTATTTAGAGAGAGAGAGAGCAAGATTGATTGGCAGTTAGGGGTTTAGAGAGAAAGTCATAGATTAGGGCTTAGGGGTTCAGAGAGAGACAGAGAGAGTTAGAAAGAGAGATTTGGTGTTTAGGGGTTTAGAGAGAGAGAGAGAGAGATTGGACGTTAGGGGTTTGGAGAGAGAAATATTGGGTGTTAGGGGTTTAGAGAGATAAAGAGATAGATAGAGAGAGATGGGGGATTAGGGGTTTAGAGGGAGACATAGACTGGAGGTTAGGGATTTTGAAAGAATGATTGGGGATTAGGGGTTCAGAGAAAGATATTAGGGGCGAGGGGTTCAGAAAAGAGATTGGGGGATAAGGGTTTAGAGAGAGATTAAAGGTAGGGTTTAAGAGAGATATTGGGGATATGGTTTTGGAGAGAGAGGGAGAGGTTGGGGGTTTAGAGACAGAGAGATTGAAGGTTAGGTGACTAGAGAGAGAGAGAGAGAGAGGTTTAAGATTGGGGTTAGGGGTTTATATAGATAGATAGAAAGATAGTGAGAGAGAGAGATATTGGGTGTTAGGGGATTATAGTGAGAGAGATTGGGGGTTAGAGAGAGAGAGAGAGAGGGAGAGAGAGATTGGGTGTCATGGGTTTAGAGAGAGATTGGTTGTTAGGGTTTTAGAGAGATAGAGAGAGAGAGATCAGGGTTAGGGGTTTAGAGAGAGAGATATTGGGTGTTAGGGGTTTAGAGAGATAAAGGTATGGGGTTAGGGGTTTAGAGAGAGAGAGAGAGAGATAGAGAAATGTTTAGGTGTTATTATTACATGGGTTAAGGTAGTAAACATAATTTGATTTTGGTGTTATATAAATTTCCAAGGTTTTAGGACTTACAAATGTTGAAATTTGTATGATTTATATGTGTTATGTTCTAAAATTTAGTGGTTACAATTTATATGGGTTGTATGAGAGTGGATAAAGTAGCCAAGGTTTAGAGGAGGTTAAAGTTATAATTAATAAGGAAAGAGATCCTAACTCCTAGGTTGCTTGAATAGAGTGTCAACAAAGGGGGGTCCCTCGTTAGACCACTTTAAAAACCTTGTGTATACATGGTCGACCACCCAACTTGGGGTGTACTGGGAGGGCTTCTCTGGGAGATACCTCCCTCCACCTATTACTAGTGCAACGACGTCCCAGTTTCCAGCTACAACAAAGGCACATGTGTCAAGATTCCGAGTTAGGAAATTGTTTCCAGGCAATTTCCCAAAATGGTCCTTTGAAAACACTCTATACAAGACTTTGAATAGAACCCTTATGGTCAACAAACTAATGCAAATGATATAAAAAATGCATACAATTTAATATTCATAAAAACACAAATATTTTCTACAATCTTATTCACATTTAAATATTCTAATTAAAATTATATATATAACTGAAAAAATCATTGAAAAACAATTTACCAATTTATAATCTAACAAAACTTTAAAATAAAAAAGATTAACTAGAACTCTAACCTATTTTCAAAAAACTCATAATTATTAACTTGAACTCTAAACTATTCCAAGAAACTCTTAATTATTAATCCGAACTATTTTAATATGGAAAAAAACTAAATTATTAAGAATAACATTGACAAAAAATAGAAATGTCTTCATGTACAACATCATAGTACTAATTACAAGAAAATTTACATTTCATATCTCATAAAATTCTATACAAGAAAAAAATATAGAAAATCAAGTATTTATTTTTAAATTAGTAAAAGAAAATTTCACACTAAGTAAAAGTATGAAAAATAAGCAAAGTTAAAATAAACACAATTTATTTTTTAAATTAAGAAAAAAAATTACAAAAAAATTAACAATACTTAGTAAAATATGAAAAATGTACCAAATTAAAATAAACACAAAATTTATTTATCGAATTAAAACATATAACTAAACTAAATTTATAATTATTAAAAAAAAACATAGAAAAAAACTAAATATCTTTATAAAATTAAATATTGCCCAACTATTTTCCCCTTCTTAAAAATAAATAATAATTTAAAACTAACAAAAAAAAATAAAATAAAAAATAAACTTATCACTAATCAAACTAAACAAATATTAAATATAAATTTTAAATTCAACTATTTAAAATTTGATTAAAAAATAAAAATAAAAATAAATAAAATAAAAAGTAATGAAAATTTAATAATAAAAATAACAAAACACTACTCTATCGTGATTCTAGCTCGTATATACCATTTTAAACTATGTCTAAAACGAAGCTATAATTCTCACATGCTTTTATTTAACCTCATACTTACATTTTATGTGCCCTTCTACCCACTTTCTAAATTTTAATGTGTTCAAAAAGATGTAGACATAGGTACCATATAAGCATCCTTGTGCCCCCACTTTAATGCCAAAAAGAATTCACCCATATTTAGGACCCTTTACGACCCTTTGTTTAAAACATTTTCTAACCGCCTTCTTAAATGTCCAGCTCACATGTGCTTGGGATAATTAATCCTGCATGCAATGTACGGGTGGGATAATATTTACGCTAAAAGCAATATGACATGGTCCACCACTTCACATTAACAATTAAAACAATCTTGTTTGTTAAGGTCAAATTTTACATAGTTTAAATTTTGTTAGGTGTATTTTCAAATCTTAGCGAGGGACTTAGATGTATCGGCATAATAATTCAAGTTTTACGGCGGAATAGTTTGAGATTGGATTACATTAATAATTCAAATTTGGCCGATACACGTCAGCCTTGTTATTTGAGTTTGACCGATAGAAGCGATGAAACTCGAAACTCTTTAGATTGCTCCGGAATTGATTTCTGCGTCGTGATTACATGAAGCCATGGGATGTTGAAGGTTGGGACGTTGATGCTTGGTGATCTACATGAAGCCTTGGGACGTTAATGCTTGGTATTCGGGTGAAACTTCCTTCCAAGTGAGACTAGCCATTCACTCTCTCTCTCTCTGCTTCTATTTACTCCTAACTGTGCGTGGGGATGCCAACATCCGGACTCTGCTCTTTGCATGGGCATCTCAATGCTCTTGGCCTATCCTATTCATTTTTTGGTGCCGTGTCTTACCGTCTTTTCGTCTTCCTCATCGATGCATTGCGTTCCAAAGAAAACACCTTCGACCTTACACTCATTGGAAACCCTAGCCTGCAAATCCACGTTGTCTGCCAATGCCCGATGATTGTGACTCCATCACTTCCTGTGAGGGGTGTCTTGCCGGTGGTAATGACTCTATCTCCGATATGTCTGCGTGGTGTGACTGTTATCTAAATGGAAAATTAGGGTTATGGTTCTATGCACTGTATTACGCGCCCTTATCCATGTGTTGGAGTGTGGATGGTCCACGTCTCTTCTATTCACTCATGCCGTCATGCTTGTGGTCTGTTCCATTAGATGACTGCCAACAGCTTCGTTCACCGCTGCCAACTCTGTGTATAATAATGGCTCTATATCATTATGTTGGAGGTCTCACATGCAATCGTTTTGTTTTTAATCCATGGAAAGTTATGAATTTCTCAAATGGATGAAAGAGCTAATTGATTTATTCAAATAACAGGAAATGGATCATTTGATAACTTCATAGCTTTTCTGTTGAAAAGCATTGGCGCAGATTGTGACTATCACGCAAGGATCTGAAAGTATTGTACAGGTATTTCACTCTTTAACAGGGCCACAACCAAATTAGATGCTTGTTTCTCATTCAAAACAAATGGGCATCCACAAAAGTTCTGTAGTCATAACATTGCAATTATGACTACAGAACATTGACTCAATCTGTAGTCTTTTTAATATAAACAACAGGCACAAGATAATTATGTTTGGACACACCTAAAATATAAGTCATCGATTTTGTATCGTTTTCTAGCCATTTTTATTTTCATGAATTCACTTTAAATATCTTTTTCTTAATCATGAACTAATACTACGATGATATTTGTGAACACATTCCAATGGGAATAGGTTTTTGCATTGCTAGTGTATTCATATTGGATACCCTGAATTTCTCAGAAAATAAACTAAGGGTATTAAATCCAAAGCATGCAAATTTTCGAAAATATGTCATGCAGCACCTTTCAAATAATATGTCAAGCGATCAAGTTCACTAGCATCATCTAGGAAGTTAAAAAGCTTTCTGATCATGTTCAGCTCATAAAACTTCGGTAAATTAATATATAAATCCCTGTGATGACTTGAAAATATTAACGGACCAAAGAAAAATGGAAAAAACCAATTTACATCCCTCCCTTCCACTAAAAAAAATATATCAACCAATGCGCACACCACAAATTTATAGAAATTGTAAACATAGCAAGATTAACTGCTGAGCTATCTAAGCCATGCATGTTTATGTAGTCATCTGCTTTTAAAGAACCGGTGAGAAAGGGCCAATTCTTCTAACAAAAATATGTCTATAATTAATGTAGTAGGTGAAGTATGCGTCGATTTGTAATTGAACTCGGTACCCACGGAAGGATTGAAGATTTAGAATGCTTTTTTAATCTCTAGGTTTTAGTCTGACGTCGACAACACTCCATCTACATATTTAGTTTTTTTTACAAAATCAATCTGGGGTGTATATATTAATTTAATAAATTCAAAAATTAAATTAAATTAGAAAAAATGTCATCATAAATTTATATTATATAAAATATCAAAATTAATTTTTTTTATAATTAAATTTAGATTTTATAAAAATAATTTTTTATTAATATTTATTTCAAAAATATATCTAATATAATTATTGCCAATATTATTTGATAACAAATATTTATAAAACATATTAATTTATTTAAACAAATTTATTAAAAATTTTATTTACATATATAGAAAAACATGTTTACCATTTAAAAAACAAAATATTAAATATCTTTTCCTAATAGTTTAAAAAAATATTCTTTATTAAGTAAATTATAAAATTTATATATCATAAAATTAACATTTGAACAATTATATTTGTTTTATGTCATACTAATCAATTAATAATAAGTTGATTCATATTTACATAAAATGAATTCCTTAAAACAACTTATTTTTCAAAATATATGAACTTTATATATTTACATGTATCTTAATATCTATATAATATGTATATGTAATCTTAATATATATATATATATATATATATATATATATATATATATATATGTAATGGTAGAGATATATATTAATTCGATATATTAAATACAAATATATATATGTTATTACATGTATCAAAGTGTATTGATTAATACATGTGTTAGTATATAAATATACATAGATTAACTAAGGTATATACATATACACAAACATATATATATATAGTACATATATATATATTAGCATAAACACCAAGTATATATATATATATATATATATCAAAGCATATGCCAACTTTCATACCTAAGAATAGCATTGACTCATATATTCCTATCATGATAGATATACATGCAAGCATATATGTTAAGGTATATGTGTATGGTGGTAGATTAATCTTCTATGCATACTAGTATATATATTGATATACATGCATGTTGGCATATATAAATTATTAGGTATACTATGCGAACATATATCTATATCTATATATATATAGATATAGATATATAGATATATATTGAATGATATGTATATATATTAGAATACAAGAGAATGATAAGACTTGGATGCAACCAAGATATTTTGACATTGTTGAAGATGGTAAAGAAATAGGTGCTTAGGCCATAGTCCTTAGATGGATTGAGCCTCTAAGAGGGAAAATTTTCTTGTAAAATATATAAAATATATATGGTTAGAAGAGCCACGTTGAGGTGTCTCTCTAGACATGCTTACTCCGAGGATTCTTGAGTCTCTTTTAAAAAGTGGAAGTTATGTTAATATCCTTTTATGGTATGGTGGTGAAAGTGTTGTATACAGATATTTGATATAAATAATGTGGTATCATGATGAGTTTTTTATCCTAGCATATATGGTTTCTTATCATGGCATATACATGTTGTCCAATGTAATGTACATTGTAACAAAAAGAATTGTAATTAAACTAAGATCTATGGGAAATGTGAGGTCTAAACTTTGTAATTAAAAAATAAGATCTATAGGTAATGTGAGGGACTTCCTAGGTTTTAGCTTAGACACTCATTCTTAACGTGGAATTGAGGATAAATGTATTATAACACTACTTCAAATCTATGTGTAACCCTACGAAAAGCAACAAAGTAATTTAACATATATTATAAAAAAAAATCCTTGTTAGTTCCTTCATTATATTAAACAACGCTAGTGTGCAACATAGATTTACTAGCACTAGTGTGTAAGTTATCTTAAAATATTTTTTAATAAAATATTAAATATTTAAAAATGTGAGGTCCAAAAGTTATAGAGATATATATAGAAACATTGCCTTGAATATCGATGTCTTAAGTTTTAGGTTAGACATTAGATCTTAATGTAGCATCAAAGATAGAGTTGGGTTGAAAATAAAATTTAGGGAACCAAAATTTCATTTAATATGAATAATTTTTTTTTACAAATGTAAATGATTTTAACATATTTATAAAGAAATACTTGAATTACATCTGAAATTGATTTTATATTTTTGTATCATTATGGTTTAGGTAACATTGAGATTAATGTCAAACGAAAGACAATATTAAAATATGAACATCACATTTATTTTTATTGTTTTGCAACGTAGTACATCAAATTTCAATCATTTACAAATCCAAGTAAATATATAATTTCCAACTCTCACATTTATATGATTTTTTTTCAAATGCTTTTTATCAAACTTTTCTTCAAATGGAAGTACTAAGTAGCTGTGGTGACATCCGACTTGTTTATGTGAGTTCTTGTAAAATATGATTTTGACTTAAAAACATCTTTTAATTCAAATAATTTTCCAACACTAGCTTTATTTTCTAAATTTTTAGAATTTCACTTTTCTTAAATTAGGTTATGTGATATGGATGATGTATTTTTATGCAAATAATTCAAGATTAAAATTATAGTATGTGTAGAGCTTTTATATAAAAGAGAAAGCGTTTTATTTCCTAAAAAGATCTCTCTTTAACATTGAAATCCCTTTATAATCAAAATTTGTGTATACTAAAAACTATATTGGTCTAAATAGCACTCTTAAATTTGAGTAAAATAATTTTTTTAAAAAAAATTGATGATAATGAACCCCACATATAAAATTGACATTATTCCTATATTCAAAATTTATTAAATTTTTAATTTTTAATAAAATATTAATATTAATTAAATTCACAACTATTAATAAAATATTTTATTTTATTATTCCAATAAAAATATTTAATATATTTTATTTCTTTATTAATTTTTTAGATATAAAACATAAATTATTTAATTTCACAATTAATTAAAAATATAAATATTATGGCCAAAGCCTTGAAAGCATCCTTACATGTAATTCTCTTAAATTATAATTTTATGTTTTTAATGAAATCTTTATTTTTATCTAAATTAATTTCATAATTTAATAAAATAATTAAATATTTTCATTAATTAATTAATGTAATAAAATATTTAATATATTTATATCAATAAATAAATATGATGTCTTTTCATTATTTTATTTTATATTTTAATTTTATACCCATATCAATTTATTAAATTCTTATTTTGAATAAAAATATAACTTCATATTTTTATTAAAATATTCATATATTTGATTAAAATTATAAAATTAATAAATATTTATATTTATAAAATTATTTAAAATCACTGCAATATAAATATCTAAAACCATCATCATCAAAATTATGAATTTAATAAATATTTATATTTATATAAATATTTAAAATATATGAATGTAATAAATATTTATATTTATATAAATATTTAAAATATATTAAAATGGTTAATGATTTAATTGTTTTGGTAAAAATAGTTTATTAAAATGATTAAAAAAATATATTTTTTTTTTTTATTATCAAAATATTAAAATAATTTATTGAAATTATAAAATTAAATATAAATATAAATATTTATATAATATATTTTTAAAAGAAATAAATTTTTATTACAATTATGAAATTGGAGTCAAGTAATTACATATAAAATTTAATGAATCCATTTTAAAAATATTTTATTAATTTTATTATGAAAATATCTATATCTATATATATAAGAAATAAATACATTGAATATTTTATTTTAAATAAAAATGTAAAAAATCTATATTTATTAAAATTATGAAATTAAATAAGAAAATCATAATAATTTTTTTATAATATATAGAATATTTTATTAAATTTTTGAAAGTTTGAATAGATTATATTGAATATTTTATTAAATCTTAATATTTTTAATAAATAATTTATTAAAATTATGAAATCAATAAATTAAAATGTATTAAAATTATTAGATAATAAATATAAAATTTATTTAAATATATAAATATTTTTTTAGAATATTTATGGATGATAGTTGAATATGTGAAAAATCTCATTTTTAGTTCATAACTATATGAGATAAACTAAATATATGATATATGATATCATATATTTAGTTTTTGATATCCCTTTATATAGTGAAATAATAAATTTCGACATCCAAAATGACCATGAGTTTGATTATGATCATAGGCCTTTAATTATAACCCTCAGTCTTACCATATATAATGAGCTCATTAAGGAAAATTCTCAAAGCCAAAAGCACTTGATCTTTGATAGAAATAATACATATGGATTTCTCAATGATTTAACGAAGGATTTGTTCTCTCTTTCTAAAAACAACAATATAGAAGATATGAATCATAATTTTACTACTTCCCTCTCCTTTGCCATCAACAAGTTTTCTCATGATTTCTCTAGCAAAAAGAAGAACATAAGAACCAACCCTTGGTACAATAACGATTGTAAGCATGTGCTTAGAGAAATTAAGGAATCTACTGACGAGTCCCTAAAAGCTGACAAGATAAGTAAGTACAAAGCTCTAATTAAAAGAAAAAAAAAAGACTTTCTATATAAATAAAAGACATGAAAACTTTTTACGCTTATCTAAGATGGCTCCTAAGAAATTCTAGAGTCATATTTTAACTTGTAAAACTGAAGAAAATAATAAGATCTCTATGGAGGGTTGGAACTTGTATCTTAAAAAGCTTTACGAATCCATAGATTTCGTGGATATCATTCAAACCCTCCTTGTAATTGAGGAAGTATTTTCCTTAGAAGACATTGAATTTGGGATTAAGTTCCTAGCTAATGGAAAAGCTAAAGACATTGAAGGGTACCACGTAGAAATCCTAAAAAATAGAGCACCCCTCCCCATCTCTTATATTCATAGTCCCTTTAATCTAGTAGTCTGGCATGGATTCCCTAAGCCTTGGACTTAGAGCCTTATAGCTCCTATATTTAAAGTGGAGAAAAATATAACCCCTCTAATTACCGAACCATTATGATTAGCCCTCTCTTAGCCAAGTTATACGACATTATCCTTGAAAAGAAGATTAGTATATGGCTAGAAAACAAAGGAAAGTAGGCTAAAGGCCAAGTGGGATTCAGAAGGCATCACTCAACCATGGACCACCTCATTACGCTTAGGATCACCGCAAAGGAGTGTCATAATAATAAATCCAATCATTTTTGTTGTTTCATGGAATTTTAGAAAGCTTATGATATGGTGCCTAGATATAACCTTTGGAATAGATTAGAAGACTTAAAATTTCCTCTCAAGTTGAGGGCGAAAACTATAAGGTTATATGAGAATGTCATTGCGAAAATAAAAAACACTAAAGGATGGTCACAGGATATTAATTGTAATATTGGAGTTAAGGAAGGGTGCCCCCTTTCTCCTACCCTTTTTGGCATTTACATCGGTAAGCTGGAAGAATTTTTAGAAGATGCAGGTTGCGCGGGCACAACCTCAACATGAATAGTCATCATGCTTCTTCTCTGTGTTGGCGATATCGTTCTTATAGCAAGGTGCCCATATGATCTTGAGAACCAATTACAAATTATTAAGGATTTATCAACCAATATAAGCATGACCATTAACACCAACAAAACAAAAGTCATGATTATGAAGTCCAATAAAGGTACTTATGACAATTTTGCTTATGATAATAGAATCTTGGAGGAAGTAAACTCCTATAAGTACTTAGGAATTGACTTTCATTGCAATCTCAACTTGAACTATAGCATTGAGAAGAGGATAAAAGGAGGGTGGGACAAAAAGAACTATAATTTGGCAAACGTTCCTACTTCGGACTTGAAAACGACTATAAATTGGCAAACCTTGTGATGTGGAACAAAAATAAATACCTCTTTAAAATGCTCATCACTCCCATTATTTTATATGGCTGTGAAGCTTGGGGATGCAACATTTCCAGAGAATCTTGGAGAATAATTGAGCAAATACAGAAATTGTTTATTACTTATAATCTTAAAATTAAGAGAAACACACCCTATCCTATTCTCCTCTTAGAAGTAGGGCTCTCCCCCATTGAAATCATGGCTATGATTATATATCTAATGTACAAGAATAAATTAATCAATATCGGAGACGCTCGTCTTCCTAAAATTGCTCTTAACTCTAGCCAAAAGCACCTTCACCTCAAGTGGGGATGGCTTAAAGATGCCACAACTTGGTTGAAATATTGGAGGATTGATGAAACTACCCCTTTGAAAAATATCGATAAAACTAATTACATTATTACTTCTACCTTCAAAGAGAAAATTTGGTGCAATGAAAAATTAGAGGTAAAAAGAAAGCTTCAGTATTATAAAGAGATCATTAACCCTAATTTCGAGGATAAAAACTACCTTTCTATCTTAACAAGATAAAAAAAAAATTAATATTGCTAAGATTAGAATGAACTCTCATGAGCTTCACAGTGAAACTGGACATTGAACAACCCTTAAAAATCCTTGGGATGAAAGGATTTGCCATCTATGGGGATCTATGAGCATGGAAGATGAAAATCACTCTCTTAGAATGATCGGTTTTTCACCCACATTAGATCTTAGTTCCAAAATATTTGCTTCAACACTAACCTTTCTAACCTTCTAGATCCCCAAAACTATAGCAAGCCAAAGACACTCCTTTTTAAGCTTTTTGAGCATAGAAATATTATTTTAAAGAAAACCAAATAATCTCTATTTTCTTAAGGTCCAATAGACCAAAATTGCTCTTAGTGGCCGTTAAAAACCACCACCACCACCATTATAATTATTTTAATTTATGACTATTTAAATTAAATTAAATATATAAATATTTTATTAAAATAATTAAAAATTTTGAAAACATTGCAACTTTAAAAAATAAAATTACAATAAAATATTTTTATTTAATAAATTAATGTAATAATAAGTTTAGTATTTATAAAAATTATGAAATTTTAAAATATTTAAAAAATTAAATAAAAAGTGATTAAAATATTTAATTAAAATTATAAAAATAATTAAACATTTTGAAAACAGGTTTAAAAATTTCAAATTAAAGAAATAAGATTACAATAAAATATTTTTTTAATAAATGAATGTAATAATAAGTTTAATATTTATAAAAATTATGAAATTTTAAAATAAATAAAAAGTGATTAAAATATTTTATTAAAATTATAAATTTAAACATACTCAATATTTTATTTAAATTATGAAATTAAATAAATTTAATATTGCTAAAAATTATTGATCCTTAAATAATTAAATAAAAAGTGATTCTAAAATATTTTATTAAAATTATGAATTTAAATATATTCATTATTTTATTGAAGTTATAAGTTAAATAAGTTTAATATTTATAAAAGTTATAAAATCTTAAAATAATTAAATAAAAAGTGATTAAAGAATTTTATTATCCGTGTAAAGATATACTTTTCATTGGGAAGTAAATTTATATTGATTTGTATTAGTTTTCCATTTGAAACACAATTTTTTATAAAATTTTGTAATATTTTGCATAATTTTAATATTAAACTTAATATTTTGAAAAATGAAAATAAATTTAAGTTTTTTTTAAATACATTAATTTAATTTTAGGATTGGTCAAGAACAATTCAGATGAGACATAAATTCGCATGAGTGGTTTGAATTATTAAAATTTAAAAATAAATAAAAATTATTTATACAACTAAAATTCTTCATAAGGCCACTTGTTATCTATCTAGTACATTCAGTAATTTGGCAATTAAAATAACACCGAACAAAAACATGGTGATGCATGCAGTCTGAAATTAGACTCTTATTAAACCTAAAAATATAATACAGTGATGCATGCAATTTGACATTTCATGTTTCAAGATTATTCTTCACATTACAAAATAGCACAAAAGAGAATGAGGAGACAAGCAATAGGAGTATTCTATTACAAATATAAGGAGATGCCTTATTCTATTACCAAAATTACAACGTACATACTACTATTAGCCACCAAACCATGATGATCGATAAAACAAATTCAGCTGTTGGTGGCGCCATTGCATTCATACTATTGCTCGGGATGGGGCTGGGGCTAGGGATGGTGTACTCAACATTGGCGCTTTTTCTAGTGGGGGTATTGTGGGGTGGAACAAATGGAAGCACAAGTGCACATGGCTGAACGTAAGAATGAAACATGTGCACAGCTTAAAATTACACCTCCCCTGCAAATTTCACTTCAATTCCTCAAACACAACATCATCGGCTACTGATGTTGGAGCCAGTGCTGGAGATGCATAGAGGTATAGATAAATATAACGTTTTAGCAACATAGAACACTGATTTCTAAAATTCCATGAAAAGCCTGGAATCTACATCTCAGTAGCCCTCCATAGTAATATCGTCTGATGCGAGAACCAAATACAAGGCATTCCCATTCTCTAGAAATACTCTGGAAGCAATTTCCCTCTCCACTAGAGCCGCAATGGGGTGTTGCACATGCTTCTTCCCAAAATTTAAGAACAACCAAGAACATTGTCGAAGAGTGATATAGTGCATCCATAATTCCTATGTTTTCAAATAATTGATTAATATTAAACCTTGTCCACATGAGTGTAAAATTGTTGATTCATCTTTAAAAACTTTCACAAGAAGGAGATGAACTCTTTAGGATTTTGGGAAAATGATGAAAGGCCAGTTGTGTTGGCGCACTTTTACTTTGATCAGGGTTCAAACATCCAACATAACACCAACAAACATTGCCAAAAATACCGACCTGAAAGGGGTTTTAATCCCTTTCAGCAATACTTGCGAGGAAGATGAAGTCTCACCTGAAGTACTTATGGAAACTACAGGAACTAGATTTCTGTATCATATAAGGGGAATAGCTCGATAGACCAATCATTCATTAAACAACCCATTACATTAACAAATCTACACATCGAGAGATATGGATCTTCGACATACCATTCACTTTGACATAACCCATGACATCGCCATATTTATATATAACATATAACATAGATCATATTTCACATTCATGGAATTCTTAATTAAACACATACATGCATTCATAAAATTCATCAGCAGAGGAAATAAGCACATATCACATCACATAAGGACACCATATTTTAACGTGGAAAACCATCCTAGGAAAAAATCATGAAAGCACTTTTTCTTTATTATGAGTCACAACCAAATAATAAGCACTTCATGTATTTGAATTACATATTTCTTCTCGACTTACAAAAGATCCACGCACACATCTTGCAGATCAATGACTCAAATATTCAAAATAGCTTCAACATACCTAGACTAATGGTTCATTACAGACAGAAAATATCCTCACAACATACTTATCTCTCCTTCACTTACTAATCGATTAACAACCCCAAAATTTCCCTCTTATTACATATTTATATGGTGCACTTATCTTGTCCTTCTCCCACTATCCCACTAACCGACTAACCGACTCATTAATGCAAGGGAACAAAATATAACTAACTGGCTCAAATCTGTTCATTTGAATTGATCAACATAACCATTTCTCTTGGTTTCTCGACCGCTTCATCAAAGTTGATAGCCAAAAATGGCACCCAAAATATACTAGGCCCAACAGGCCTCGAACAATCACATGTGGCTCGTCTCGATCCACTTCAAGGTTGTAGTATAGGTTCTTGCATCCATGACAAGAATTCGTCATATACTTCTTGGATGCTTCGACTAACTGCTAGACTTCATCCTTCCTTTGATTGATTGCCTCGACCATGTCAACAATAATGTGTTCATTGGTCACCTTGATATTCTGAGTAACTACCAACTCGATGGAAGTATGCTGACTTCCAATATCTTTTCCTAATAGTTGAAAACAAATTAATTATTTATTAAGTAAATTATAAAATTTATATATATCATAAAATTAGCATTTGGATAATTATATTTGTTTTATGTCATACTGATCAACTAGTAATAAGTTGGGTCATATTTACATAAGATGATTTTCTTAAAACAACTTATTTTTCAAATCATATGAACTTTATATTATGTATATATTTACGTGTATCTTAATATCTATATAATATCTATATGTAATCTTAATATCTATATTGATATATATATATTAGTATATATGTTGAATATAATGGTAGATATCTATATTAGTTATATATATTTAAAAGAAATATATATATGTTATTGCATATATCAAAGTATATTGATTAATACATGTGTTAGTATATAAATATACATAGATTAACTAAGTTATATACACATACACAAACATACACACACACACAAACACATATATATTAGCATAAACAACAATTATATATATATATATATATATATATATATATATATATATATATTACAAAGAATATGCCAACTTACATAACTAAGAATAACATTGACTCATATATTCCTAGCATGGTAGATATACATGCAAGTATACATGTTTAGGTATATGTGCATGGTGGTATATTAATATTCTACATATACTAGATTATATATTGGTATACATGCATGTTGGCATATATATTATTAGGTATACTATGTGAACATGCATGTATATCTATATTGATGTGTATACTAGGTGTATATATATTGAATGATATGTATATATACTAGAATATAAGAGGATGATAAGGCACGCACATAATTGGATGCAATCAATATATTTTGACATCGTTGAAGATGGTAAAGATATAGGTGCTTAGGCCATAGTCCCTTGATGCATTGAACCTATAAAAAGGAAAATTATCTTGTAAAATATATATGGTTAGAAGAGCCACGTTGAGGTGTCCCTCTAGACGTGCTTACTTGGAGTATTCTTGAGTTTCTTTCAAAAAGTGGAAGTTATGTTCATATCCTTTTATGGTATGGAAGTGAAACTGTTCATACGGATATTTGATACATAGATACATGAATATTGCGATGTTGACTACGATGTTCCATAAATGATGTGGTATCGTGATGACTATGTGATGGTTTTTTATCCTAGCATATATGGTTTTTTAACAAGTTAAATACATGTTGTCCAATGTAATGTACATTGTAATAAAAAAATTGTAATTAACTAAGATATATGGGAAATGTGAGGTCCAAAGTTTGTATTTAAAAAATAAGATCTATAGGTAATGTAAGGGACTTCCTAGGTTTTAGCTTAGACATTGATTCTTAATGTGGCATTGAGAATAAATATTAGTATAACACTAGTTGAATCTATGTGTAACGCTATGAGAATCACCAAAGTAATTTAACATATTTTATAAAAAAATTATCCATAAAAAAAAAATCGTTGTTAGTGCCCTCATTATATTAAACAACCCTAGCGTGCAACATAGATTTACTAGCACTAGTGTGTAAGTTACCTTCAAATACTTTTTTTATAAAAAATCAATAATTTAAAAACGTGAGGTCCAAAAGTTATAGAGATATATATAAGCCTTGTCTTAACTATTAAGGTATTAAGGTATTAAGTTTTAGGTTAGACATCAGATCTTAATGTAGCATTGAGGATAGAGTTGGGTTGAAAATAAAATTTAGGAAATCAAAATTTAATTTAATATGAATATTTTTTTTCTACTAATGCAAATGATTTTAACATATTTATAAATAAATACTTGAATTACACATGGAATGCGTTTTGCTTTAATTGTTTTTAATCTTTTTGTATCGTTATGGTTCAAGAAACATTAACATTAATGTCAAATGAAAGGAAATATTTAAATATGAAAATCACATTTATTTATTTTTATTGTTTTGAAAAGTAGTACATCAAATTTCAATCATTTACAAATCTATGTAAATATACCATTTCTAAATCTCACATTTATATGATTTTTCAAATGCTTTTTATCAAACTTTTCTTCAAATGGAGGTTTTAAGTAGCTCTTGGTAACATAGTAGTTTCTATGAGTTCTAGTAAAATATGATTTTGACTTCAAAATATCTTTTAATTCAAATATTTTTCCAAGAGTTGCTTTATTTTATAAATATTTGGAATATTATTTTTCTTAAATTAGGTTATGTGATTTGGATGTTGTATTTTTATATAACTAATTCAAGATTAAAATTATAATGTCTAGAGATTTTATATAAAAGATAAAGCATTTCACCTCTTAAAAACATCTCTCTTTAGCATTTAAACCCTTTTATAATAAAAATTTGTGTATACTAAAAACTACATTGGAATCCCTTTATAATCAAAATTTGTGTATACTAAAAACTATATTGATCTAAATAACCCTTAAATTTGAGTAAAATACTTTATTTTATTGAATATTTTATTGAAATAATTAAATATTTAATAAAATAAGTTTTTTTTGAAAAATAAATATATTATGACTGTGATGATGATACTAACCCCTAGTAGACAAATTGACTTAAAATTTTATCTCTATACTCAAAATTTATTAAATTTATAAATTTTAACAAAATATCAATATTAATTAAATTCATAACTATTAATAAAATATTTTATTTTATTATTATAATAAAAATATTTAGTATATTTTATTTCTCCATTAAAAAAATCTTTTGATACAAAACAAAAGTTATTTAATTTCTTAATTAATTTAGAAAAAAAACATATTATGGTCAAAGTCTTCAAAGCACAAGGATGAGAAATTTTACATGTATTTCTACTATATTATAATTTTATAATTTTAATAAAATCTTATATCTCTAATCAATATTTATCTAAGTTAATTTCATAATTTAATAAAATAATAAAATATTTTAATGAAAATATTTGTATTACATTATTTATTTTAATCAAATATTTAATGTATTTATTTCAATAAATAAATATAGGTGCTAAGAATAATCATGTAGTGGATAAGAAGCATGATAGTGAGAGTGAATGCAACAACTCCATTCTAAAATTCATCCTCCATAGCATCTAATAACACACCAAATTGTGAACTAATGAGAGGTTGTTAGTGTGGATGAGGTGCAACAACTGGGTGATGATCCTCATAATTCGAAATAGAAGAATCATGAGAGAACAAAGGGGTGTATCCAACTTATTGAGGAAATGTGCTAGCAACCCCGTAGGAACTTGCAGGAGCTTGGACAATGGAAGTGAGAGCGTAAATAAAAACTTCACACTGCATACTTGACTTCCCAATAACCATTAGATTACCATCTTGAACACCAGTGAGTTCATTGGTAGGAGATGCATCTTCAAAAATAACTAGCATATGATCCTTAGTATCTGAAGTATGATAGGAGAAAAATGATGAGAGATGGAGATATATGAGTTCTTGTTCAATAATAGAGGTTAGAATTCCATCTCTTGTATCAACTGCATGTGAATATGAGAAATTAAATTTCTCTTGAACTTCTACAACAACATAAGAAAGAGTCACTTCAAGGAGATTTTCACCAATTCGAACTTTGTGTTGAGATTTCTGCCATTTGATCTTCGTACCTGCAAAAAAAACTCTCTAGAAAATATTATACTGAAAGAATATTTGGTCTAAGCTATGATATCTTCTTTAGTCAGTAGGAACATTTAAGAGTGCATCACACATGGGAAGACTCCAATGGAAAACCAAAGGACTCAAGATAATATCCCTACGAATTATGTAGTAACTCCACTACTTCTGGTGTGTTAGTGCAAGCAACTATGCCCAACCTAAGATCCCTAAGCTCTAATACCATGTAGAAATTCTAAATATGTTCAACACTATGCAAGAATTTTACAATTTAGTATTTAGAAACAAAGTAGTCCTCATCAAGAAAATACACAGAGCTTAGCAGAAATAAGAAGAAAGATTGAAGTAGAAACATATGAGATAGAAATCAATTGGAATAAAATCCATCATCTTATTATTCAATAACATGAATACAATATATAATACATCCCATAGGGATAATTTGAGAACCTCTAAGGGCATTCAAATGGATCACATGTGGAAGGCATAGGAAAGACAAAATCCCCCCTATATGGTAAGTATTGATCTCCAACTCATAGTGAAATGTAACGAATTCGATAGGTGGTCCTAGATAGTTCACGAGTGACTAAAAATCAACCAGTGAATGGATTTTAGGATAAAAGGAAGGAATATATTGAAGACAAAAGTAGCAAACTTTCCCAAGTCATCCGAGTGCTCCTAGTTCATCCTAATCCAAGAGAAAAGCATAATAAAGCTGCTTTAACTCATAAAAGCTGGATAAAGGAAAGATAAAGTAGGATGGGTGATTTAACTTTATAAAAGCATATTGAAAGCATACAAAGGGTGCTATTGTGGATAAACTATCATAAAGGTGGACAAAATGTGCACTAGATAGCCAACTAACGTAATATAAACCACTAGGAAGAAAAATAATTCCATATACTAAGGTCTAGATGGTTAATTTGTTCTAAAAAGGAACTCTCTGATTTTTTTCATAGGTATACCACCTATGACAAGGATATCAAGATAAAAGGTCCCCAAGTACCTTCTAGTCCAACCTATGGTTGATGATGGACACGAATCTAACCAAATCAAATACCTTCCACCCCTAAACCAATGTGAATATATAGGTGGTAAACATGATGATTGTGCATATCCTGAGAATGTGCTACTCCAAACATCACCACACTTAGGATTAGAGCTTTCCTTATGTTCATTAGAGCTATAACATTTCCCTTCATAGTTATATTATCCACAACCCTTTTGAGGTATGGTTGGGGTTCCAACCATTAGCCCCAATTGGTGTACCATTCCCCATTGCATATACAAATCAAGAGTCCTCCGATTATCAAACCTAGTTTGATAGGGCCTCCACATCTTCCTAGAAAATCCACCACATCCAACAACAATTTCATGACATCTTGCAAAAATCCAATGCCAATTATAAGCAACAACATGACCAACAACAGGTTCCATATAAGTTTCATCTTGGCGATAAGGTATGGTTAAATTTATAGAAAGAGTGCCTCACAGGGCCCCATTGAAAGCTCTACCCACTTCAATATGGAAATTACACCATCACCAATGATGTGGGCCTGAGAATTATTTTGAGTTAAGTATTTCCCCTTTACTCTACTTGGACCATGTCTTTAATGTGGAGCTACTTCAACCATATTTTCCACCTCTCTTTGACAACTCAGAGGTAGTCGAGCACTTGGTCCCTATAGAAATCAATCATGATTACATTGCAAAGGCTACAGTCAACCGGATCAAGGACACTAAGAGGAAGGCCACTCACGAGAAGAACATCCAACTGTACCAATTCATCAAAGAAATACCTCACCAGGAGTAAGATTCAACAAAATTTTCCTGATCCGATGGGAAAAAATAAAACAATGGGGACCATTGATCCCTAAGGGGGGTTGGGAACTGATTCATGTGGATACTAGTGGCCACCCACATGTTCCATTGAGTTACAACATTCTCCATCCTCTTGGAAATTTTGTACAATTTTTTGGGTTCCAAACTTTTAGGTCTATTTTGAGGACCTAAATGATGTTTTTGGCCAATCGAGTGGCCGGGAGTTGCCATGCCATTCCTCGACACCAGTCAAAAATTTAAATTCTTGGTTATTTCTTTCACACAAGATACTGAGTGATATAAATAAATATCGTATGCAAAATTTGTGCTTCCATGAAATTGACGTATCAATTAGTCACCTCGGGGGACATAAATCTTTTTGGCGCTTCATCTGGACTAGGGTTAAGTTTTTGGAAGTTAGGTTTCTTTCCTCTTTATGCTAATGATAAAAAGTCCCTTTTTAGTCTCTTTGTAATCATCTTTTGTGAGTGAGCGTAGTTGACACATCTCTATTAAAAGATAAGCTATCACCATCTGAGCTAGTTTGTAATGCATTGCAATTTACAGGGTTTTCCATTCCTTTCATTAATGGAATTTGGTTTTTATTGTACTATTGTGGTTTCTACAAAATATTTATGTTTGTGTTTCAATTTTATATTGATCCATTCATTTCATTCTCCAAATAATCCAAATCAGTGTTATTAGAGCAATATGCTCCTATTGTTTCTTAATGCATGTCCCCAATGCGATCTGAACATCAAGAGTTCGGTCTCAAACTAGTTGATCTTGGGGGAAACCACTCCTATCAACCCAAGCAACAACACATGGTGGGAGAAGAAAAGAGAGATGACAGTGTAGAAGATCCTATTTATTTTTTTCTTGAGGAAACCCTTGCATGACAAAGGAACAATATGATGGATAATTTTCACCCACATACTTCGACTACTACCAAAAGCAATAGAGACACATTGAACGAGCATCCATTTCGGAGGTGACTCCCTTCATGGTTAAAGTTAACTCCAACATTCCCTTATTTGAAGTCTAGATAGATGCATATGATTTGGAGAAGTGGTTAAATATGTTAGAGTGTTACTTCTCTATTCAAAATGATTCCGACAACAAAAAGATCACCTTCGTGCTCCTTAAGTCCCTCCCCCATGTCAAATATCGGTGGGATGGTTACTACAAGAGGCATGGTGGAGATGATTCTAAAATATACAAGACAAAATATACTTGGGAATGTTTTTTTGATGTCATTGAGGAATTCTACCCTCTTGAAAACTATGACGATGAATACACAAGATGGACAACTTTGTGTAAGGAGAGAGACTAGATGGTGCTGGCCCTTCACCAATATATTCCATACCCATACTCAAATATATGAATCAAAGGCTTTGAACAACACTTGGTCCAAAGGTACTGTACTGGAATTTATATGTACATATAGACATAGATGGTTTTCCTCAACATCTCCTCACTGGAGATGCTTATCGGTATGCTATCATGATCAAGAAAAATTTTAAACAAAAGAATAAGCGATAGTTTGGGTTTGCAAATTAAAAACAACTGAATCTTGGTAATGGTGGCCCTAACTCACAAAACAAAGGATAGAGGAAGGATGGAAAAAATCACGACAACCAAGCCAATCCATAGGTAAAGAAGGTAAGAAGAAATCGAAGGACACTGAAAAGTGGTGCGAGTTCCAAAAATCTCCCCTGCACAACATTGATGGATGTTGCTCAAAACAATCATTGTTGGTTGAGATGAATCCTTAGATCTGAAACATAGCTCAGAATATGATTCAAAGCAAGGAAATTGAAAGTGAATCATTGACGTAGAAACTAGTTCCACCATCACAACTGAAAAGATCCATCTAGAAGAGTTGGAGGATCCAAATGAAGGGGAAAACCTATTCCATTCACAAATATGGGTGAAGGGGAATCTGCTAAATTTCATTGTTAACAGTGGTATCAAGAATAGTATGATGTTGATCAAGGTCATAAAGAGGTTGATGTAACATCCCAAAAATTTACAAAAAATTAAAAATTTTTAAAGTAGCAATAAATAATGAAATTGCTAATGCGGAAAATAAAATAAATACTAATCTTTTAACTAATGATAAATTACAATAATGACAATTTATACGTCATAACACAAAATAAATCTTTAGTTCTGCTTGTGTTTAATTGTAATCTACATGTTGTAATTAAGTTTAACTTGTGATATATTTTCTTGATAAAGTATTGACAGTTTGCTTTTGGATGATGACAAAGGGTTCCTACGGGGTACCGTGAGGTTTAATTAGCTATTATCAGCTAAAGCATTTGAACCTGTTTCCTTGTGCAGATACACATGTAAGAGTATTACGTTGGTTCAAGTTTTACAAGTAATTCTAATTATGTTTTTCAGCTAGCCACTAATGCTTAAAGTAACTCTAAGTACTTCCAAGCATGAGTACTAATAAGGGTATGGATCTGTGTCCTATTTCTGTAAGTGTTACTTTGGCCATGCTTATAAGTCACAGAAGTCGTAACTAGTTATTTACACTAGGCTCTTTAAGGAAACGTCAAGAAAAGATACTTATTCTTATGAATTAAGTGTTATATTACAATGTATACGTGCTATTATGATCCTGTCATCATTTCTCCATTTTGTAAGGAGTGATAATTTATTACATGAACGTTTCAATATATGTGTTGTTCTACACTATAGAAAACATGAACCAAATATTATTTCAATACGTGGATTTATGTGACATTCCCCAAATAACAATAGGACATTATGTTTCTAAGAAAATATTCATATTTTATATTGTTCTCATTGTGAAATTTATTTCAATAAGAGGGCTAGATGAAAAATCTGCCGAAGAAGTCCTTGGAGGACTGTTGTAAGAAACAATTTATATTTAAATTAATTTTTCTTTTAATAAAAGGATGAGCAGGAATAGCCAAGTTAAATGAGGAGATCATGCATGGAAAAGTGGGGGACAAGTTAGAGTTAACCTCTGGGAAACCAGAATAGGTGTCAAAAGTGTATTTAAGACACTAGACACCCCCTGAAAATCAGGGATTTACTTAGCTGCGAAAATTCCATGAGGAATTGGCTGCTAATGGTAAGACCTAGGCAAAAACTATAAAGGGATGGCATATGTGAGAGGCAGGACGCTGCTGAGTATGCCAGAGAGGATTATACTTGCTATGTGAGCACTCTGTGTTAGGCAAGGGATTTCCAGAATCGTGACTGAGATTCGAGGTTAACTGTCCACATTTTTCATGCATGCATCTGGCTCGGGGGTGATTACGGACAGACTTGGTGTTTGTGCCTAATCTACGGTTGGGTGGAACATGGCTGTTCTGACTTCATTCGGGTTATCAGTCCAAGGTTTTTCTAATTACAGACTCTATGTATTTCCTATTATTTTATTCTGTCCAAATTAGTTAAAATAAGATTTTATGCATAAGGAAAACTATTAATTATATTACTGTCAATAATTGTTAGATCGGCTAAAGAATAGACATTTAGTACTCCCATGGGATTTTCCTTTTGTTAATCTAACCTGAGTTATTCATTGGCATAGATTAAGCTAACTTAAGAATTGTAACTCCAACCGGTGTTTGTACTCAGACATTTGCGATAAAATGTATTGGAAGATATTCATAAAATTAATTCTCAAAGGTTGAATTTATAGAGATATTGATTTGTATTAATAGTAAGTCGATCTATTATTTGACCCTATAGGTATTCATGTTTTGGGTAAGAATTAATTTCTTCTGAAACAGTAATCGTCGAGAGATGGGTTAGTGTTCAGCGTTGAATGGTAGAGAAACCCTAATAATCGACATCCTTTATTTATATAATAGTAGTCGTGGTAATGCTTTATTACCTCTGCATTGACAACGAGGACCTCTACATAGTCGAATAGGATCCTAATAGCCTTTTAGATCTAGAATATACATTTATATTGCTTCTGCATTAGCATTGTGGATCACCATACGATTTGTTATAGCCAAGTTCAATAAATAAACCCTATGTGGAGATCGATGTTATATCCTTCTGCCATTAAAAATAAAATTCTATTTTAAATCGGAGCATAAACCTATCTCCTGGGATTTCTGTGTTGAAAGGCTTAAGGTAGAATCCATCTACTATGTTAGCATGAGATTAGTAGTGAAATTTATGCAGGTAACTCGATACCTGGAAAATGCCAGGTTAACGTTTACCTTTGATTGTGAAAAACTGTTAGCTCAACCCTTAGAGCGACGAGTACCCCTTTAGAACAAATCCATCTTTATTCTACAAAGAATCTATAGTACAAAAGAAAAATTGCTGAGTTAGATCTTTCAAGATATATCTTTAACGTAGGGTTTGGTCGTGGTTCTTTCCCGGTGGAAGTATAGGAGAGGGTAGCTATTGAAGCAGACTCCAAGGGATTTGGGTTTGGAATTACTGATAGAAAGAGTTATCACTAGGAAACGTTTAACTACAAAAGCATTCAGACCCAGATTCCGTGTACCTCAGACCAAAAATTTAGCTCATATAGGAGATACGAATTGCAAGAATTATCTTTACTATTTAAACTGGAAGGAATGAGAAACCAAATTACACAAGAACCACTTTCAAATGTAGAATTTCAGAGGGCATGGAACCCTGGAACTTAAATTCCAGATAATTACAATAACCTGGAACTGGATAATAAAATTCATTTAAGATACAAAAATGAAGAGCCCTTTAAACTTAAATGTTATACAGTCCTTCTTGCCTCCTTAAAAACCTAGGATTCTCACGGAGGAAGTAATATAAAATATTTATTACATTAAATTCGTGACAGCAACACCCTAGGCCACATTGAACCATTGGAGCTGGGAAAGACTAACCAGAATAGGAAATTACAACACTCCTTTGTTGTTGAAGAAGGATCTTGCCAATGTTGTTTCCTGCCTTTGTAGGAAGGTGTAAGGAGTAATGCCACTTACCAGACAGGGAAGGCTCCTCCTGTAGCCTGCGCCATTTCAAGCTGGTGGTGCCTGACATCAAGAGAAGAATAAGTTATCACTTTAAAAGGATAGACTGTTAAAAGAACAAAAATTGAAAAATTTCTAAACCAGGGCATTCGAGATTACCTCAGAGGTATCAAAAATGAAGTAGCTGTTCCTTGAGGACTTAAGATAAAAATTCTGCATGGAGTACCCACGATGGTAACATAGGAATACCAACAGACCCAAAGTATAGCTGTATCGTCGGTCTGCTTTCAAAACAAAAACCATCAGACCTCAATTCGATTTCCAGATAGTAAACAAACAACCAGGGGTGAATGAATACAGCTCGAGGAGGTTATTACACTCCAGGAAACGACACAATCAAGTAGTAATTCCAAGGTGCAGGTGGCACTTTCGTATTCGATCCTCTTAAATGAAGTCACATGGCCGGCCTTACAAAAACTGCTGCTAGAAAGTTTTTGAAATACACACCCAGTACACTGTAACCTATCGAGGTGCAGGTGGCACCCTGCCGGTAATCAAAAAGTTATGGTATCATTTGGAAAACCCGATAGAGCTTTGTAGCAGATATGGAAGTACATCTTACATGCGACAATTCTTTATTAAATCATAACTCCTGCAAAAAGAAAATGCGAGCAAACGAAAGATCATAGTATAGTGTATTTTCAACCATAATAATTTAAAAAAATGTCTCTTTACCAATACCCTCGTAAGGCAGGTGATGGGACAAACGAACCATGTTGTTGGTCCATGAAATCTAGTAGTTCGAGAAACTTACATTGAGTGGTCCAAGACCAATTTATTTTCTTATGGTTTTGGGAAAACTAACTTGGTAAACCACATGGTGAATGAACCTTTTATTTGTTAGGCATAGGACATTCTTGAGTGTAATGAATTGTTTTAAAGTTGTGATAAGCAAAGAAAGCATGACATCTTAGTTCTCATTTCATTACTAAAACGGTATTGTATTTTTGAGAATTGGTGCTAATACAAGGGTTTGCAAATAGCCCATATTAAAATAGATGTGGTTGTGTGTAAAGCATTTTAAGCCCAGCCCAAGCGATAAGAAAACATTAAAGGGCATCTAATTTTACCAATCCTTGTTACCTGCGTCATGAGAGACTCTGGAAGCAGATTTGAACCTGCATACCAACATATGAGTTAGAGTTAGGCGTAGATAAGTAAGTGGCATGACAACCTTAATACCCTTCTATCTAGTAGGAAATTACAGTGGAAGGAAACAGCATGCGAAGGTATTAATTATGTTAGATGTTTGATGAACATAGGTTTCAATTGTTGTTCATTTATAGTACAGTAAAAAGAAAACAAGAAAGAGAAAAAAAAAAAAAATTTATGGAGATGTGACATATGGTATCAGAGCTAGATTCAACCCTGTCGCCTACGAAACACTTAACTTCTGTTGCACATAAAATAAAAAATTTCTAATGATGTATTCAGATATTGTATGCATATGTCCCAGTTTGATTTTCCAGATGACTTTGCACGAGGAATACGGAGAACAGCCTGAAGGAAATGAACAGGCACGGACAGAGGAACATTCGGAAGCAAGTCAGGTACTAGAAACCATGCGAAGCTTGATCGTGGAGATACAGAGATTCAAAGCAGGCAATGCGCAACTAAAGAAAGCTCAGGAAAAACAACAAGAAATCAATGAAATTTTGCTGCAGAGTCTTCACGAAAGGAATAATGGTGAAAAACAGAAGGAGGATATCAAGAGGAACAAAGAGACTGACAAAAGTGCTGAGAAAAAGAGAAATTCCTCCAATGAGACCCAGAAATCTGAGCATCAAGACAAGACCATGGGAAAAAGGAAGGTTGACCATCTGGAAGGTGAATTCAAAAAGATAAAACCTACCAGCTTTGATGGAGAATCAAAAACTGGGGAAGAAGCAGAAGCCTGGCTGCTGGACATAAAAAAATACTTTCAAATTTACAATTACTCCAGCAATATGAAAGTCAGAATGGCTGTATACAATCTGAAGGGGAAGGCCAACATATGGTGGCAAGACCTTAAGATTTCCCAGGGACTAAAAGAGAAGAACCTTGAATGGTCAGAATTCAAGAAATTATTCAAGAAACAGTACTTATCAGAAATTTATTATGAAAGAAAAACCAAGGAGTTCTATGAATTGAGGCTGGGTCAAATGACAATGGAAGATCTTATCAATAAATTTATAGACATGTTACGGTTCGTTTCATATATCAAGGAAGAAAAATTGAAGGTACAACGGTTCTTAAGCTGTCTACCGCAGTCCTATAAAGATCGAATTGAGTTCGACAACCCAAGAACTTTAGACGAAGCATTGAGGAAGGATAGACTATGTTTTGAACAATACAAACAAAGGAACGATACTACTAAGGCATGGAAGGATAAGAAACAGGAAAAGTTTAACCAGCGGAAGAAAGGTTTCAAACCCCCTCCCTTCAGGAACATGCCCAAAAATTTCCAAGGAAATTCATTTCCTAAGAATGAACAGTTGCAGCATAAAACTTTTAAAACCCCTAACATGGGAATAAAAGGAAGTGTCGGTACCCCTAAAGAGCCCATGAAGTGTTGGGAATGTGGTGAAGCCCATTTACGCAGGAACTGTCCTCGATACAATGAAGCAAACAGGGTACTGCATAATATGCAAGAGGCATCCACGGTGGGAGACATTGGGAAAAGTTATCACCGAATTAATGCAGCCCTGGAAGACCGACAGGCAGATCATCAATCTGCAATTGTGGAGATTGAAGGTAAAATTTCTCACCATACTTGTACTATTTTAATTGACCCTGGGGAAACTTTAAGCTACATCACTCCCAAGATGATGGAGCACTGTCAACTCACCAAGGTAAAGCACCCAAAACCCTGGTTAGTTCAATTAGCTACAGGAGCAAAGAGGAAGGTAACTGAATATATATCTGATTGTGAACTTCAAATACAAGACCACAAAACAAAGATCAATTTAAATGTGTTACCTTTAGGATCGTATGACATGATAATAGGTATGGACTGGCTTGAAATATATAAAGTAGTACTGAACTGCTTTACCAAAAACTTCACCTACATTGCTGAAGACCAAACTCTAAGAACAGTGAATGGAAAATAGAAACCTGTATCTGTTAGGCAGATTTCTGCTATGCAGTTAAAGAAGTGCATGAGAAAAGGATGCAAGATTTATGCTGTACGAGTATCTGATTTACTCCTCAATGGAAGCCAAGCTTCCATAGCAGAGCATCCTGTCTTAGGCGAGTCCCTAGACGTATTCCTAGAAGAAATACCGGGGTTACCCCCTCAACGAGAAATAGATTTTTCCATTGAACTTTTACCAGGATCCGCGCCAGTGTCAAAGGTACCTTATAGGATGAGTATTCCAAAATTGACAGAATTAAAAATTCAGATTCAAGAATTACTAGACAAAGGGTACATAAGACCTAGAGTCTCGCCTTGGGGTGCACCGGTCCTTTTTGTTAAGAAAAAATATGGGACTCTAAGACTATGTATCGACTATAGGCAACTGAATAAGGTAACTGTTAAGAATAAATACCCCTTGCCACAAATTAACGATTTGTTCGACCAAGTAGGGGGAGCCAAAGTCTTTTCCAAATTGGATCTTCGATCTAGGTACCATCAGATTCGAATTAAAAATGAAGACATTAGTAAACCTGCATTCCGAACTCGATACGGACACTACGAATTTGTAGTGATCCGTTTCGGTCTAACCAATGCCCCTGCCACATTCATGTGCCTAATGAAAGGTATTTTCAACAAATACCTAGACCAGTTTGTGTTGATTTTTATTGATGATATCCTAATACACTCCAAGTCAAAGGAAGAACATGAACAACATATAAGAATTGTATTGCAAACCTTGAGGGAGCATCAGTTATATGCTAAGTTGGAGAAATGTGAGTTCTTTAAAAAGGAAATTCAGTACTTAGGCCATATTATTTCTGAAGAAGTAATTTCGGTCGACCCACAGAAAATAAAAGCCATAACGGATTGGCCAGTACCGAGGGATGTAGCTGATATTAGATCTTTCATGGGACTCACCGGTTACTATCGGAGGTTCATTGAGGGATTCTCAAAGATCGCATATCCCATTACTTCACTATAGAAAAAGGGGATTAAGTTTGTTTGGTCCTGCAAGTGTCAAGAAAGTTTTGAACGACTCAAGGATTTACTGACCAAAGCACCTGTTCTAAAAGTAGCAGAACCGTGTAAGGGATACACAGTTTGTACGGATGCTAGTAAAGAAGGAGTGGGAGGAGTACTGTCCCAGGACGGACATGTAGTGTGTTATGAATCACGGAAGCTAAAAGAACATGAACGCAACTACGTGGTTCACAACTTGGAATTAACGGCAGTAGTACACGCACTGAAAATGTGGCGTCACTACCTGCTAGGAAAGAAATTTCTGTTACTAACAGATAACACTTGCGTCAAGAACTTATTTAATCAACCAAGACTCAATGCCAGACAAGCAAGGTGCATGGCCTTTTTAAGTGAATTCGACTTTAATGTAAAACACATAAAGGGTAAGGAAAATACGGTGGCAGATGCACTTAGTCAAAGGAACCATGAGGTGTACGAAATAATAATGAGTCAACCAGAGAGTAATCTCAAGGATAAAATAAAGGTGGCAAGCGAACAGGATGCAGAATACATAAATCTGCAAAGTAAAATTCATAAAAATGAGATAAACATGAACGGGACAGATTTAAGTATTGATCAGAAAGGTCTGATTTGGTTCAAAGATAGGCTGTACATGCCTAATGTTGTAGAAATTAAATTATTTATTCTAAATGAGATGCACAAAACCCCTTTTGTAGGTCATCCCGGTTATCAAAAAATGATAACAGCCCTTAGAAAACAGTTCTTTTGGCCTAAACTAAAAACTGATCTAGTTGATTATTTATCTAAATGCTTGGAATGTCAATAGGTGAAGGTAGACCATAGACATCCTGTGGGTTTGTTGCAACCATTACCAATTCCTGAGTGGAAATGGGAAGTGATTTCATTAGATTTTATCACAGGTTTGCCAAGAACACAGCGACAACATGACTCTATAATGGTGGTGGTTGACAAATTTAGCAAATCTGCACACTTCATTCCTGTAAAAACCACATTCAAGGCAGCAGATATTGCGGGAATATTTCTAAAATAAATATTCAGATTACACGGAGTACCAAAGATGGTAATTTCAGACAGCGATGCAAAGTTTACATCCAAATTCTGGAAGTCTTTATTTGCAGGTCTGGAAACAAGAATTAATTTCAGCACGAGTTATCACCCTGAAACGGATGGATAGACTGAACGTACAAATCAAATCATTGAAGATATGCTGAGAATGTACGTCATGGAAAGACCCACCAAATGGGAAGACTATTTACATCTGGTAGAGTTCGCTTACAACAACGGGTACCAAGCATCATCAAGAATGAGTCCATTCAAAATTCTTTATGGGAGAAAGCTCACTACCCTAGTTAGCTGGGATAGTTCGGTCGATCGTTTATTGGTAGGACCAGATTTGCTGCGGGTTATGGAACAAACAGTCCAGAAGGTGCAAAAAAATTTAAAGGTGGCGCAGGACCGCCAAAAAATTTATGCTGACCTAAAAAGACAGAATAAGGAATTCTCGGTTGGAGATCATGTGTACTTGCGAGTTAAACCAAAGAAAAGCTCACTCCGACTAGGAAGTTGCACTAAATTGGCACCACGATTCTGTGGGCCCTTCCAAATACTTGAAAGGATTGGACCCGTAGTTTATAAGTTGGCATTACCAACACATTTAAAAATTCATAATATTTTTCACATTTCATTACTGAAAAAGTATATTCATGACCCCACTCATGTTATCGATTGGAATTTGATTCAGGAGGCTCCAGAAGGCGAATTTCAAGTGGAACCTTTGCGCATTCTGGACAGGAAAGAAACAGTACTTCGGAACCGAGCCATCGCTCAGGTAAAGGTGCAATGGAATCACTTTAGTCCTGAGGAGGCGACCTGGGAATTGGAAAGTGAGATACTAGAAAAGTATCCGAATTTGCTTCCAGAACCAATGGAGGAAGACTAGAACACTGAGGACAGTGTTCATAATAAGGGGGCAAGGATGTGACGTTCCCCAAATAACAATAGGAAATTATGTTTCTAAAAAACTATTCATATTTTATATTGTTATCATTGTGAAATTTATTTCAATAAGAGGGCTAGATGAAAAATCTGCCGAAGAAGTCCTTGGAGGACTATTGTAAGAAACAATTTCTATTTAAATTAATTTTTCTTTTAATAAAAGGATGAGCAGGAACAGCCAAGTTAAATGAGGATATCATGCATGGAAAAGTGGGGGACAAGTTAGAGTTAACCTCTGGGAAACCAGAACAGGTGTCAGAAGTGTATTTAAGACACTAGACACCCCCTGAAAATCAGGGATTTACTTAGCTGCGAAAATTCCATGAGGAATTGGCTGCTAATGGTAAGACTTAGGCAAAAACTATAAAGGGATGGCATATGTGAGAGGCAGGACACTGCTGAGTATGCCGGAGAGGATTATACTTGCTGTGTGAGCACTCTGTGTTAGGCAAGGGATTTCCGGAATCGTGACTGAGATTCGAGGTTAACTGTCCACATTTTTCATGCATGCATCTGGCTCGGGGGTGATTACGGACAGACTTGGTGTTTGTGCCTAATCTACGGTTGGGTGGAACGTGGTTGTTTCGACTTCATTCGGGTTATCAGTCCCAGGTTTTTCTAATTACAGACTCTAAGTATTTCCTATTATTTTATTTTGTCCAGATTAGTTAAAATAAGATTTTATGCATAGGTAAAACTGTTAATTATATTACTGTCAATAATTGTTAGATCGGCTAAAGAATAGACATTTAGTACTCCCGTGGGATTTTCCTTTTGTTAATCTAACCTGAGTTATTCATTGGCATAGATTAAGCTAACTTAAGACTGGTAACTCCAACCAGCGTTTGTACTCAGACATTTGCGATAAAATGTATTGGAAGATATTCATAAAATTAATTCTCAAAGGTTGAATTTACAGAGATATTGATTTGTATTAATAGTAAGTCGATCTATTATTTGACCCTGTAGGTATTCATGTTTCGGGTAAGAATTAATTTCTTCTGAAACAGTAATCGTCGAGAGCTGGGTTAGTGTTCAGCGTTGAATGGTAGAGAAACCCTAATAATCGACATCCTTTATTTATATAATAGCAATCGTGGTAATGCTTTATTACCTTTGCATTGACAATGAGGACCTCTACATAGTCGAATAGGATCCTAATAGCCTTTTAGATCTGGAATATACATTTATATTGCTTTTGCGTTAGCATTGTGGATCGCCATACGGTTTGTTATAGCCAAGTTCAATAAATAAACCCTATGTGGAGATCAATGTTATATCCTTCTGCCGTTAAAAATAAAATTCTATTTTAGATCGGAGCATAAACATATCTCTTGGTATTTCTGTGTTGAAGGGCTTAAGGTAGAATCCATCTACTATGTTAGCATGAGATCAGTAGTGAAATTTATGGAGGTAACTCGATACCTGGAAAATGCAAGGTTAACGTTTACCTTTGATTGTTAAAAACTGTTAGCTCAACCCTTACAGCGACGAGTACCCCTTTAGAACAAATCCATCTTTATTCTACAAAGAATCTATAGTACAAAAGAAAAATCGCTGAGTCAGATCTTTCAAGATATATCTTTAACCTAGGGTTTGGTCATGGTTCTTTCCTGGTGGAAGTATAGGAGAGGGTAGCTATTGAAGCAGACTCCAAGGGATTTGGGTTTGGAATTACTGATAGAAAGAGTTATCACTAGGAAACGTTTAACTACAAAAGCATTCAGACCCAGATTCCGTGTACCTTAGACCAAAAATTTAGCTCATATAGGAGATACGAATTGCAAGAATTATCTTTACTATTTAAACTGGAAGGAATGAGAAACCAAATTACACAAGAACCACTTTCAAATGTAGAATTTCAGAGGGCATGGAACCCTGGAACTTAAATTTCAGATAATTACAATAACCTGGAACCGGATAATAAAATTCATTTAAGATATAGAAATGAAGATCCCTTTGAACTTAAATGTTATACAGTCCTTCTTGCCTCCTTAAAAACCTAGGATTCTCTCGAAGGAAGTAATATAAAATATTTATTACATTAAATTCGTGACAGCAACACCCTAGGCCACATTGAACCATTGGAGCTGCGAAAGACTAACCAGAATAGGAAATTATAACACTCCTTTGTCGTTGAAGAAGGATCTTGCCAATGTTGTTTCCTACCTTTGTAGGAAGGGGTAAGGAGCGATGCCACTTACCAGACAGGGAAGGCTCCTCCTGTAGCCTGCGCCATTTCAAGCTGGTGGTGGCTGACATCACGAGCAGAATAAGTTATCACCTTAAAAGGATAGACTGTTAAAAGAACAAAAATTGAAAAATTTCCAAACCAGGGCATTCGAGATTACCTCAGAGGTATCAAAAATGAACTAGTTGTTCCTTATGGACTTTAGATAAAAATTCTGCATGGAGTACCCACGATGGTAACATAGGAATACCAATAGACCCGAAGTATAGCTGTATCGTCGGTCTGCTTTCAAACCAAAAACCATCAGACCTCAATTCGATTTCCAGATAGTAAACAAACAACCAGGGGTGAATGAATACAGCTCGAGGAGGTTATTACACTCTAGGAAACGAGACAATCAAGTAGTAATTCCAAGGTGTAGGTGGCACTTTCGTATTCGATCATCTTAAATGAAGTCACATGGCCGGCCTTACAAAAACTGCTCCTGGAAAGTTTTTGAAATACACACCCAGTACACTGTAACCTGTCGAGGTGCAGGTGGCACCCTGCCGGTAATCAAAAAGTTATGGTATCATTTGGACAACCTGATAGAGCTTTGTAGCAAATATGGAAGTACACCTTACATGCTACAATTCTTTATTAAATCATAACTCCTGCAAAAAGAAAATGCGAGCAAACGAAAGATCATAGTATAGTGTATTTTCAACCATCATAATTAAAAAAAATGTCTCTTTACCAATACCCTCGTAAGGAAGGTGATGGGACAAATGAACCGTGTTGTTGGTCCATGAAATCTAGTAGTTCGAGAAACTTACATTGAGTGGTCGAAGACCAATTTATTTTCTTATGGTTTTGGGAAAACTAACTTGGTAAACCACATGGTGAATGAACCTGTTACTTGTTAGGCATAGGACATTCTTGAGTGTAATGAATTGTTTTAAAGTTGTGATAAGCAAAGAAATCATGACATCTTAGTTCTCATTTCATTACTAAAATGGTATTGTATTTTTGAGAATTGGTGCTAATACAAGGGTTTGCAAATAGCCCATATTAAAATCGATGTGGTTGTGTGTAAAGCATTTTTAAGCCCATCCCAAGCGATAAGAAAACATTAAAGGGCATCTAATTTTACCAATCCTTGTTACCTGCATCATGAGAGACTCTGGAAGCAGATTTGAACTTGCATACCAACATATGAGTTAGAGTTAGCCGTAGCTAAGTAAGTGGCATGACAACCTTAATACCCTTCTATCTAGTAGGAAATTACAGTGGAAGGAAACAACATGGGAAGGTATTAATTATGTTAGATGTTTGATGAACATAGATTTCAATTGCTGTTCATTTACAGTACAGTAAAAAGAAAACAAGAAAGAGAAAAAAAAAAAAAAATTATGGAGATGTGACAATTTAACTTGAAATTATTAAAATAACTGTAGTAGCTCCTATATTCCTCCATTTATAAATGCATGTAGAATTATACTAATATAGCAATGTCTATTATGATATTACCATCATATTTCTATTGTGAATTTGTCACACTTTAGGATTAGACCTTCTAATTTAATATTTAAACAATGTAATATGATAATGAATACTGGTAAATAAAGTTGGAGAAATAAACAAACATCACGATATACATATTATGGAATTTTAAACTATACACTAAAATCCAATGTCTTCTATATAACATTACCTATGCTATTGAGAAAAAAATGTGCAACACATATCAACCATGCATTATACGACCCATACATTAGAAATGTATTACTAATAAAATGATGTTGACTACAAACTTTGGGAGATGAAATGAAATATGTATTGCAACCCTAAATATTGTATTGAATGTGATAATGACAGGGCATTTAAAGTCTTGGTACTAGCATGCTGGCAGGATATCATAACTGGCTTGGGAATTTAAGTCACCTTCCTACTGCGTTGAGTGGAAGTCTGGGTGGATGCCTTTGTGGCTATAGATCATGTGAAGGAGTTTACAAACTTGTATCAAAACGCCGAGCTATATAATGATTTGTCCCTTGGTATACGGAGCTGGCATCATGGTGGATGTGATAATAAATATAGTACTAAAAGTGGATGCTACCCGATTCTCGATGTGCCTGGCTGGCATCATATCCATCGTTGATCTCATTTTTTTTTGGGCTTTGGACTGAAACCCTAATCTTTCATTGTGTTTATCGTTGAAGTGCTTTCTTTGGCTTTCATTTCACTTGGTAGTGGTAAGGTGGAGAGGCTGACCAGCTTCTACAATATAGAATTTGGTAGCTGTGGTTTGGAGGACTCCTTCCTCGGATTCAACCCCTTGACCTGTTGGGCAACTTAAAAGTTTCAGGTGTTTTTTTTCTTGAATAAACGAGCCATCAATCAACCTTCTAAGATGTTTTTAGGAAGTAATAACTAGGGTTTTTCTATTAGTTTTGAAAGATGACTTGGTCGTGCTCATTTGCTTACGGTGTCTCTTGCTTCAAAACTGCATTATACAGGTAATGTCTTAAGCTTAAAGTGTTAATACTGTCTATTGTGTCTATAAATATTTGTAATTATTGTTTAACCACTTGTGGGTTTTTGTGACAGGTTTTTACTTCATCGAAGGTTCACTTACTTGGAGGTTGGTGGGAGTATGTAGCTCTACCACCTGGTAAGCCTCGGTGGTTCTTAACCTCATAGGTTATCCTAGTCTGGTTATGGCCGATGCTTGATGTTAGGTGAGAGTTTTGGTGTTTGTACCCTGGTAAGGTTTCGGGCCAGTGTTTGAAATTTTTAAGACTTAAAGATGAGCGTTGGAATCCTCAGCTCATCTTGAAATTGGGATCTACAGCGTTTTGTTGTAACTCTTGTTGTAAAAGAAGACTTGTTGATGATGTAATTAAGCCTCGGTTGATTTTAATGGAATATACAGTGTATTAAACAAAAGTTTTGAGTTGAGAGATAATCGTTTCTGCAAAATAAAAGTCTCGTGCTACAATGTTAAGTCTTTTGTTTAAAATGATGATAAGATACTAAGTTTGCAATGATCATACTTAAAATGGTTTCTGTGTGGTTTCTTTGTTTATATAAATCGATGTTTGTTGTATTGAAAACTGTATGTTTAAAATGGCTACGTGCCAAAGGTTTCTACCTTACTATTTGCAATTAAAACCCTACTCTGTAGGTTTCAATGGTATACTTGTTTTTAGCTAAAAACTGTACTGTCATTTTGATAAAGGTTGACAGCCGTAGGTTAACTTGTTTCTCAAAAATGAAACCCTGAGTTTGCGTTGTTTAAGTTAGAGTTTAGAATGGTGATGATACTTGGTTTCTGGTATTTGAAACACCACTTAAATACATAATATGGTTTATAATAATAATAAAAATCTTGTCTGAGTTTGTAGATAGTTATCGTTAGGTGAAAGTTGAATAATAGTAATCAATTTATTTCTACGTATTATGGAGCATAGCAGTTTAGCCTTTTACATAATGAAAGTGTTAGGTTTAAATCGTAACTGTTTAAAAATCATGAATATCGATGAGGGAATGAAATAAACTTATGATACTTTTACTGTTTTTGAATGAAAAGATAGTATAATGCATTGCATGTGAAATCTAGAAAGAAGTAAATAACCTAACTGTAAACCCTAGGTTTTTATACAGAAAATTAAGATTTATTTATGACAGTATATGAAGGATACATTAAAATGCCTGTACTATGAAATGTTATTTTGATCCTCAATCTAAACATATACTCTATATCATAGAATAAGATTAATAAGAAAAACTAGTGAAAGTCAATAACATTTGTCTCTTCATTCATTTGGCAATTAGCCTATCAAATCATCTATCTTAATTTTCTCCTTCCTTGTACTAAAGTACGATGCAGAAAACAACATGGGGAAAAATACCGAGAAGAAATTTAATCAATCATCTCATTTACTTAACCATCGTTATACAAAATCATACTTAGATTAGAAAATGAAACAATTACTTTCGTATGCCATTAACTATAATTACTAAATCCATAAACACAGAAATAATTTATCTGAAAATAAACAAACAGAACAGTAGAACCTGATGAATGTAGGAGAAACAAACAACCCAAGGAGCCTATTCCACCCAACCTACTCCTGAAGACAGCCAAATTACTTTCCTTAGGACCCTCAAGCCTGTTCACTGAACCACTAGGAAGAAGAATTTGTAGGAGCTTTAGGTCATCAACTTCCAGCAACAAAGTAGATCATTCAGTCATATAAACTTAACAATCGAAGAGACCTGCACCAACACCTCCGGTTTCCTTCTCAAAATAATTTTAGAAGATTAACAATGCACATTCCACTTAGCCTCCCTATTCGAATCTCTCAGTGATCACCTGATACCCTTCCTCCCAGCCACTTTGCAATGCAAAAATGAATTCCCAGCTTTAGAAAATGCAGGAAAATGATGGAAAACGTGAAAAAGAAAGCCCCAGCTAGCTCAGACTACGTGAGAGAGCAAAGACCATGGGTGAAGAATGGCTTTGGGCCCAATTTCATGGGTGTTTTATTGCCCAATAAGCAAAAATACATTTTCCCATATTGATGGATTTCCCATACACGAAATTGGCTACCATATCTCTCCCTTTCCAAGGCATTAACTACCTCAACCAACTCTTCAATGAATGAAATGATTGGGTGCGTAAGTCAAAATGGGTAGTTGAGGGTTTATGGGTTCTCTCAATGACATTTTTCTTAAAACTATTGGCTCAAGGGTTTGAATAATTTTCCTCCTTATTCCTTATAAAAATCATGCCCCCATCTCTTATTGCATTGCATAGCTAGTTGTGGGTATTTCATTAAAACTCATATTTACATGATGTCTTAATTTATTTTGTGCATGGCTAGCACAAGAACCATATGAATCAATTTTTAATTGCCGATACATAAAATGATAAACTGATGGCGGGGCCTTAGCCTTGAGCTCCTCACCATAATTTAATAACAATATTTACATCATTTACAATTTTAATGCAATAGGGTTAAAATTAGGACATTACATTCCCCTCCCCCTTACATTAGCACTGTCCTCAGTTCTCATCAAAATTGATCAAAAATGGATATGACACTCTCATGGCATCCTCTAGCTCCCATGTGGCCTCATCAGGACTGTAGTGCTTCCATTGCACCTTTACCTGTCCGATGGCTCGGTTCCGAAGTAATGTTACCTTCTTGTCTAGGATGCACAATGGATCGGTTTGTAACTCTCCCTCGGGTTCCACCTGGATCACATCCCAATTAATCACATGGTTAGGATCATGTACATATTTCTTAAGCAAAGAGACATGAAAAACATTATGAGCTCTAGTGCTAGCAGGAAATGCAAGTCTATGTGCAACTGGCCCTACTCTTTCAAGCACTTCAAATGGCCCACAATATCTAGGTGATAGCTTGGCACAACTCCCAAGCTTTAACGAACTCTTCTTTGGCCTCACTCTAAGATACACATGATCCCCAACACTAAATTCCCTATGCACTCTATGCGTATCTGCTTAGTGTTTATGTATATCTTGGGCTTCTTTTAAATTCTACCTGATCTTTACAACCTCTTGTTCCATTTCCTTAAGCAATTCTGGCCCAAGTACAATTATGTTCACTGGATTGTCCCAAGTCATTGGTGTCCTACACCTTTTGTCGTACAAAGCCTCATATGGACTCATTGCCAATGATTCTTTCTTTCCATTTTTCTATGCAAACTCTACCAAGTGTAGATAATCCTCCCACTTGGATGGTTTGGCCATTACATACATGCGAAGCATGTCTTCAAGCACCTGATTTACTCTTCCTATTTTTCCATCTGTTTGAGGATGGTACGCTGTACTAAAGCTCAATTGTGTACCCAAATCTATGAAGAGACATTTCAAAAAATTGGAAGTGAACTTGGTATCCCTGTCAGAAATTATTGCCTTAGGAAATCCATGTAATCTGAAAATTTCCTTCATGAAAATATTTGCAATGGCATCGGCTTTATATGTAGACTTAACCAGTACAAAATGTGATGCCTTTGTTAACTTGTCCTCCACAACCCTGATGGAATCATGTTGTCTCATAGTCATTGGCAACCCTGTAATAAAATCAATGGAAATTACTTCCCATTTCCATTATGGGATTGGCAATGGATGCAATAAACCTGTTGGGTGTTGGTGGTCAACCTTCACCTGCTGACGTTTCATGCACTTAGAAATGTATTCAGTGACATCCTTCTTCATCCCTAGCCAGAAATAATATTTTCTTGTCGTAACAATTGTTTTCTGATATCCTTGGTGACCAGAGTATGGATCTTTATGGATTTCATCCATAACAATCCTCCTAAAATCTGCCACATTTGGAATATAGGCTCTATTTTATAAGTAAGAAGTATGTATACCTCTAAATGATATCCTTCATACTTCTTTTCATGGTCTTGCTGCTATAATTTGTCCTTTATCTACATGTACACTTCATCCTCAATGATATGGTTAACAATCTGTTGCCTCAAATCTGGTTGGCAAGTACTAAGTGTTGCCACATGCATTTCATGTACTTTCCTGTTGAGTGCATCAACCACCTTGTTTTATTTCCCTTTTATGTGCTTGATTTCAAAATCAAATTCACACAAAAATTCCAACCATCTAGCTTGCCTAGCATTTAAAGTTGGCTGATCAAACAAGTATTTCAGTCCACAATGGTCTGTCCTTAGTTCAAATTTTCTTCCCATTAGGTAATGCCTCCACATCTTTAGGGCATGTACTATGGATGCAAGTTCTAAATCATGAGTAGCATAGTTCTTCTCATGCTCCTTCAACTTTCTTGACTCATAGCATACCACACGGTTGTCTTACATAAGAACTCCTCCAAGTCCTTGATTGCATGCATCGGTACACACCACAAAATCTTTTTATGGGTCTACAATTTTCAAAATCGGTGCACTCGTAAGAAGATTCTTCAACTGTTGGAAGCTTTACTGACATCTTGGTGTCCATTCAAACTTTATCCCCTTCTTTTGCAAAGAAGTGATTGAATGTGTGACCTTGGAGAATCCTTCAATGAACCTCTTGTAGTACCCAGCAAGTCCCATAAAGGATCTCACATCTGTCACATTCCTTGGAGTTGGCCAATTCATAATGGCTTCAATCTTCTTAGGGTCCATGCATATTCCTTCGTTCGAGATAATGTTACCCAAATAATGAATTCTATTTTTATAAAAGTCACATTTTCTCAACTTTACATACAACTTATGCTCCCTTAGCAATTGGAATGTCATTCTCAAATGTTCTTCATGCTCTTCTTCACTCTTAAAATAGATAAGAATGTCGTCTAGAAAAACAAGAACAAACTTGTCCAAATACTTGCTAAAAACACTATTCATGAGACACATGAATGTAGTTGGTGCATTTGTGAGACCAAATGGTACCACCACAAACTCATAGTGTCCATACCTTGTTCTAAAGGTTGTCTTATGAATATCTTCCTCTTTAATTCTTACCTGATGGTAACCTGACCTTAAGTCAATCTTTGAAAATACCTTTGCTCCTCTCATTTGATCAAAAAGGTCATCAATTCAGGGCAATGGGTATTTGTTCTTCACAGTGACTTTGTTCAGCTGCTTCTAGTCAATACATAGCCTGAGTGTTCCATATTTATTTTTCACAAATAGAGTAGGTGCTCCCCATGGGGACACACTTGGCCTGATATATTTATTTTCCAACAACTCTTATAATTGCATTTTCAATTCTAGCAATTCTGATATACTCATCCTGTAGGGTGTCTTATACACTGGTGCAGCTCTTGGCACAAGTTCAATTGTAAAATCAATGTCTCTCTTTGGAGGAAGTCCCAGAACCTCATCAAAGAAAACATCCCTAAATTCTTGCAATACATGGTAGTCCTCCATCTTAAGAGTTTCATTCTCTGTTGCCTCCAAAACATGGGCTACATACAATTGACAACCTTTCATACATAACTTCTTCAGCTGCATGGCTGAAACCTGTCTAACATAAATCACCTTTGGAATGGCTTTTACAACCCTTGGGTTTCCTTCTCCATCCATGAATTCAAATGTCTTATTGTAGCAGTCAATTTTAACCTTCTGTGATTCTAACCAATCCATCCCAATGAGAATATCATAGGAACCAAGTGGCAAAATATTCAGATTTGCATAAGTGAATAGCCCATCCATCTCTATTGGACATTTCTCTACAATTTCACTAAATTTCTTTTGGTTCCAGTGGCTAGTTGAACTAACCAAGATTTACTATGCTTTAATTTCTTAAAAGCACAAATCTCAACAATTTTAGGAGTGACATAACTGTGAGTAGATCTAGGATCAATCAAAATAGAAACAGATTTCTTAGCAATCTTACCTTCAACTTCAACCACAGTTGATTGATGATCTGCTTGGAGGTTGTCTAGTGTTTCATAGATTCTAGGTATTGTTCTCACCACCTGACCCACAATTTCAGCTCCCTGGATGTTGTGAACTTGATTTACATTCCCATTCCGATGTGGATAGTTCCTAAGCATGTGGTCTCCTCCACAACCCCAACATTGAATTGGTTCTCTTGGCTTCTTTGCATCTCTTGGATTATCTCCCATCATCCTAGTTGGCTTAGTCACAACCTATGATGGCTTCCTTGTTGATTTCTAAGATGAGGAGGTTTGAAACCTTTCTTCCTTTGGTTAAACTTCTCATTTTTCTTGTCCTTCCATGCCTTATGAAAATTAGGTTTGCTTTTGTTTTGATCATAGCAATACTTGGCCTTCCTTATTGCCTCCTCTAGAGTTCTAGGTTCATCAAATTCAATCATATCTTTATATGACTGAGTTAGCCCATTTAGAAAACGCTGAATTTTACCTTATCATCTCGAATATACCTGACATACCTCAGCAGCTCCAAGAACTTGTTTGCATATTCTTCCATGGTCAATTGTCCCAATTTCACCTCATGAAACTCTTTGATCTTATCATCATAGTACCTATTAGAGAGGTACTTCTACTTGAAGTGTTAACACCCAAAAAGTGCTCACTACCTCATCTCCCTCATTACATGACTCATTCATCCATATTTCCTACCATATTTGCCTCTAAAACCTTAAAAAACCATTAAAAAGCCTCGAAAAGGCCAAAACCCCCCCCTTTCCCCCAAAATAATGTAAATTCCACCAAAAATAGCAAAAACCCTCTAAAAAGGGAATAAAAATACAAAAAAGAGGAAAAAGAGGGAAAAAAGGAAGCAAAAACCCTATACATCTGACCTAAACCATATGGTGCCCAAAACCATGGGTCAGCACTCCACCACTAAAAACCTATAAATAGGTGATGGAGGCTCCCCATTTCACATCCACAATCATCCCTATCCTCACTTTGCCAAAAATTCTCATGAAACCCTAGCTCTCCCTTTGGAGCTAATTTCCACTTGAGAACCCCATTTGGCCCCATTTCCAAAACATCTTTGGAAGAAGGAGAAGGAACAACACTGGAGCTTGGAAGCAACCCTCCTGGACTGCTGCAAGAGCTTCACCAACCTCTACACCTGAGGTAACTTTTAATACAAAAAAGAGAGATCTTCACTATATTTTCATGTTTTATTATTTATGTCAATGCTCATGTTAGTTTAAATTTTATTTTGCTGTACTGTTATATTTTACATTTTACTGAACTGCTACTAAGGAGTCCCTTCTCCTTAGTAGGTGCCCATTTGCACAAGCTAGGGTGAAAACCCTAGCTACATTTTTGGCGACTCCACTGGGGTTCCTTTGAGTTTCTGATTAGAATTTCTAAAGTTTTATTTTCTGCAAGTGTTTTTTCTATTTTTCCCATTTCGGCTGTCCTTTACGGCAGTAGGGTTTGCTGCCGTAAATCACACATTTTAGCCTCACAGTGGTGATCTAACTGCGGCTTTCAACCTATCACCTACGATCCGACCGCGGCTCTTATCCTGTTACCTGTGATCTCCCCGCGGCTGTCAAACTGTTACCTGCGATCTGACCATGGCTTTCATACTGTTACCTGCGATCTGACCACAGCTTACATCCCATTCCTTGTGATCCGCCTGCGACTTCCTGACCATTTCCTGCAATCTGCCCGCGGCTTACAGTCATTTTCCTGCAATCCGCTTGTGGCTTATAGTCGTTTTCCTGCGATCCGCCTGTGGTTTCCAGCCCTTTTCTTGCGATCTGCCCACAGATTTCATCCTATTTCCTGCAATCTCCCCATGGTTGTCCACCTGTTTCCCACGATCCAACTACGTAGTTTCTCCGCAGATTGGCGATCTATTTCTTGCATTTTTTCCCTTTTTAAACCCAGAACTTTGCTGCACTATTTTCTGCACCTACACAGCCATCTATCCTATTTGCAGCCATACTTCCCTACAGCCTTTTTCTGCTATTTTGACCTCTATTCCATCTTCAAAAAAATTTCAGTTTACACATTTTACTTGAAAAAAGAAGAGAATTTTTCATTAAAAAGTTTAATTTTTGCATTGTTATTTTTAGCTAGAAATTTGCCCACTCTGTGGCACTTTTACTTAGGTTCATTATCTCACACGCACACACTCTGTCACCTAATTCAAGTGAGCCCTAAAATACTGCTTAACACAACCAACATTCTAACCCCACTTGGGGAACACATAAGAATATTGTAGTTAGGTAGGGTCGGGGGGATAGGCATCCAAATAACACCCTTCGGTCGCTTACACTTGAGACATAGTTGTTGCCCTTTTCTTGCGATCTGCCCACAGATTTCAGCCTATTTCCTGCAATCTCCCCATGGTTGTCCACCTGTTTCCCACGATCCAACTACGTAGTTTCTCCGTAGATTGGCGATCTATTTCTTGCATTTTTTCCCTTTTTAAACCCAGAACTTTGCTGCACTATTTTCTGCACCTACACAGCCATCTATCCTATTTGCAGCCATACTTCCCTACAGCCTTTTTCTGCTATTTTGACCTCTATTCCATCTTCAAAAAAATTTCAGTTTACACATTTTACTTGAAAAAAGAAGAGAAAATTTTGCATTAAAAAGTTTAATTTTTGCATTGTTATTTTTAGCTAGAAATTTGCCCACTCTGTGGCACTTTTACTTAGGTTCATTATCTCACACGCACACACTCTGTCACCTAATTCAAGTGAGCCCTAAAATACTGCTTAACACAACCAACATTCTAACCCCACTTGGGGAACACATAAGAATATTGTAGTTAGGTAGGGTCGGGGGGATAGGCATCCAAATAACACCCCTCGGTCGCTTACACTTGAGACATAGTTGTTGTCCATTAGGGAACCAAAATCCCCTAGTATTTTTTGGCACGGTCACAACTAGTTTATCAGAGGGCCTCTCCCTTAGGAGGGTTGAAGCAGCGAGACTGGTTCCGGAGGCCTGAGTGGAATACTGCAATCCATTCAGCAACTGAAGGCTACCTACTCGTTGGTCTGCGTGTGGTGTTCTCTTTAGGCCCACACGGTGATAGGACCAGAGCTGCAGATTCACCTTTTCTGGATGTGTCATGAATGGGGTATCTTAGTTGCCTTTCTTCTAGGATTTTCTACCCGGTGTCCCTCCCGGTAGGGAAATATCTTTAGCCACTTGGCTCTACTATCCATATTCTCTGACTTGGATTTCATCACCTTGCAGAGGATATGTTTGGTTGAGTTGTAATACTATTTAGCTAGGTGTTTGCATGCTCCCTTACCTCCCTTTGGTCTAGTGAGTCCACCATTTTTATTTTTGAGGAAACCTACTGCTTGTTGGTATTCTGACCATTTCTGTTGATACTCCTCTTATTGTAGCACAGCTGTTACAGTAAGTGTTTTGAGTTGGTTGTTGGCCTGAGTGCCATATTTTTTGCACTCTCCTTATGCACACTCGGTTGCACTAGGGTTTTTGAGCTATTTTTCACTCAACACAACCCCCAGATACTTGACACCATCTGTCACCATTGAGTCCCCGAGACATTCTCGGCACCTCCGGGGCGACCCCTCGCAGCACGATTCACTTGACATCACCCGTCATAGACATAGATCTTCATCACTTGATACCACTCATCATAGATCTTGAGATTTGTCACTTGACTCTATTCGTTAATGACATCGAACTCCGTCACCCGACCTAGACGCCCCTTATTTCACATTTGATTCTGAGGCAGAGTCTGGAAAACCCACTTACACTACACCAACTAGCCCCATGGATGGCATGACATCCAACCCTTTCTTTGTAGGGACCATTGGTGGAGCATCCACCACCACCCTAGCTACCACAGCCGCTTTGGGTATACCCTCAATGGGGCCCACATCCACCATTCCGATCACTGTACCCATTCTAGTAGCTAGCATACCCATCCCAACTCAACCAGTGACTCACACTACCCTTGGCGGTGCAGGACCGTCCCATACCATCTTCGTTCCTCCACCTGGGGTCAATGTCCCCAACCCGAACCCAGCCCCTCCACTTGGGGGCATTGGCCCCAACATGGTCACAAACACCATTATATCACATCCTTCTACTAGTTTTCCATTCATGGCTAGTCTCAACCTTCCTGACCTTGCCAGACTGACCAACAATCTCATCAAACACGACCCTGCGTGGCCTCACATGCCCACCAAACTCCCATCAGACATCCCTAAGTTTGAGGGCAAGGCAGGTGAAGACCCCAAGAACCACATTATGTCCTTCCATCTATGGTGTTCCTCCAACTCCATAGTGGACGACTCTATCCGACTCCGTCTGTTACAACGCACCCTCACTGGCTCTGCAGCTAAGTGGTACATCGAGCAGCCCCATGGGACCCATGCCACCTTTACTTCCCTTGCCTCGACCTTCCTGCAGTTATTTTAGTTACTTGTCCGCTATGACACGGGAGTTGAAATCCTACTGTCTTGCAGATAAAATACGGCCACCCACATCACTGACCATATTCATGAGTGGCGTCGACGCCGAAGCCTCTGTAAAATCAAGTTAGACAACCGTATCTTCTTAGATTGGTTTCTAAAATCCCTCCTTCCTATCATTTCCAAGGATGTGGCATCCGAGCAACCCCAGTCCGAAGAAGAGGCCATCCTAAAATCTCAACAATTTGACCTTATTTATGCCCAGTCTGGTTATCTATATTCCATCATACCTGACGCCCCCCATGGAGATTCCTCCTGACATGATGCACTAGGGGCATCCCATTCTGCAAACGGCATCATTGGCTGCATTGCCTCACATAACCAGCCCTTTTACATAGCATGTCCTAGCCCTAGCCCAGACGCGGGTTACATCCCATTCTGGAGCAACCAATTCATATGATCCCATGACACATCACCACCATTCCCAAAGACCCTCATCTCCACCTCAATGCTTTGGTCATGCATCCCCCGCTTACGCACCCCTGGTCGCACCTCATCCATATTACCACCCGCAGGGCTCACCAGCTCCTGTATCCTCTCAATCCCCCCTGCTTATTATCCACCAAGGGCAGCACCTGCGGAAATCCCACAACCCGTCACATAGACCTATCAGCAACCCCCACAAGGTTCAGCACCTGCATCGCCTCCACCCACTTATTATCCACCGCAACCTACTCTCGCACCTGCCCAACCGCAGAACCCACCTGCTGCCCAAGGGAAAGTATATGCACAACAAAATCCACAGCAAAACAAAAATAAAAAATGCCAACAAGGCCAGCAAAACCACGGCAAAGGACGTAACCGCGGGAATAACCCCCCTCCAGACCAAGGCGGCCAACGTCCTAATCCCCTGAACAATAATAACGCGACACCTACCAACCAAAACCCTGACAGGCCACCCAAGCAAGCCAAAAATCCTAATTTACGAATGAACCATCATTTTTCTATTTGTGGGGTCTATGGCCATTACACACATGCTTTCCCACATTTGGAGCGGGCTCGAAAACTCTGGAGTGATGACGCCCATCGCCAAGGGCATGTGGTCCCTCAGTCGCCGCCCAACCCCCCACCACCTCAGACTCAACCCTTGGTGCTACAAAACCCTTTACCAATCCAAGGCGTAGTGAACACTGAACTGTTGGCTCCCCCTCAAGGAAATGCACCTCCACAACGGCAAATCACTTATGCCACTCCTGATCAACCCATGATAGACTCAAGTACCCATCACTTGTTAATGATGTCATCCATCGATGTCAACCTTCAAACCCATCGAAACCAATATGGCTCCACCCCTGAAGCCCCTCCCACCGACAAAAACACCACTGCTCATCCCACTGACCAGTCATTACGAATACCTCTGGCTCCACTAGATGGCGCCTCCAAAGCCCCTTGCTTCCCACTTCACCACATCAACAATAACCCTAATGCTTGCGCTGCTTCTAATTACAACATTGTAGATGATCTAGCTCAGTCCCCCGCAGCCATGTCTACGTTGGAAGTGTTAAAAAATTGTCCTACAAAGTGCAATACTTTGCTTTCAGCCATTGGTGCTATTGACCCAAATGATTCACGAATGATGGCCTTTGATTTGGACCAATCCGAACCACGCCCGCCTTCCACTTTAGCGTTCCAAACATCTGTATCTGTTCGAAATCTTGTCATCCATCGGTGCATCATCGATGAAGGTGCCTCCACATGCATTATGTCCACATTCGTTTGGAAGATGTTGGGATCCCCTACTCTACAGCATTCCACCACTGCGTTGCGAGCCTACAACGGTCATTCGGCTCAACCCCAAGATCTTGTAGGTAATGTCCCCGTCCAGTTGGCTGGTAAAACCGTGCTCATTGACATAGAGGTTATCAACGCCCAACTTGATTATAACCTCTTACTTGGCCATAGTTACATGTACGCGATGTGGGCGGTTGCCTCATCTGTTTTTCATACCATGATGTTCCCCCATGATAGACGCGTGGTTGTTAACACCCAAAAAGTGCTCACTACCTCATCTACCACATTATATGGCTCATTTGTCCATTTTCCTACCATGTTTCCCTTAAAATCCCAAAAAATCCCATTAAAAAGCCTCCAAAAGGCCACAAAATAACCAAAATAGCCTAAAAAAGGCTAAAAAACCCCCTTTTTCCTCTAAAAATAGCAAAAACCCCTAAAAAGGGAATAAAAAATATAAAATAATGAGGAAAAGGAGGAAAAAACCCTATACAGCTGCCCAAAACCATGTGTTTCCTAAAACCATGGGTCAGCACTCCACCACCAAAAAACTATAAATAGGTGATGGAGATCCCTTATTCCATATCCACAATCACAAGCACCCTTACTCTGCCAAAATCTCTCTCGAAACCCTAGTTCACCCTTGAACTACTTTCACCTTGAGAGCCACTTTTGGCCCATTCCCACCATTGGAGAAGGAGAAGGAGCATATTGAAGCTTGGAGCATCCTCTTGGACATTGCAAAGGGCTTCATCAAACCTTCATATTGAAGGTAATATCAATACAAAAAAAAACCATTATTTAAATTTGTTGTTTATGTTTCATGCATGTTTTAGAAGTAATTTAATTTCTGTTTTAGCATAATTATTTACATTTACTGAACTGCTACTAAGGAGTCCATTCTCCTTAGTAGGTGCTCATTTGCACAAGCTAGGGCTAAAACCCTAGCTACAGTTTTGGCGACTCCCCTAGATTTTGAATTTCTGGTTTCCGTTTTAAAAAATTTTCACTTTCGGCTGTCCCTTTCGGCCGCCGCACACCGCGTCTTTTCCCTCTGCAGTCGTGTCCCGACCGCGCCTTTCAGGCCCTTACCTGTGACCCGACCGCGGCTCTCAGACTGTTTCCGATGCTCTGCTGGCAGATTCAAGTCTATTACCTGCGATCCGACCGCGGCTAATCAGCCTGTTTGCCGCGATCTGACTGCGCCTGTCGGCCATTTTCCCGCGTCCCGACTGCGGCTCTCAGCCTCTTTCCGGCGTCCCGACTGCGTCTGTTAGCCTTTTTTCCGCGACCCGACTGCGTCTTTTTCCCCGTTTCCTGTGTCCCGACTGCCTCTATTGGCCCGGAAGCCGCGACCCGACCGCGTCTGTTTCCCTCAAACCCGCGGTCTGCCTGTTCTGATTCGCCACAAACCCGCGGTCTGTTTTCTGCATTTTTCCCTAATTTGAGCCCAGCCCCTTTTGCTGCAATATTTTCTGCATCTGAACAGCCCTATGTCCCACCTGCAGCATCACTTCCTTACAGCCTTTCTGCAACATAATTTCTGTTCCCTTTTCAGAATTCTTTTCAAATTTCAGTATTTTTAATTCAGAAAATTTTGCAAGTTAAACTTTCAATTTCAGCATTATTGATAGTTGGAAGTTGCCCCCCTTGTGGCACTTCTATTTTTGGATTCATCACCTCACGAGCACACACTCTGTCACATAAATCAAGTGAGCCTTAAAAAGTACCTAATTGAACCAACATTCTAACCCCACTTGGGGAACACAAAAGAATCATTGTAGTTAGGTAGGGTCGGGGGGATAGGCTTCCAATAACACCCCTCGGTCACTTTCACTTGAGACATAGTTGTTGTCCAAATAGGGAACCAAAATCCCCTAGTACTTTTTGGCACGGTCACGACCAGTTTATCAGAGGGCCTCTCCCTTAGGAGGGTTGAAGTCGGGAGACTGGTTCCGGAGGCCTGAGTGGAATACCGCACTCCATTCAGTAACTGAAGGGCTACCTTTCGCGGTTCGCGAGATATCCCTGTATAGGGGTATTGCGGTCAACGAACTAAATGGCAGATTCACCTTTCTGGACGTGTCATGAACGGGGTATCTTAGTTACCATTCTTCTAGGATTGACTACCCGGTGTCCCTCCCGGTAGGGGGATATCATAGCCACTTGGCTTTCCTACTCATATTGTCTGACTTGGATTTCATCACCTTGCAGAGGATATGTTTAGTTGAGTCAGAATACTTTTAGTTAGGTGTTTGCATGCTCCTTTACCTCCCTTTGGTCTAGTGAGTCTACCATTTTTTCTTTTTAGGAAACCTGCTGCTTGTTGGTATTCTGACCATCTTTGTTGTTACTCCACCTATTGTAGCACAGCTGTTGCAGTGGGTGTTTTGAGTTGGTTGTTGGCCTGAGTGCTTTGCTCTTTAGCTCTCCTTCTGCACACTCGATTGCATTAGGGTTTTTGAGCTGTTTTTACTCACCTCAACCACAGAGATTAGACACCATCTGTCACCATTGAGTCCCCGAGACATTCTCGGCGCCTCAGGGGCGAGCCCCCACAGCACGGTTCTCTTGACACCACCCGTCATAGATTCCGATCATCATCTGTTGATACCATTCATCACAGGTCTAGAGCCTTGTCACTTGATTCCACTCGTCAGCGACGTAGGACTCCGTCACCAGATAGTGACGCCCCTTACTTTACCTCGGATTCTGACGAAGAGTCTGAGAACCCTATTTATACTGCCCCTACTAGCCCCATGGCTGGCACGACTTCCACTCCATTTGTCATAGGGACCATTGGTGGCACATCCACCACCACACCAGTTACTACACCTGTTTTGGGTATGCCCTCCATGGGGCCCCCATCTACCGTTCCCCTCACGGTACCTATTCCCATAGCGGGAATACCTATCCCCACTATGTCAGTGGCTCACACTACCCATGGTAGTGCTAGACCATCCTCCACTACCTCAGTTCCCCCACTTGGGGGCACCACCCCACATCTTGTCCCTCCACCTGGGGGCACTGGCCCCAACTTGGTCCAACCCACTACTGTGTCACATCCTCCTTCCAGTTTGCCATTCATGGCTAGCCTCAACCTACCTGACCTGGCCAGATTGACCAACGATCCTATTCGACACGACCCTACGTGGCCTCATATGCCTACCAAGCTCCCCTCTGATATCCCTAAGTTCGAGGGGAAGGCCAGTGAGGACCCACAAAACCATATCATGTCTTTCCACCTATGGTGTTCCTCTAACTCCATCGTGGATGACTCTGTTCACCTCCGTCTCTTACAGCGCACCTTCACTGGCTCTGCAGCCAAGTGGTATATCGAGCAACCTCATGGGACTCATGCCACCTTTGCTTCCCTTGCCTCGACCTTCCTGCAGTTCTTCCAATTGCCTGTCCGCTATGACGTGGGCGTTGAGATCCTCTTATCTTGTAGACAAAACACGGCTACCCATATCACGGACCACATCCATGAGTGGCGTCGACGCCGTAGCTTATGCAAGATCAAATTAGACGACTGTATCTTCCTAGATTGGTTCCTCAAATCCCTTCTCCGTGTTATTGCTAAGGATGTAGCATCTGAAAGACCCCAGTCTAAAGAAGAGGCCATCCTTAAGGCCCAACAGTTCGACCTCATTTATGCCTAGTCTGGTTACCTTTATACCATTATACCTGACGCCCCTCGCGGCGAGTCCTCCCAGCACGATGCGTCGGGGGCATCCCACGCTGCAGACGGTATCATTGGTCTTGTTTCTTCCCATCCCCAACCATTTTCTATAGCACGACCTACCCCTGGCCCCAACCTGTCGCGGGCCACCTCACAGTCTGGAGCAACCAACTCCTATGCTCCCATGACACACCACCATGGACCCTCATGTCCACCTCAATGCTTCGGTTATGCGATTCCCGCGTATGCCCCCCCAGTCGCACCTCAGCCTTACTACTATCAGCAGGCTGCACCAGCTCCTGCGCCTTCACAAGCCCAACCCGCTTATTATCTGCCACAGGCAGCCCCTGCGGCAAACCCACAACCTGCTCCGCAGCCATATCAGCAACCCCCTCAAGTTGCTGCACCTGCACAGCCTCAACCTGCATATCATCCACTGCAGCCTGCTCCCGCACCTGCGCAACCTCAAAATCCACCTGCTGCCCAAGGGCAAGTTTACGCCCAACAGAACCCGCAGCAAAACCATAATAACCAACGAAACCAGGGCCAACAGAACCGCGGCAAAGGCCGTAATCGTGGGAACAACCAACCTGCAGATCAAGCTGGTCAACCGGCTAATCCCCCCGACAACAACAATGCGGCCCCCGCTAATCAAAACCCTGATCGCCCCGCCCAAGCAGGCTAAAAACCCCAATTTGCGAACAAACCATCCTTGTTCTATTTGCAGGGTCTATGGCCATTACACACATGCTTGCCCACACTTAGAGCGAGCTCGGCAACTCTAGGTTGACGAGGCCCATCGCCAAGGGCATGCGGCTCCCCAAGCAATGCCCAACCCCCCCAACCTCAACAACCCCCTTTGGTGCTGCAAAACCCCTTACCGACCCAAGGCGTAGTGAACACTCAGCCGTTGGCTCCCCCTCAAGCCAACGCGCCCCAACAACAACAGCTCACTTACGCTGCTCCTGATCAACCCATGTTTGACTCAGGTACCCATCACCTGCTGATGATGTCATCTGCTGACGTCAACCTCTAGACCCGTCGGAACCAATATGGCTCCACCTCTGAAGCCCCTCCCACGGATAAACCTACTAACGCTCATCCCACCGATCAGGCGTTACGTATACCTCTGCCTCCCATAGATGGCGCTGCAAAAGCTCCTCGTTTCCCATTTCGCCGTATCAACAATAACCCCAATGCGCACGCTGCGTCAAACTACAGCATTGTAGATGACCTAGCCCAATCTCCCGCAGCCATGTCTGCGTTAGAAGTCTTGAAGAACTGCCCCTCCCAGCGCAAGACTTTACTTTTCGCCATTGGGGGGATTGACCCAAATGATTCGCATTTGATGGCATTTGATTTAGACCAGTCTGAACCACGCCTACCTTCCAGCTTAGCATTCCAAGTTACTGTCTCCGTTAGGAATCTCGTCATCCATCGGTGTATCATCGATGAGGGGGCCTCCACATGTGTGATGTCTACATTCGTATGGCAGAAGCTGGGATCCCCTCCTCTCCAACAGTCCACCACTGCATTACGCGCCTACGACGGTCGTTCGGCTCAGCCCCAAGGCCTCCTAGCCAATGTCCCCGTCCAGTTAGGTGGCAAAACTGTACTCATTGACATTGAGGTAATTAATGCCCAATTGGATTATAACCTGTTACTTGGCTGCAGCTACATGTATGCCATGCGGGCGGTTGCCTCTTCCGTCTTTCGCACCATGATGTTCCCCCATGAGGGACGCGTGGTTAAGGTTGACCAGCTCACCTACTATGATCCTAGTGCTCCTGCAGCACCTGAAAATGTTCTCCCCATGGTTGAACAACCTGTTTCTCATGCCACCACCTCGTTTGTTTCCTCTACGGAGCCTGAATTCTACTCAGACGCGCCGATGACCTCCACCTTTCAATCCATTCCTCCCCCGTCATCTACGCCCGAAGTGTCTGATTTATGTACCTTGTCCCATGACAACCTACCAACTAATAATCAACCACCCTTGTTGCCAAAACCACCATTGGTACCTAGCCACATTGGTGTTACACCGATCCATACCATCCCCTTTCTAGTCCCTCCATCGGGAGTAGTAAGCGCCCCGGTTATGGCTACCCTTAGCCTCCCGGGGTTAACCTTGGGATTACCCGTCTGGTACCTTTCGCCTCCCGTTCGCCCGCCAACACCCGATGTCATCCTCCAACCGGTGCAACCCATGGCTACTACCACTCAGCCACCACCCGGTGTCTCTACCCCTTCGTCCTCCACGACTCCACCTCCTACTCCCAAACCCACTGGGGGCAGAGGTCCACAACCTTACACTGCTGTACCACCTCCAAAGACAGTAAAAAACCCTCCAGTATTTCGTGCTCCTCCCAAATGCTCGCTGTGCGACGAGTTAGGCCATGCGACCCACCAATGCCTACAGTTACCAGCATTGCAGAAGCACATGCAGATGCTCGACGATGACCCTAACATCCCAACAGTCGAACTCAACCCCACGCCCAAGCCTAAAGATAAGTCCCTACGTACCAACCACCCCTGCGCCATATGCGGTATTTACGGGCATTATTCACATCATTGTCCCGATCTCCCGGATTACAGAGCGGCTCTCTATGAGATGAACAATCTGGATCTTGAGACGGCACCCCCCACCATTGAGGAGATCTACCCCTTAGACTCTTCACCTTCTAGAGAGATTAATACCATCTATATGATTTCCTCCACCACTTCCCCCTCGTCAGCCGATTTGACGACGCAAACTTTCCGTACCGATGAGGAGATTCTTGAGGCCCTTACTGCCCCGGATTATCCCCGGGATGATATGCATCATCGTTCCTATTTCATCCCAGAAGAATCCTCCTCTAGCACAGCTAACCAATTCACAGTTGAATCCAAAGACTTCCTCCCCACCAAGGTCGACTGGTTCAAGGACCCTATTCCTGCTCCTGATGCCTTCGAGGAAGGTAACATGGCCAACATCTCACCTGTCATCCAAGTTGATATCGCTGCCCTAGGACGTGCCCCTGAACTCATCAGTTTAGGAGCATTCTGCAGTAAACAAGAGATTGAGGACTACATAAACCTTTTCAGAGAATTCCGTGATGTCTTTGCCTGGTCCTATACCGAAATGCCTGGTCTTGACCCTGTAATTATAGAGCACCACATTGACACATGGCCTGATGTACCCCCCGTTCGTCAGAAATAGCGCCCCATTCATCCCTCAAAGCTCCCCGCTGTCAAGGCCGAGATTGAGAAACTGCGCAAGGCAGGGTTCATTTATCCTATTGCCTATACCACCTGGGTTTCCAACCCCGTTCCCGTTAACAAAAAACAAGGCACTATCCGAGTATGCACTGACTTCCGCGACTTAAACCATCCTTGTCCTAAGGACAATTTCCCCACGCCATTTATTGACCAGCTCGTCGATGCGTGTGCGGGGCATGAAGTCCTCTCCTTCATGGATGGTTTTTCCGGATACAACCAGATTCAGATACGTAAGGAAGACCAGTACAAAACTGCCTTTACTACCCCATGGGGCACCTTTGCCTATCGCGTCATGCCTTTCGGCCTCAATAATGCTGGTGCCACTTTCCAGCGGGCCATGACCTATTTCTTCCACGACTTGGTCCATATCCTGTTAGTCTACCTTGATGACCTCACAGCTCATTCCCGGAAACGATCCGATCACCTTAACGACCTTCGGCAAGTTTTTCTGTGTTGCCGCAAATATCAAATTCACTTGAACCCACACAAGTGTGTCTTTTGCATCCCGGCAGGCCGATTGTTGGGTTTCATTGTTTCCCAGAAAGGAATTACCATTGACCCTCTAAAATTCCAAGCTATCTTAGACCTTCCCCCTCCTCGCACACTCCGGCAGCTCCAAAGTCTGCAGGGGCGATCCAACTTCCTTCGGCGCTTCGTTCCTGATTACGCCAGCACTGTTCACGATTTCTTGTGCTTGCTCCGTACCCACATACCCTTCGTCTGGGATGAGCAAGCAGAAGCTGCATTCGAAGCTCTCAAGAAGGCTCTCACACAAGCTCCTCTGATTTCCCCCCCGGATTTCACCCAAGACTTCATCCTTTACGTGTCGGCATCCGAGCATGCCGTATCTGGAGTCTTGGTTCAAGAAGATGCTTCTCACCAGGAGCACGTCATTTACTACGTCAGCCAGACCCTGTCTGGTCCACCCCTATGTTACCCATATAAGGAGAGACTTGCCCTCGCAGTGGTCTTTTCCGTCCAAAAACTGCGACATTATATCTTAATGAGTCATACTACAGTCGTCGCCGACTCTAACCCCATGGTATATCTTTTAAACCGGCGGCTCCTGCAAGGTCGTGTTGCTAAATGGGTCATTATCCTCCAAGAATATGACCTTACCTTCAAAACACCTAAAAGCACTAAAGCCCTCGCGCTGGCCCAGCTCATTACTGATCTCCCTTCCCTTATCCCGGCCAAACCAATCTCCGATGAGTTACCCGACAATCACCTGTTCACTATCTCGTCCGATGACACATGGTACGGTGATATCTTGTTATACCTGCGCACGCAGAAGTTCAAACCCAAAGTTACCCGTAATGGACGCCATCGCATCCGTCACCAGGCCTCTCGATATCTCCTCTTAGGTGATGTCCTTTACCGACGCGGGGTTGACACAATTCTTCGTCGTTGCCTTACACACGAGGAAGCGGAACTCGTCCTCAATGACTGTCATAGCGGTGCCTGCGGAGGCCATTTCTCAGGGATGGCCACCACCCAAAAAGTCGTCCGCGCCAGATACTTCTGGCCCACACTTTTCACCGAATGCATCACTGCGGTCAAACACTGCCATAATTGCCAACTTTTTGTCCCCAAGGCCCGAACACCTCCTGCTTCGTTACACCCAGTCGTCACCGTTGGTCCCTTTTGTAAGTGGGCCATAGACTTCATGGAATGTAGACCCCAGTCTGCCAACGGCCACAAATATATTGTTGTCGCTGTTGATTACTTCACCAAACGGGCGGAAGCCATGCCTACCTTCAATTGTACCGCTAACACTGCTGCCCGCTTCTTTTTCAACCATGTCATCGCTCGATTCGGGGTTCCTAAGAAGTTAGTCTCTGACCATGGTTCACACTTCGAAGATGCCGTCTGGCGTGAGTTATCCACCCTCCTTAAGTATGAGCACCAATTTTCCTCTGCTTACTACCCCCAAGGGAACGGCCAAGTAGAGGCCATTAATAAAATCCTAAAAACTATCCTCCAACGAACGGTTGACAAACATAAGTCCAATTGGCACCACATGTTGTTCCCTGCCTTATGGGCTTACCGCACATCCACTAAGACTGCCACTGGTTTTACACCATTTCATCTCGTTCACGGTGTAGAGTCTGTCCTCCCCATTGAGTGTCAGATTCCTGCCTTACAGATCGCTGTTGAGCTTCTCCCTGACACCTCCCCCCTCGAGCAGCGTTTGCTGCAACTCGAACAAGCGGACGAAGACCGTCGTACCACTCTCCAGAACATCGAAGCTGCCAAAAACCGCTCCAAACCTGGTTATGACAAACATGTTCACCCTCGAACTTTCCATGAAGGGGACCTCGTCCTCGCCTACGACCAAGCCCATGACAAGACCGGTAAAGGGAAGTTTGAATCTATGTGGCAAGGCCCTTATATCGTGCAGACCTGCCTCGGCAAGGGGGCGTACATCTTAGTTGACTCCGAAGGCCGTCCTTTGCGCAACCCCCATAATGGGTTGTATCTCAAGCGCTTTTACCCATAAAAGAAACCCGCGACCTCATTGGTCTGCATTGTACAGTGTATTTTCTTGTTGTTTTTGTCATTACGAACCGTTTCCACCACCGAAATCAGCACGACGAGACCATCATGATGGTCACCTCGTTGCATTATTTTTACCCCGTCATTTTTTGCCCATTTTTCAGACGCCACTAGTCACCTCGGTTTGCGTGCCACATCGGCCGTTCTCCATTTTTCGCATGTTTTATACCATCGGATTCATTTTTTTGCGCTGGTGATGATGCTTGAGATCATTTCTCGCTCTCACCGCCCAATCTTTTGGGTATTTTTCCAAAATGCCCTCGTTGCCTCGGTGCGTGTGCCACATCGGCCGTTACCCGTTTTTAACATCCTTTATATCGTCGGATTCATTTTTTCGAGCTCGTGATGATGCTTGAGATCATTTATCGCTCTCACTTGGTACAATTTCAACATTGTGTCCCGACACCTTGCTGCCTCGGTTTGCGTGCCACATCGACTGCTATCGGATTGTTCCACTTTTTTACATGAGCCATTCACTCCTGTCATACTGCAAATGTTTCGTTATTTTGCCACTATTTCATTTACCCCGCAAGGAGGCCCATCAGTGTTCCCCACCTACCCTCGTTCTTGGTCACCATAAATCTGCCTTGATCGAACACTTCCTCCTTGCCTGGCCATTCCTTTTGTTCGGTATAATTTTATCCCTTTTTTGGGCCGGACAAGTCCTTTACGAAAAAGGCACTTAGGGAGTTTCTGTTAAGCTCTTTTCTGACTCCTAAAAGAATGAAAAGATCACCGAGCAATCTTGCTTCCTTTCATGCTCGTTAAAGTACCTGAAAGGGCGTCTATCTGGTATAAGTTTAACCCTTTTCCGGACTTGGTAGACTACTTACGAAAAAGGAATACTCTAGTCACACCGGCTAGAAGAGTTCTTCATTGCATCCTTTTATGCTTCTTTGGGCCTTGGAGACTAAATATACGAAAAAACAACCCCCTGGAGTCTTCTTATTTGCTTTCAGACTCTCTAAAATTGAAAGCAACCACGAGCATGAACTGTCCTGGGCTCGTATAATCCACACGACAGTACCATTCCATTACTTCAGAGTCTTCTTCTTGCTTTCATACTCCTTAAAATTGAAAGCAACCACGAGCATGAACTGTCCTGGGCTCGTAAAATCCACACGACAGTATCATTTTACACAAACTTCTTCTAGTTCCTTAACCCATGAAGAAGTCCCCACCCGTGCCTCTTGGCACTACGATCAATCATCTCGGCAGCACCCCCAATCATGTCGCCTTTGTTCAGAGTATTCTGCAGTCTCCTGCCATTTTACCACATCTTGAGTCTCCCTCAGACCAGTCACCTTCCCAGATCCAATACAGCTATGATCCCTTTCCCCTCAGTCAGTTTCATATGCTGCAAGATCATTCCCATTATCATACTCTGAACAAAGGAAGTTGAGTCCACCCACTCTACTTGCCCAGTTATCCCCCTACAGTTTGTCAGTCCTGCCATCAGTACTATCACATTTCGGTTCTTTACCTCGCGCTCCTGTCAAGGAAACATCATTGCCTTGATAGCTGCAGGTCTCCCTTTGTCGACGACAGCTCCTCTATTCCAGAGGATAGGCCCAGAGGTCCCTACGCCTTGGACTTATCACCATCTGTGGTAAGTGCCTACGGACCATTCTGAGAGGAGTCATCATTGCCTCTCCGAGTGGTTGTTCCTCACATGCTCGACTTCAACACCTTGATCACATCGTTGAGGATCGCGTAGGGTTATATCCCATCAGTTTTTAGTCGAAGACCCCGGATTTCCCCCGACTCTAGCACATTGATGAGTCACTTTGGAATGCCCAGTTGTATGTTCCCGTGGATGTCCGAGCTGCGTTGGCGATTGTATTCGGAAGCCATCCAGCTATATGCTTCCTCGAGTACCCATTTTAGTTCCAGTCCAGTGTACCATGGAGAGTATGACTCCAGTCACTATGATCCAGCAGCTCATCAGTTCCTTTGGTACCACACTCAGTAGCACTGTTGATGTTCCGGTGCACTAGTTCTTCAGTTCACACATGATCAGCTCAGCAGTATGTCCCAGATTTGTGTCCCCTCTGGACTCTTATGGTGTACACAGTGGTCATGTATCTTATAGGTCCCCCTTTTTTCGGGCCTCACAGTTATGTTTATGTATCTTGATACGAGCATGGGTATGCCCGCCTCGTCCATATATTGAGATTATTCCTCATTCAGTCTTTGAGGTCATGTATATGTCAGGTCCCCATTGTTGGACCACATTGTTATTATCATGTTATATCTTGATACGAGCACGGGAATGCCTGCCTCGTCCATATGATCAGATGATTCCTCATCCATTATTGAGGTTATGTACTTTTAGTTCTTGCAGTTGTTCGGGATCGTTGTTCCGGGCTTCAGTTTGTTTCTTCTCTTCTCTCCACACCCAGGAAAACCATTCATGACTTATGATGTCCATCGGCCATACGATGAGCTCCTGCCCTCGCACATCAGGGGGCAATCTGTTAACACCCAAAAAGTGCTCACTACCTCATCTACCACATTATATGGCTCATTTGTCCATTTTCCTACCATATTTCCCTTAAAATCCCAAAAAATCCCATTAAAAAGCCTCCAAAAGGCCTAAAATGCCTCCAAAAGGCCACAAAATAACCAAAATAGCCTAAAAAAGGCTAAAAAACCCCCTTTTCCCTCTAAAAATAGCAAAAACCCCTAAAAAGGGAATAAAAAATATAAAATAATGAGGAAAAGGAGGAAAAAACCCTATACAGCTGCCCAAAACCATGTGTTTCCTAAAACCATGGGTCAGCACTCCACCACCAAAAAACTATAAATAGGTGATGGAGATCCCTTATTCCATATCCACAATCACAAGCACCCTTACTCTGCCAAAATCTCTCTCGAAACCCTAGTTCACCCTTGAACTACTTTCACCTTGAGAGCCACTTTTGGCCCATTCCCACCATTGGAGAAGGAGAAGGAGCATATTGAAGCTTGGAGCATCCTCTTGGACATTGCAAAGGGCTTCATCAAACCTTCACATTGAAGGTAATATCAATACAAAAAAAACCCATTATTTAAATTTGTTGTTTATGTTTCATGCATGTTTTAGAAGTAATTTAATTTCTGTTTTAGCTTAATTATTTACATTTACTGAACTGCTACTAAGGATTCCATTCTCCTTAGTAGGTGCTCATTTGCACAAGCTAGGGCTAAAACCCTAGCTACAGTGGTCAAGGTTGACCAACTCACCTATTACGATCCCAATGCCCCCGCTGCACCCGAGAACGTTCTTCCCATGATTGAACAACCTATTGGTGGTGCATCTACTTCGTTCATTTCCTCAATGGGACCCAGAGTTTACTCAGATACTTCGATGACCTCAACATTCCAATCCATTCGACCCCCATCACCCGCAACCGAAATATCTGACTTATGTACCCTTTCCCACAATATACCAAGACCCAACCATCAACTGCCCTTGCTACCCCAACCACCATTGGTACCTATTCATGTTGGTGTTACACCCATCCATACAATCCCCTTCCTATTCCCCCCTTCGGGAGTAGTAAGCGCCCCGGTTATGGCTACCCTCAGCCTCCTTGGTTTAACCTTAGGATTACCAGTATGGTACATCATGCCTCTCGTTAACCCTCCAACACCAAATGTCGTCCTACAACTGGTGCAACCCATCACCACTACTAGTCAACCCCCTCCTGATGTCAATACTCCTTCCTCATCCACTAATCCATCCCCTCTTATCAAGCACACCGGGGGCAGAGGCCCACAACCATACACTGCTTTACCCCCGCCCAAAACGGTTAAGAACCCCCCCATGTTTCATGCTCCTCCCAAATGCTCATTGTGTGATGAATTGGGCCATCCTACCCATCAATGTCCACAGTTACCCACATTACAAGAGCACATGCAAATGCTTGACGATGATCCCAACATCCCGATTGTCCAACTCGACCCAACCCCTAAGCCTCGTGATAAATCACTGCGTACCAACTACCCTTGTGCAATATGCGGTATTTACATCCATTACTCACATCACTTTCCAAATATCCTAGATTACAAAAGAGCCCTCTATGAGATGAATAACCTAGACCTTGAAACAGCTCCCCCCACCATTGAGGAGATCCACCCCCCAATATCCCTGTCTACTAGCACTCCCTTGTCAACCGATTTGAAAACCCAAAGTTTCCACAATAATGAGGAGATTATAAAGGCTCTTACTACACCTGATCACCCCTGGGAGGATATGCACCATCATTCATGTTTCCTCCCAGAAGACTCCTCCCCCACCACAGCCACCCAATTTTTGGTTGAGTCCAAAGACATGGACAATGTCTCACCCACAATCCACATTAATATCTTTGCCCCAGTTGGTGCTCCTGAACTCATTACGTTAGGATCCTCCTGCACTGAGTACGAGATCGGAGAGTACACAAAACTTTTCCAAGAGTTCCGCAATGTCTTTGCCTGGTCCTATACCGAAATGCTTGGTCTTGACCCCACTATAATAGAACACCACACTGACACCGCTGAGTTAGGGGGCATAAAATATTACCTCAAACCTAGGATCGGGGGCATGATCAATCATTTTGACCCTACCCCATCACATCTATCTCAGCACGTCCATGACCCCCTTGTTAAAACCAGCACATATGTGATCCACAATCATAAACTCCATGCACATAGCATGAGGGCAGGTCATTAACCCTGCTCACTTTTTCACATTTGTGATCTCAACCATTTTTTAGGTCACGTGTCACTTGTATATTCGATTTGATTTGATACATCTAGTATTTCGCCCCCGAGGGTCATCATTTCTCCCCACCCCTGCATCCTTCACTTGGTGGGCTCACCTTTATTTACAACCATTTTTTCACCTAGTTATTTCCTTTGACCATTCCAGAGTCCTTATGACCTCCATTTTTCATACCATTTGCACCGTCGAATTCATATTTCCGTGCCCGTGATGATACTTGAGATCATTTTTCGCTCTCACCCGATACAGTTCCAACATTGTCTCCCGATACCTCGTCACCTCGGTTTGCATGCCACATCGGCCGTAGCTTTTTTTTTATATACTTTATGTTGTTGGATTCATTTTTTTGTGCTCGTGATGATGCTTGAGATCATTTCTCACTCTCACCCCCATATTTTTTGGGCATTTTTTACCTGCCCGTCGTTGCCTCGATTCACGTGCCACCTCGGTCGTTGTCCATTTTCAACACTTTTTATATCACTAGATTCAGTTTTCCAAGCTCGTGATGATGCTTGAGATCATTTCTCACTCTCACCAGGATCAATTTCAAAATTGTGTGCCGACACCTTGCTGCCTCGGTTTGCGCACCACATCGGCCGCCATTAGATTGTTACACATTTTTACATGAGCCATTCACTCCATTCATACTGCAATTATTTCATTATTTTTCCACCATTCATCATCCCGCAAGGAGGCCCACCAGTGTTCCCCCCCACCCTTGTTCTTGATTCTCATCGATGTTTCTTGATTGAGCACTTCCTCCTTGCCTGGCCATTCCTTTTGTTTGGTATAATTTTATCCCTTTTTCGGGCCGGACAAGTCCTTTACGAAAAAGACAAAGAATTTTTGTTAAGCTCTTTTCTGACTCCTACAAAAATGAAAAGATAGTCGAGCAATATTGCTTCCTTTCATGCTCGTTAAAGTACCTGAAAGGGCGTCTATCTAGTATAAGTTTAACCATTTTCCGGACCTGGTAGACTGATTACGAAAAAGGAATACTCTAGCCATACCGGCTAGAAGAGTTCTTCATTGCATCCTTTTATGCTTCTTCGGGCCTTGGAGACTAACACACGAAAAAGCACCCCCCCTGGAGTCTTCTTATTTCTTTTAGACTCTCTAAAATTTAAAGCAACCACAAGCATGCACCGTCTTGGGCTCATACAAATTCACACGACTGTACCATTCCATTATTTCAGAGTCTTCTTATCACTTTCAGACTCCTTAAAATTGAAAGGAATCTCGAGCATGAACTGTCCTGGGCTCGTATAAATCCACACGACAATACCATTTTGAACACACTTATTCTAGTTCCTTAACCCATGAAGAAGTGCCCCCAGTGCATCTCAGCACCATGATCGATCATCTCGGCAACACCCCCAATAAGGTCACCTTTGTTCAGAGTATTTTGCAGTCTCCTGCCATCTTACACCAACTTGAGTATCACTCATCCCAGTCACTATCCTTGATCCATTATAGCTATGATCCCTTTTCCACCAGTCAGTTTCATCTGCTGCCCGATCATCCCCGCCATCATACTCTGAACAAAGGAAGTTTGAGTCCACCCACTCTACTTGCCCAGTTATCCCCCTCAGTTTGTCAGTCCTACCACCAGTACTATCACACTTCGGTTCTCCACCTCGTGCTCCTATCAAGGAAACATCATTGCCTTACTAGTTGTTGGTCTACCTCTGTCGATGACATCCCATCTATTCTAGAGGATAGACCCAGAGGTCCCTGCGCCTTGGAATCATCACCATCTGTGGTGAGTGCCTACATGCCATTTTGAGAGGAGTCATCAGTGCCTCTCCGAGTGGTTGTTTCTCACATGCTCGACCTCAACACCTTGATTGCATCATTGAGAGTCGCGCAGGGTATATATCCCTTCAGTTATTGGTCGAAGACCCTATATTTCCCCCGACTCTAGCACATTGGTGAGTTACTTCGGAATGCCCATTTATATGTTCCCGTGGATGCCCAGGTTGTGTTGGCGATTGTATTCGGAATCCATCTAGTTATATGCTTCCTTGAGTACCCAGTTTAGTTCCAGTTCAATGTACCATGGAGGGTATGACTCCCTATCACTATGATCTTGCAGTTCACCAGTTCCTCTGGTACCACACTCAGCAGCACTATTGTTATTCCAGTGTATCTGTTCTTCAGCTCAAACATGATTAGCCCAGTAGTATGTCTCATATTCTATGTCCCCCCCTGGACCCTTATGATGTACACAGTGGTTCTCCATGTATCCTTTAGCTCCCCATTTTTGGGCCTCATTGTTAATTTTTATATATATCTCAATACGAGCATGGGAATGCCTTCCTTGTCCATATATTGATATTCTTCCTCATTCATTATTTGAGGCCATGTATATTTCAGGTCCCCATTTTTTGGACCTCCTTGTTATTATTATAGATCTTGATATGAGCATGGGAATGCCCACCTCGTCGATATGTTGAGATTATTCCTCATTCACTATTGAGGTCATGTACTTTCAATTTTTGCAGTTTGTTCGAGAGCGTTGTTCCAGGCTCTAGTTCGTTTCTTCTCCTCTTCACATCCCAGGAAAACCATAAAAGACCTATGATGTCTATCGGCCATATGATGAGCTCCTGCCCTCACACATCAGGGGGCAATCTGTTAACACCCAAAAAGTGCTCACTACCTCATCTCCCTCATTACATGACTCATTCGTCCATATTTCCTACCATATTTGCCTCCAAAACCTTAAAAAACCATTAAAAAGCCTCCAAAAGGCCAAAAACCCCATTTTTTCCCCAAAAATAATGTAAATTCCTCCAAAAATAGCAAAAACCCTCTAAAAAGGGAATAAAAAATACAAAAAAGAGGAAAAAGAGGGAAAAAAGGAAGCAAAAACCCTATACATCTAACCTAAACCATATGGTGCCCAAAACCATGGGCCAACACTCCACCACTAAAAAGCTATAAATAGGTGATGGAGGCTCCCCATTTCACATCCACAATCATCCTTATCCTCACTCTGCCAAAAATTCTCATGAAACCCTAGCTCTCCCTTTGGAGCTAATTTCCACTTGAGAACCCCATTTGGCCCCATTTCCAAAACATCTTTGGAAGAAGGAGAAGGAACAACACTGGAGCTTGGAAGCAACCCTCTTGGACTGCTGCAAGAGCTTCACCAACCTCTACCACTGAGGTAACTTTTAATACAAAAAAGAGAGATCTTCACTATATTTTCATGTTTTGTTATTTATGTCAATGCTCATGTTAGTTTAAATTTTATTTTATTGTACTGTTATATTTTACATTTTACTGAACTGCTACTAAGGAGTCCCTTCTCCTTAGTAGGTGCCCATTTTCACAAGCTAGGGTGAAAACCCTAGATACATGAAGTATTTCTTGAACTGCTTCCACACAATATTTCTTTCATTGATCTTCCTCACTTTCCTGATGTGATCCCACCATATAGATGCTCTTCCATTCAAGTTGAAGATGGCTACCCTTGCCTTCATATTCCCAAAGTAGTCTTGGACTTGGAAATATTTTCTCATCCCAAGAAGCCAAGCTTCAGCTTCTTGACTAGATTTTACCTCTCCATCAAATGTAGGAGGTTTTGCCTTCTTAAATTCCCCATGTGAATTGTTCTTGTAGTGCCTCTTCCTCTTACTCCTGCGAGATGAAGAGTTTGAACCTTCAATGGATTCTTCAAAGTCAGATGATCCACTAGAAGAGATTTTTGGAGTATATGTTCTGTCTCTAAAAACTCTTCTTGAGCTATTGGCCCTCTTGTGGGAATTCCTCCTTGAACTACTCCCACTCGTTTCTGGATTTGATGCCTGATGCCTAGAGTTTATTTTCCTTTGGATGTCTATCAAACTCTGCAGCATGGTGGCATTCAATTGATTTTGTTCTTCCTGAGCTTTAATCATCCTTTCGTTATCTTCTCTACAACTTTGCAACTCCACCCTTAGGCTCCTCATGGTGGCTGCAATATCTGGGGGAGTCTCTTGATTTCTTCTCCGATTAGATTTTGTTTCAACATTCTCAACATGTATGTTCTCTCCCATGGCATCTGTCTCAGGCTCATAGGGATCCTGTGCATCATCCATAATGTTGATTTTCTTGGCCCAACCAAGACCAAAACTTTCCAACTGCACTATCTGGAATGCTTCCTTTGATGTGACTATGATTCTGCAAAATGTGTTTATAAACACAATTGTTAGTTGCATTATATTCTCATAAATTCATAAATTACTTTCATGCACATGGAAAATATTATATTGACAATTTGTCAAATCATAGGTTTTTCTCACAATCAATGACTGTCCTAGGGGGACGACGAGGGTCAAGGGGGCTTGCCCCCTTGTGGAAGCGCCCTCATTTTTTTTTTTTTGTAATTATTTCAATTTTGTGCAATCTTGCACATAAATTCCATGCCATTTTTCAACTTTCAGGCACTTGAAATTCACCTTGGAAATTGCTCAAATTTCCCTGTTTCGGTGGACTTATCGTTTTTTCCTCAGACTTGTTTCGGCAATTTTGAGCTTATCATCGCCAACTGAGTCTTAAACCGCCGACCGATTCTTAAACCGTCGACCGAGTCTTAAACTACCAATCACCGACCGAGTCTTAAACCTCCAACCGCCGACCGGTTTGGTGATTTTAAGCTTATCTCCTCCGACCATTTATGGTATTTTAAGCTTATCTCCTCCGACTGTTTTGCATAAAAAATCATCAAAAATCGTCGATCGCTTCACCGAAAACTTGCAATTGGTCATCGACCGTTTCACAGAAAATAAGCGATTGGTCACCGACCGTTTCGCATAAAATAAGCGATTTGGTTGCCGACCGTTTTGCAGAAGTTTTCTCTTTTACGTGGACATAGAATATAAACAAAATTTCAAAAACACTTAGAAAAAATTGAATTTTTTCTTCCTTTCTGTGATGATCACTACTCAACAGGAGGTGATCTTACCTCTGCAAACTATTCAACTTATCCCATTTAGGCCCGATGTTGCAAACTGTGGTGATCAGGAAGGGGTCTTCCCTTTGTAACTGAGATCAGATTTGGCCCATAGAGGCCCAATGCTGTAGCCTATGGATCTGATACCACACTGTCACGTCCCCTCCCATCGATCTAGTGTGATGGAGAGAACATGACTCCAAGGTTGGGCATCTAGCCCCATGATTATTAACAAAATTCACAAAATATAAGAAGATACATGTGCAGATGTATATATATATATATATATGCAAGAAACACAACGGAAGCAAATTCTATTATACATATAGCATACATTCAAGATATACATGATAGTCATCAAATAAATACATTACAGAATTAAAACAAGAGAGTACTTATCTTAAAACAAACTAGTCTCGAGCAACTAGCTATGCAACTACAATGTTCCACCCAACCATAGGCCAGTTGTGCTCATCAATATCTCAACACAACTGCCACACCCAAGCTTGGCATGATTTCTACAAAGAAAAAGGGAACAATAGACTCACACATAGCCAAATATACCCCAAAATTAGCCAAGCTAATCTACAGTTGGGTTTATCATGTTGCTAAGGAAATGGAAAGGAAGAATTGCTAAGCTAGTGAGCCCCACCAAAGAGCTATGTATACCCTCTACAAGATCTATCTAGCTTCGTCGCCACAATAACTACACACCCGGCACAAGGAAGTATTCCCTTCACTACTACACAGTCCCTCAGGCCATACCTTCCATTCTAGTGTTCCTTAAGGTGTGCATAGAAGAGTAGCTAGCCCTTTTGATCTTCTTGAGAGGTTACCTTCCTCACTAGGTTTATCAAGCCAATTTTGGTCCACTTCCACTCCTGATTTCTTGCTCACAAGTTCAAACCAAAACAGGGATGCACATAGCAGCAAAATCACAAGTGTTAGGCATGAAGAGAAACGTTTTGACAGTGGGATGCCCAAAATGGGTTTGCATTAGTTTCAGAAAAATGTGGGCAACCAAAAACGAAATGGAAGATGGGAAATCAACCCTAGGAGAGTAAAATGGTTTTCAGAAAACATTTATGGGCATTCAAGGGATAGAAACAACCTTCATAAACCCCCAAATCAAGACTCCCTTCCTCCCAGCCACTATGAAATACAAAAATGAGTTCCCAACTATGGAAAATGTAGGAAAATGATAGAAAATGTGAAGGAGAAATCCCTAGCTAGCTCAGACTACGTGAGAGAGAAAATACCATAGGTGAAGAATGGCTTTGGGCCCAATTTCGTGGGTGTTTTCTTGCCCAAGAAGCAAAAACACATTTTTCCAGATTGATGGCTTGCCCATACATGAAATTGGCTGCCATAACTCTCCATTCCCAAGGAATTAACTACCTCAACCAACTCTTGGATGAATTAAATGATTGGGTGCATAAGTCAAAATGGGTAGTTAAGGGTGTATGGGTTCTCTCAATGACATTTTGCTTAACACTATTGGCTCAAGGGTTTGAATAATTTCCCTCCCTATTCCTTATAAAAATCATGCCCCCATCTCTTTTTGTATTGCATAGCTAGTTGTGGGTATTTCATTAAAATTCATATTTACATGATGTCTTAATTTCTTTTGTGTGTGGCTAGCACAAGAACCATATGTATCGATTTTTAATTTTCGATACATAAAACGATAAATCGATGGCAGGGCCTTGGCCTTGATCTCCTCACCATCATTTAATAACGATATTTACATCATTTACAATTTTAATCCAATAGGGTCAAAATCTGGACATTACAGAGCCTCACAGGGAGGACTCCATCCCCAGTTAGACCCAGATGTTGGTACCAGATAGGTCCCATGAAAATTTTAATTTTCTGGCAGCACACGGAATGGTTTCATCATGAGCATTCAAATGAATTGGCAATTGTTGAATCATGAAGTAAGCCTGCAGGTGTTGGAGTAAGCTTATGTACCAAGCTTAACATTCCAAGCAAAGGATCGAGGGATTCCAAAGGAGTAATCAATCAAAGGTTTTATTCAACGTCATGAGCACACCTAGAGAATTTGGAATTCCCCATGTCATAAAGGCCCGAGCTCAAATGTCATTGAAATCCATAGTCAAGACCAAACTCCCAAATGGTTTAAATTCAGTGCTAAGTACCTTGTTTGAAGGTCGTAAAGGATGTAAAGCTGGAGATGTTGCTTTCTTAAATAAATCTCAAAAAGCCTTGTAAAATGGAGAAGTGATCACATGATCAATATATGGAGCTGCGATTATAGCTTATGGAATGTTGAGATATATATGGATAGATTATGTTGCGGCAGGGATTTTGCCATTGAGATCTTAAGCTGAAAGTCTTGTTCCCTGTCTAAAGACTTGTGATTTGGGTTACTTAAAGTCCCCCTTGTTTCACCCTCAGCCAAAATCAACTGTATAAGTTGATGCATACATTTCTCTTGGAGTGTTATCAAAGACTAAATATGATGGAAAAATTTCAATACCAGAGAAAGTAAAAGCATTTCAAAATCATGGGAACCTGAGCGATACTGTTCTTTTTGTATATAAGCACTCAACATCTATGGATAGGTGTCCAAAGGAGATTTCTCAAGATTAAAACGTAGGGCTGCATCCAGGTGGTACCATAGGAATTCCATGTGGCAAATACCGACTCCAAAATCTCATAATCGAGATCAGAATCATTTTTTAATGCTAATTTCCAGGAAAATTGATTATGTATCCAGATTCTCGGGTAGAGGATCAACACTTAGTTAAAATTTTCTAGATTTAAAGGCTTGATACCTGTAGCTTGTCCAAAGAGTTTTCTATTTTGGGATTTTTAGTTGTCGATTCTTGTGAGTGGTTTTGATCAATAGTTTGATATAAATTTAAGAAGAAATGTAATCTGAAGAGAGTTCCAGCTGAGAGGGATGAGAGTGCATTAGGAAAGTTGGAGATCAGACTGCTATTTTACCTACAGGCATGTATTTGATTTCTGGGTTTTTAAAGAGGATTTGAAGTGATTATGTACGAATTGATCCTGTTTTGTTTTAATTTGAAATGATAAAGTTTCTTCTTTATCCATGATTCTTTCCTATACTTGGATTCTTGTGGATGGTTTATATGTTTATCAATGATCTAAAACAAAGCTTGTTCATTCCTTATATAAGTTCATTCTAGTGATATTTCTGCCTTGTTTATGCTTATATAGTCATTGTTGAGTAATATGATATATTAACCTGATCTCTGCTTCTTTTACCTTAAACCTAATCATCGTTTAATTTAAGATTCCCTAGGCTTTGGGCCTTAGCACTCATGGTGCAAACTCTAGTGATAACACTATGGAAGAAAAATAAGGGTTGAATGAAAGAACTCAAAGATAAACCAATAAGTGTAATATTTTTCACAAAAGAAGAATGTGTTGGCAAGAGAAGGAGCACTGTGATAGGGTGTGTCCATGAGCTTATCAAAGACTCACTATGAGAAGGTAAAGAAGGATGCTAATTAGATGATCAGCACCAAGACCAAGTTAACTTGAGGAATATAAGAAAAAGAAGGGCAATTGTCTAAAAGGAGAATGATTGGAATTTCTATATCAAGATGATTACAGTAAAGGGCATAATAGGAACTATCCTTTGTCATTGTTTTCAAAGGGAGAGAATGTTTAGGTGCTTCCATCAATGCCAAAGGGGGAGAATGTTGGATATGGTTGTCATTGATGTCAAAGGAGTTCAGTAATGACAAAGGAATAATCAAGGACATGATGGCAAGGCAAACTCAGTGAAAGACAAAGGTAGTGATGACATGGCATGGATGATGATATGGCAGATATAATGACATGGCATGACATGGATGATGATGTGGCATGTAAAAGACACATGGTGGTGTTTTAGTCACTATTATGAAGTCAGTTTTGCAATATGGCATCATTATGAAGAGTATGGCTAAGGGGGTGGCCAAATCAATGTAAACCAGGCCAGAGGAAGTGACCCTATTTGTATTAGGTTCCTCTGTGAATAAAAAAATCTAATTGAATTGTCTCTGTGTGTACGCATGAATCTATTTTTGAAGTGTTAAAAGTTGAATATTTGTGTATATTTGTATCAATGATTCAATTGACAGTTTGGGATATCTGTGTAAATGCTTGATTAATTACTGCATGTATGCGTAGCCTGAAGTAAGGAATTTTGAGGATTGAATGTTGCAGCGGATGTATGAATGATCTCTGTGTGTGTAAAACCACGGAGTTGATGTGCAGATACAACAATGGAATCAATCTCGGTGATGATTGATTGAGTGATTGATTGATTCTATGATCAATCAATGTAGAATCATAGAGTTGCAACAATTGAAGTGTGTAGAGATTTGGATGATCCAGATGAAAGGAGAAAAGATGGATCAATGATGGGAAAGAGATCACGAGATGAACATGAATGAAAGATAATAAATCTGCAATATTAAGTGAAGTTCCGCCGGAGACAGCAGATCGACGGACAAGATCAAAGCTGTAAGAGATCTAATGACCCAAAGAAATTCCATAAGATAAAGGTGTAATGAAGATAACGGATCCGTAGAGATAAGGTGAGATCCACATTTGATCTCAGATTGACGGTCAAGAAAGAACCCGCAAGAAATCAACGGTTGTAAAGAGTTGCGGAAAAGGAATTGCGGGAGGCAAATTGCAGAAGCCAATTTCGAGAAAAGTTGATGGCACTTTCACAATCTGCAACCCGACTGTCGAAAGAGAATCAAGGAAAGATAAATTGCAGAAGACAATTTGTAAAATTCTAAATACAGTAACGCAATCTGCAATCTGCAAGCTACGGAAAGAGAATCCATCATTGATCAAGATTCGATGGTCCACGATCACTACGGAAACAACCTTGTGGAAAGAGACTTTCGGAAGAAGTCTTGCAGGAGACAAATTGTGGAAACTAGTTTGTAGAAATCGAAATATACTTCCGCAATCCACAATCCGCAAGCTGCGTAAAGAGAATCCACTATTGATCAAGATCCAACGATCCACGATCACTGTGGAAAGAACCTTGCAGAAAGAGAGTTGCGGAAGAAGTCTTGCCAGAGACAAACTATGAAAGCTAGTTTGTAAAAATTGAAATATAGTTTCTCAATCTGCAATCCACAAGCTGCGGAAAGAGAATCCATAGTTGATCAAGATCAGACGGTCCATGATCACCACAGAAAGGTTATTGCGAAATGTTAAATTTTCAGAATTTACTTCAATTTGATCGAGGATCTTAATTGAGAGAACAACATGTATAGCATATCTACAGCATATCAATCATGAACATAATAATGCAAGCACACAAGAGACACAAATTTTACTTGGGGAAAACCATAAAGGTGAAAAACCCCAATAACTTCCTCAGAGATAGATAGAGCAATGATACAACCACAATACAAGAGATAGTCTTCTCCTAGCAGCAGAGCCTCCTCCTCCACAAGTACGCCACTCTCCCAAGTGCGAGTGAGAGAATAGAATGTGTGAAATGAGAGAGACACACTCTCTATTTATACACTAACTTGACTTGACCTTTACTCAACTAGGTCGGCCTCAACTTAACCACTTAACATAATGCTGACTGGGCCGACCCCCACTAGGGTGGTCTAATAACCCTTTGACCCACATGGATGACCCCGAATAGGGTGGTATAATAACCCTTTGACCCACATGACTTATACAGGGCTGACCCCAACAAGGTGGTCTAATAACCCATCAAGTATAAGTTAAGACACTTACAATATAAATGATGACACTTCCGTATAGAGGAATAATAACATCTCTATAGGAATACAACCACTTCTGTATAGAGGAATAATAACATCTCTATAGGAATACAATATAAATATATGTGAAATACATTCCGAAGTTACATATACATCAACACTTCCTCTTAACTAGGAAGGTATTTCTCGACACAGGTCTTCTGCACAAGTCATCTTCTCTGGATCATCGTCACTGCTGCTGCTATCTCAATCAATCTCTGAATCTACTCGTCATAGGAAGTTCTACAGAGCCAGTACTTTTTCATACTGGATGTAGGCCCACCACCTACAAGTCTTCGTCATCACTGGCCATACTGTGGAATCCTCAGGACTTATTACGTGCGTCACAAAACCTGGCTGCAGCATCCCAGGCTATTACGAGCACACAACTCTACTTGTTGGATCTCCCAGGAGCACATTACATGTGATCCATCACAAAACCTGGCTGAAGCATCCCAGGTTGTTACGAGCACACAACTCTACCTGTCGGATCTCCCGGGAGCACAGTACATGTGATCTCACCACAAAACCTGGCTGAAGCATCCCAGGCTGTTACGAGCACACAGCTCTACCTGTCGGATCTCCCAGGAGCACATTACATGTGGTCCACCACAAAACCTAGCTGAAGCATCTAAGGCCTTTTTCATCATATCCAGATCTCCTAGGAGCAAATTACATGTGGTCATGGAAAAACCTGGCTGAAGCATCTGAGGCCTTTTTCATCCTATCCAGATTTCCCAGGAGCAAATTACATGCCATAGGAAAAAACCTCGCAAGAGCATCTCAGGATGTTACGGGTACACAACTCCGACCTGAAGATCTCCCAGGGCACAAATTACATGTCCTCCCAGAGCAATGTCTTGAAAGAGCATCCTAGGATGTTACGGGTACACAACTCTGACCTATAGGATCTCCTAGAAATGTTCATATGCACAACCTAATCCACGGCCACAAAGTATCATCCTGATACTCGCCATACATCATCCTGATGTACACATGATCATCCTGATCATCATCACTGCAACATCCTACTGCATGTCATCTGGAGAAGCTCGTCATCCAAGATCATCCTGATCAGACAATGCATCCACCCGATGCATACCAAGTATCTACCTGGTACATATCATCATACATGATCTACCTGATCATACAATGTATCCACCTGATACATACATAGATACATGATCCACACAATGTATCCACCTGATACATATCAACATACATCATCTTAGTATCCACCTGATACATATATAGATAGATGGTCCAAGCATCCAACATGATGCATATACAAAATACATACAAATGATCCAACTGATCATATCCAACATCCAACATGATGCATACATACATAAATGATTCAACTGATCATATCCAACATCCAACATGATGCATATATATATAAATGATCCAACTAATCATAACAAGCATCAACCATGATGCATATATACATATACAAAGTAGTAACTCAAGCATCATCCTGATGCTCATCATCCATGATACTCCTAATCATCATAGCATCGTCCTCTTCAGATCATCTCATCGTCCATGAAGCACAGCCCAGATGCACATCATCTAGCACTTACACCACCGACATGGGAGAACACATCTACCACCATTCGGGGAAGGCTCCAACCCTTACTTTTTCACCATGGGAGAACACATCTACCACCATGTGAAAAAATGGCTCAGCAGTTACATCACGACCAAGGGAGAACACATCAACCATGTCAGAAAAGCTCATGTGCATCTGCATCTTCTAGACTCATCACTTCCCTTTGGAAGGAACCTCGATCTGAAGTGCACCAAGCCTCTCTCTGAAGTACTGAAATTGCACTCTGGCCAATGGCTTGGTCAATACATCTGAAACCTACTCATCCGTTGCAACATACTCTGCTTCAGCTGTACTTAGTGCTACACAGGACTGCTTTCTGCTAAACCAAGAGATCACACTTGATCCCTATCTGTAGCACTACCTACCCAATCTGAATCAACATAACCCTGCAGGTTAAACTTTTGATTCGCATCATACTTGAGCCCATAATCAACTGTACCCTTCAGGTACCTCACAATATGCTTTACAACAACAAGGTGAACACTCCTCAGATTCGTCAGGAATTGGCTCAATGTGTTCACCGCAAAGCAAATATCTGGTCTCGTGTTCGTCAGGTACATCAAGGACCCAATCATCTGACGATACATAGAGACATCAACCAACTCATATGAAGCATCACAAAGAAGCTTCAGATTCGATGCCATAGGTGTGGCCATGGCCTTGCAATTCATCATCCCGAACCTCTTCAGGATCTCTACTGCATACTTCCCTTGTCCAAGGAAGATTCCATCTGCACTCTGTCACACCTCCATGCCAAAAAAAATTAGTGCATCATCCCCAAGTTCTGCAGACATATATGACTACACCATTCAAGAAAGTTGTCTTGAAATCCATCTAGTGTATCTTCTATTTCATCACTTTTATATTTCTCTATGCTGCCATCTGCAGCATGCTTGATCTGATAGTTCCATTTGGAAGTCACAACAGACTTCCCTTCAGCTCTTAGGACCGCATCCCAAACATCATTCTTCATGATCTACGGATCATGGCATTCTTCCCATATCCTGGGAACTTCAATATCTTCAATAGATAATTTTGTTGCTTGAACAAATGTTGTAGTCCTTCTTTTGTAGGTGAAGGTATACGGTCTTTCCTACAAAACAAGTTAAATTGCATGATTAGAAACATCTCATAACTTTGAGACAAATTCTTACACATAAAGAAATATGTCATACAGTCATGCAATTATCTTAGCCAATGCTTCAATACAACATTCATCCATGTTCCACAACTTTCTAGATGCCTTCCAGTCTCTACCAGATCATTGTTAAGAGTTTGCACTACTCCCAACATGTCAGCAAAGAGGTTTCATTCTAGATAAGTAGCACTGGAATGTTGTACAGTTCCATATGCCACTTACCCATCACATGCATATTAGTATTATACTGTTCATTAATGCAATAATTCTAATATGCACAATACATATCCTAAGTCTAAGAACATGAGCATATACATCATTGAATAACATTATGTAAGAAATGACAATTCAAATACTTATCTTTGTTTGGTTGCTCGGTGGGCTCCCTCTGAATCTTTGCAACTCCATTCTAATGTGGATTGTGAGAAGTGGTCAACTCCCTCTAAATATCTGCATCCTTGCAGAAACTACTGAAGTGTGCTCCTTTGCTTTCTTACAGGATAAACTGGAGTGTGCTCCCTCTTGAGCTTTGCTTCCTGGACTACTTGTCCTTGAACTTACATCCATCCTTAATCACTATGCATGCTTATTAGTATCATCATTGTGTTATCCTTGAGGTCTCATACATAATCACACATTTATTAGTATAATCTTAATACTATCAAAACACAATAATCTTAAACATGTATAGTCATGATCATTCACAGATAATAAACATTAGTATTCAAGGTTTCAGGGAAGTCTTCTTTTACTCATGCATATTCTTATTTTATCATAGGACTCTTCTGATTAGTTAAATCATCAATGCATAAACCCGTGATTACTCAAACCTATACCTTCATGATTCTTCTGGTTAGTCATATCATCAGTTATGGTAAGAAACATAATATGCATACATCCATGACTATTCAAACCTATGACTTCATGAATAATCATTATCAACAACACAACAGTATAAGATCCTAACACAAGGTAGGATTCTACCTTGATATAGGAAAAACATACTTGGATTAGCATGCTAGCTAGTTATGTCTAACATACCCGCATAATGTCTTCTGGTTCTCTTCAGTGACTTGTGCTAGTAACTTGCATGTCTCATAGGTTAACCATTGTAGGACCAAGTTATACATACCTCAAAAGTAGATCTTCTATGTGATCCATGACAATGGATGAATCTTTGTCTTCATGTCACCATGATCATATGTTCTTGAAGTAGAACATGATTTGTCTTTCTTGGTTTACCTTTTATGTTAGCAAACAACCTAAACCTCATACAACATCACAATGCATTAGTACATTCATAAGTGTCGAAACCTTAATCAATGAATATCTTCTATTAAGGTGATACGACAAGTCTAGTAATTAATCAAGATTGTACTGTAATGATATGAAGACAAACATATGATAAACTTAACCATGAAACATACCTGTAAGCCATACCTGTCAAGATTGCTTGTAATCTTCTTATGGAAGGCCTTAGCCTCATCTCCCTCTAAGACAGGAACTTCTTCACTTATGCAGGTGACCAATCCATTTTCTTCTAGGATTAACCCAATCCACTTGATTTGCAAAAAATGGACCTGGAGTTGGATTAGGGTTTGTCAAAGAAACCCCAAAAATTCAAACTTTGAATTTAAAACTTCCAAAAGGATAGAAATATGCGCCTTGATGACCTGATCAAGTTGGTATATTTAGAATTTGAAAACTGCAAAGTTTCACCCCTCGAAATTGCCTTTTAGATTTTTGGATTCACTCGGGAGGACCCTGAATTAGGGTTTGAGTTTCCTGGAGCTTCACCCAACCAAAATATTTGATTCAAATCTCTAAGATTCGATTTTTCTAAGGAGCTTCCAGCCATGGTCACATATTTCCAAAATTCCAATTTTTGCAGAAGCCCTAATTTTCCATCTTTCTGATCAAAGTCCCGAACTGGGGTTTGATCAAGCCCGGCCTTCTGCCCAACCTAAAAATCTGATCTTGGTCTCTAAATTTCAATTTTGATGAGTAGCATCTAGCCGTGGTCTCCGATTACAAAAATTCCAACTTTCTCCGAAGCCCTAAATTCCGGATGCCATGAATGAAGGTGCTCAAAAATAATTTTGTTTTGACAGAAATATGTACCTGATTGTTTTTGGTGTAACTCTGAACTTTTCAATCCACAGGACCTGAAATTTTTTTCTGAGATATCCCAACCTGTTATATTTCCATCCCGATAGATCTGACCTCAATTGGATTTTCTTAGAGAGAGTTATGCCAAGTGTCACAACGTGACATGTTTATGGGATAATACAAGAGAGCAAACTTGTATGGAGTTCCATGTGTCACTGGTTCAACTTCGGCCTATGAAAAGTTTTCCTGAGACACTACAGTCTGTGTAATACCTGTCACTTTTTACAAAATTTCATTTGGAGTTTCCTAGCCCAAGTTATGACCTTTTTCCCAAGGTCACCTGATTTTGACTCAAATCTGGAAGAGGCAAAAACCCTATATTGTACAGATCATAAATCACAAAGTACAATGAATTAGAGGTTGTCCTTTGGACACAAGGTACATGGGGATCTGATCTTCGACTTGTAAAAGTTTAATATCCGAAAACGTCGCCAAAACGGATTTATAGCGAAAGTTCTACAATGACTGGTTTTTTCTATATCAAGCCCTAGCATCGTAAGTGCCATACATGCCATATCATGCCTTCTTTCAGGCTAGCACTAATACCATGTTAAATTTTCAGAATTTACTTCAATTTGATCTAGGATTTTAACTGAGAGAACAACATGTACAACATATCTATAGCATATCAATCATGGACATAATAATGCAAGCACACAAGAGACACAGATTTTACTTGGGGAAAACCATAAAGGTGAAAAACCCCAATAACTTCCTCAGAGATAGATAGAGCAATGATACAACCAGAATACAAGAGATAGTCTTCTCCTAGCAGCAGAGCCTCCTCCTCCACAAGTGCTCCACTCTCCCAAGTGTGAGTGAGAGAATACAATGTGTGAAATGAGAGAGACACACTCTCTATTTATACACTAACTTGACTTGACCTTTACTCAACTAGGTCGGCCTCAACTTAACCACTTAACATAATGCTGACTGGGTTGAACCCCACTAGGGTGGTCTAATAACCCTTTGAACCACATGGCCGACCCCCAATAGGGTGTTCTAATAACCCTTTGACCCACATGACTTATACACGGCCGACCCCAACAAGGTGGTCTAATAACCCATCAAGTATAAGTTACGACACTTACAATATAAATGACGACACTTCTGTATAGAGGAATAATAACATCTCTATAGGAATACAACCACTTCCATATAGAGGAATAATAACATCTCTATAGGAATACAATATACATATATGTGAAATACATTCCGAAGTTACATATACATCAACACGAAAAAGTCATTGCGGAAAGGAAATTGTGGAAAAGCCACTACGGAAAGGAAATTGCGGAAAAACAACTATGGAAAGGAAATTGCGGAAAGGTCACTACGGAAAGGTAATTGCGGAAAGATCAATGCAGAAAGACAATTATGGAATGATTTTTGTTGCAAAAATATCATTGTGGAAAAAGGAAAATTCGAAAGAAATTCTGGTGCAGAATTATCATTGTGGAGAGGCAATTTTGGAAAGATTTTTGTTGCGGAAAGTCATGACTGATAAACATAAACAAAGTTATGAATTACAAGTTTATTAAAACAAATATTTGAAGGGGCATGAAGAAGAAAGGTATGCCCGTGTTTTGAAAAGGTGTGTTTATGAGATGTGTATGTCCATTTTGAAGAGGTACGAGTTGAGAGGGTATGAATATTTGAAGAGGCATGAATAATGTATTTAAAATAAGATTTGAATTAGAAGGTGAGTGTGTCTTCGGTGTCTTAGTTGAAGCAGCAGGAAGAACATGCCAAGACCAATGAACTTCCAGAACTGAAGGAAGGATATTTCGGATGATCTGAAGAAGTCAGATTAGGGAGGTAGGGTGGTGATAGGGTATGCTACATGCCTGTGAGGGGGTCGTAGCCTCCTTCCAGTGGTAGCTGGTAAATAAGAGAGTCGAAGCATCCTTTCAGTAGCAGTTTATCAAACCAGGGGGTCGTAGCCTCCTTCCAATAGTAGCTGGAAAATAGAGTGTAGTAGCATCCTTGTCTGTAGTATTAGAAAAAAACTTGGGTTTAATAGCATCTATGTCTGTAGTAGTAGGTAGAAACTTATTGTAAATATAATTTTGCAGTATAGAAAGAATTGGTGGTTTACCCAATTGGGCTTCCACAATAAAAATCCGTGTTCTATGTATCTTGTTGATTCCATGTTTTGATTAAGTTTAAATAAGTGGTTTAAAATAGTAAAAATTTAACAATACTGATTCACCCCCCCTCTCAGTATTGACCAATAATCCAACAGCTAGGACAATCAAAGGGGTTCTCAAGGTGACAAATGGAAACCTAGCATTCAATACCAAAACCCCCTCACCACTCCCTAGTGGATACACATAGCCCCCTCATTTAGTTGCATCCATAGCCAACCCTTGGTATTTTTATTTGTAGGGTATTTATTTACATCATTTACATTTTTCATGGCTCACTAGAACATGGGAAGCATAATACCAATTACTTTCCTCTGCAAAGCTGAGCATTCACTAGTAGGGCCTTAGCCTTGAGATCCATGCTAGGAATCATACAACATTTACATTATAGACAAAATATTCTAAGGGTCAAAATAGGGGCATTACATCCCCATTGTGTTAAGTTTGTCCATGAGATGAGGAAACTTTTGTTGAATCTGACTCCTGATGAAGCATTGCTTTGATGACTTGATATAGTTGGGTGTTCTTCTGGTGAGTGGCCTTCATCTTAGTGTCCCTGATCCAGTTGATTGTATCCTTCTCAATGCAATCAGGATTGAGTTATGTAGGGAGTCGGGACCAAGTGCTCAACTACCTTTAAGGTGTCAAAGAGAGGTGGAAAATATGGTCGAAGTCAGGGAAATATTTAGGGGAAAACTTTCGCCAATTGGCTATTTATTGGGCATTTTTTCAAAAAATAAATTCGCTATTTGGTCATTTTACACTCTAATATTGGCCATATTTACATAAAATATGTTTTTTTAATCATAATATTCGCCAAAACATACTAGTTTCGGTAGTAAATTGTATGTTTCATATTTAATATTCACCTACCTATCTATCTATAAATATATATATATATATATATATATATATATATATATATATATATATATATATATATATATATATATATATATATATTTTCATTTCAAAATAATGATCTAGAATGTACTACACTTAAGTATCCTATTAGAATCCTTAAAAAATAGCGTTGGTCTAAGTAGCTCCACATTAAAGACATGGTGCAAGTCAAGGAATCGGGAAATACTTAACTTGAAAGAATTATCGGGTCCACATCCTTGGTGATGGTGTAAGTTCCATATCGAAGGGGGTAGAGATTTCAATGGAGCCCTATGAGGCGCTCTTTCTATAAATTTAACCATACCTTATTGCCAAGATGAGACTTTTGTGGAACCCAATGTTGGTCATGTCGTTGCTTATACTTGGAATTGGATTTTTGCAAGATTTCATGAACTTGTTGTTCGATGTGGTGGATTTTCTGAACAAATGTGGAGGCCCTAACAAACTAGGTTTGATAATGGGAGGACTCTTCATTTGTATATATGCAATGGGAAATGGTACATCAATTGGGGATACTGATTGGAACCCCAACCATACCTCAAAAGGGTTTTGGCTAATACAACTATGAAGGGATTTGTTCTAACTATGTTGAACACAAGGAAATCTCAAATCCCAAGAACAATGATGTTTGGAGTTGCACATTCTCAGGATATGCACAATCATCATGTTGACAACCTATGTATTCACATTGGTTTAGGGGTGGAAGGCAGTCGATTTGGTTAGCTTGGTGTCCATCATCAACCATAGGTTGTACTAGAAGGTACTTGGGGGCCTGCTATCTCGATCTCCTTGTCATAGGTGGTATAATTGTGAAAAAAACAAAGAGTTCCTTTTCAGAACAAATTAACCATCTAGACCTTAGTATATGCAATTATTTTGCTTCCTAGTGGTTTAGATTATGTTAATTGGATATCTACTGCATATTTTGTCCACCTTTGTGAAATTTTATCCACAATAGCGCTCTCTTTATGCTTTTACAATTATATAATAAAGCTAAAGCACTTATCTTGCTTTATCTTTCTTTTATCCAGCTTTTGTGGGTTAAAGCATATTTATTCTACTTTTCTCTTGGATTAGGATGAACTAGGAGCACTAGGATGACTTGGGAAATTTTGATACTTTTTGCCTCAACATCTTCCTTCCTTTTATTTTAAAATCCATTTGCTGGTTGATTTTTGGTCACTCATGGACTATCTAGGCCCACCTAGCCAATTTGTGACCTTTCACTATGATTTGGAGATCAATACTTTCCATATAGGGGGGTTTTTGTCTTTTATAATCCTTCCACATGTGAGCCATTTGAATTCCCTTATAGGTTCTCAAATTATCCCTAGGGGATGCATTATATATTGTATTCATGTTATTGAATAATAGGATGATGGAGTTTATTCCAGTTGAGATCTATCTCATATGTTTCTACTTTAATATTTCTTCTTATTTATGCTAATCTCTGTGTAAATTCTTGGTGAGGACTACTTTGTTTCTAGATCCTAGCTTGTAAAATTCTTGCAGGGTGTTGAACCTATTTAGAATTTCTACATGGTATTAGAGCTTAGGGAGCTTAGGTTGAGCATATTTGTTTGTAGTAATGCAACAAAAGCAATGGAGTTACCACATAATTCCTAGGGATGTTGTGTTGAGTCCTTTGGTTTTCCATTGGACTCTTTCCAGGTGTGATGCACTCTTGAATGTTCCTACTGACTAAAGTAGATTTCATAGCTTAGATCCAAATATTCTTCCGGTATAATATTTTGCAGAGAGTTTGTTTTGCAGGTACGAAGATCAAATGGTAGAAATCTCAACACAAAGTTCGAATTGGTGAAAGTCTCCTTGAAGTGACTCCTTCTCCTATTGTTTTTGAAGTTCAAGAGAACTCTAATTTCTCATATTCACATGCAGCTGATCCAAGAGATGACATTTGAACCTCCATTGTTGAAGAGCTCATCCATCTCCATCTCTCATCATTGTTCTCCTATCATACTTCAGATACTTAGGACCCCATCCTAGTTACTATTTTGGAAGATCCATCTCCTTCCAATGAACTCACTGGTCTGCAATATGGTAATCTAATGATTATTGGGAAGTCCAATATGCAGTGTGAAGTTGTTATTTGCGCTCTCACTTCCATTGTCCAGTCTCCTGGAAGTTCCTACATGGTTGATAGCACATTTCCTCAAGAAGTTGGAGAGACCCCTTTGTTCTCTCATGATACTTCTATTTCAAATTTTGAGGATCATCACCCGGTTTTTGTAGCTCATTCACACTCAGAGCCTCTCATTGGTTAACAATTTAGTGTGCTATTGGATTCCATAGAGGCTGAATTTTAGTATGGAGTTGTTGCATTCGCTCTTATTGGCATGCTTCCTATCCACTACATGATTATGATTGACACATGTATTTATTTATTGAAATAAATACATTAAATATTTTATTAAAATAAATAAATAAATAAAAATATTTTCATTAAAATATTATATTGTTTTAATAAATTATGAAATTAACTTAGATAAATATTGAAAATAAGATTTTATTAAAATTATAAAATTATAATCTAGTAGAATTACATGTAAAATTGCTCATCCTTGTTTCTAATCCTCGACTTTGACCATAATATCTGTTTTTGAAAATTAATTATGAAATCAAATAACTTTTGTTTTATATCAAAATAATTTTTTTAATAAAGAAATAAAATATTTTATTAAAAGTTATGAATTTAATTAATATTAGTGTTTTATTAAAATTTATAAATTTAACAAATTTTGAGCATAGGAATAAAATTTTAGGTCATTCTCTATATGTGGGCTATCATCATCATCATATATTTATTTTAAAAAAAAATATTTTATTAAATATTGAATTATTTTATAAAATATTAAATATTTAGTATTTTACTCAAATTTAAGAGTTATTTAGATTAATGTAGTTTTTAATATACACAAATTTTGATTATAGATGGATTTCAATACTAAAGAGAGATTTCGTTTAGGAGGTAAAACACTTTCTCTTTCATATAAAAGCTCTACACATACTATAATTTTATTCTTGAATTATTTGCATAAAAATACATCATCCAAATCCCATTTAACCTAATTTAAGAAAAATGATATTCTAAAAATTTAGAAAATAACGCAAATGTTGGAAAATATTTGAATTAAAAGATATTTTTAAGCCAAGATTATATTTTACAAGAACTCACACAAATGAGTGGGATGTTACCAAAGGTGTTGATGTATATGTAACTTCGGAATGTATTTCATGTGTGTATTATATATATATTTATTGTACCCTTATAAGAGATGTGTTATTCCTCTATAAGGAAGTGTCGTCATGTGGATTGACAAGTGTCGCAAGTGGGTGTACTTGCCGATGGGTTATTAGACCACCTTATGGGGTCGGCCCTAATTAATATATAATATAATGTGGATGTACTCAAGTAGACAAGTCGGCCCCAGTAGGTCACTGGGCAAAAAGGTGAGTATAAATAGAGATAGGAGATCTCTATTTTACTCACTCGGAAAAGTATCTATCTCTCTCTCTGAAAAGTGGCGCACTAGTGAGGAGGAGGAGGATCATCTGCTAGGAGACTATCTCTGTATTATTTGGTTGTATTTTGGTTGAGCCATTGCTCTCTCTATCTCTGAGGAAGTTGTGGGGTTTTTCACCTTAGGGTTTTCCCCACAGAAACTCTGTGTCTCTTGTCTCTATGCTTTTGATTCTTGTGATGCTTGTGATGCTTGTCATATTATGATTGTCATGCATTGATATACTGTAGATGTTATTCTCTCAGCAAATATCCTATAGTATTGTGATTTAATACTAAGAATTTAACATGGTATCAGAGCTTAACTGAGAAGAAGACATTTTGCAGTGACGGAAGCTTATATTCCTTGTTTATTGGGTTTCTCTCCACAGATTTTTGAAATTCAGTATAGTAGATTGGATCTACTCATCAAGGCGCATCTTTCTGTGCAATCAGATTTCCGTTCCGAGCATTTTCAGTTTTGGCCCTAAAAATTAGGGTTTCCACAAAAATAGGAATTTCTGGAAACTGAAGGTACAGCTGGAAGCTCCTTGCACAAATCGAAGGTTTGAGCTTTGGATCGAGATTTTTGGCTGGGTAGATCTCCGGGAAACTCAAACCCTAATTCAGGGCTCTCCCTAGTGAACCCGGGAGGACAAAAAGGAAATTTTGAAGGGCAAGACTTTGCTGATCTCAAATTCTGAATGTACTAGGCTGATCAGCTCTCCAAGGCGCATCTTTCTATCCTTTCAGAATTTTGAAATTCACATTTTGAATTTTTAGGGTTTCTCTGACAAACCCTAATCCGGGACGAGATCCAGTTTTCAGCACTTCAAGTGGTAAGTTCTAAATCTCTTCTATTTCCATTTGAAGTACTCTTAAAGATGTCTCTTCACACCAAGCTTGAGGATAAGCTTGAAGGGGATGATAACTTCCGAGCCTGGAAGTATAGGATTGGGCTAATCGTGGAAGAGAATGAGTTGGACTCATATGTGAAAGAAGACATCCCTATCCCAGAGGATGAAGAGGCCAAGGCATTGCACAAGAAGAACTTGGTCAAGGCAAAGAGAATCATTGCTGATTCTATCAAAGACCATCTTATACCCCATGTGTCTTCTCTCAAGACACCCAAAGAGATGTTTGAATCTTTGACCAAGCTATTTGAAGGAAAGAACATAAATCGGAAGATGACCCTGCGGAACCAATTGAAAGCAGTGAAGTTTCAGAATGGAGAAACCATTCAATCTTACTTTTCAAGGGTCTCTCAGATCAAGGAACAATTAGAAGCAGTAGATGAAATGGTGGAGAATGGTGAGGTGGTGATGACTACTCTAAATGGCCTACCCAGGTCATGGGATTCCTTTATTCAAGGAATTTGTGCAAGGAAGAAGCTGATCTCCTTCAGTAGACTTCGGGAAGAATGCTCTCAAGAAGAAGCTAGACTTATAGCTCGTGAGGAAAAGATGGGAGGAGAAGATCAAGCTCTTGCAGCTCACACCAAAAGAAGCAAAATCAAGAAGGATCCCTCTCGCCTCAATAGGTCTCATCAAAAGAAGAACAGGAAAGACCTAAGATGTTTCACATGCAATGAGAAGGGTCACTTTGCTTCAGATTGTCCTAAGAACAAAAGGGATAATAACAAAAATCCTAGTAAGAAGAAGAAGGGCAGCAAAAGAAGGTTTCATGCTTATGCTGCTGAAGATGATGAACCTCCAAAGAAGAAGGCTAAGGCAGAAAGTAGTAGTGATGATGATTCATCAAGTGAAGAAGAGTTTGTTCTGATCTCTGCACTCACTGGTACCATCTCCCATGGTTGTAATGATTGGTTGATTGATAGTGGGGCTTCCAAACACATGATTGGGTTCAAGGAATCTTTTGTGAACCTTTCTGAACATGAATCACCCCATAAGGTGAAACTTGGGGATGATTATCAATACCCAATCAAAGGAAGTGGTGAAGCCTCTTACAACCTAGATTCTGGAAAATCTCTGAAGATGAAGGAAGTCCTCTATGTACCTGGGCTCAAGAAAAACTTACTCTCCATCTCTGCTTTAGATGCAAAAGGTATGAGGGTTGCATTTGTTGATGGCCAAGTTCTAATGTGGCCAAAGGGAAAGACTATTGATGATGCAGTAGTGATTGGAGAGCAAGAGGGAGGCTTGTATAAATTAAAGGGTCAACCTGAACATGCCATGGTACATGAATCCATGGAGCCCAGTGAACTTTGGCATAGGAGACTTGCTCACATGCACTATAGAGCACTTCCAATTGCAAGCAAGGCTGTAGAAGGTCTTCCTGAAATCAAGACCAAACATGAAGGTGTTTGCAAAGGATGTGCAAAAGGTAAGAACATTAAGAAGGCTTTCCCAAGCAATGAAAGCAAGGCAAAAGACATCCTGGAAATCATCCACTCAGATGTATGTGGCCCCATGTCATCCAGTTCCCTAAGTGGGTATGTTTACTATGTATCATTTATTGATGACTTCTCCAGGAAGACTCGGGTATACTTCTTGAAGGGCAAAGATGAGGTGTTTGATAAATTCAAGGAATTCAAAACCTTGATGGAGAATCAAACTGACAAGAAAATCAAGACATTCAGATCTGACAATGGTGGAGAATTCACCTCAAATGACTTCAAGAAGCTTTGCAGTGATTCCAGGATTAAGAGGGAGTTGAGTGCTCATAATCCTCAACATAATGGAGTTGCAAAAAGGAAGAACAGAACTATCATGGAAGCAGCAAGGGCAATGTTGCATGACCAGGATCTTCCTATGCATCTATGGGCAGAAGCAGCTAGAACAGCTGTATATGTGTAGAATAGAACACCCCACAAGATTTTGGACAACAAGACACCAGAAGAAGTCTTTTTTGGTAAGAAACCTGAAGTCAGCCACCTCAGAATATTTGGTTGTCCAGTATACACTCATGTCCCAAAGGAGAAGAGGACTAAACTAGATCCTTCAGGAAAGAAGGGCATCTTTGTGGGTTATAGTGAAAGCTCGAAGGCTTACAGAATATATTTTCCAGGGTTCAAGAAGATTGATGTCAGCAGGGATATAACATTTGATGAGAATTCAGCATTCATCAAATCAAGAAAGGCACCTACCGAAGTTTATGAAGAACCTAAGGAAACAAGATTTCAGGACACTACCATGACTGAAGCAGTTCCAGAAACTACTCGTGAGTTTGAAGATCCACAAGAACCTGTAGATCCACCCCGTGAGGATAACTCTCACAAGAGGAAACCTGTATGGGCTAGAGAGCTCATTCATGATGCAAAAAGATTTGGCATTCCAGAAGAAGAACACAGAGCAAAGAAGAGAACCAGATCACACACCAGTTATGTTGCTTTACTCTGTGACATCATGAACAAAGAGCCTTCCAGTTACGAAGAGGCAACAGAAAAGAAAGAATGGAAGGATGCTATGGTTGAGGAATACCAATCAATTATGAAGAATGATGTTTGGGATGTTGTCCCAAGACCTAAAGGGAAGTCTGTTGTGACTTCCAAGTGGATCTACAAAATCAAGCATGCTGCAGATGGCAGTGTGGAAAAATATAAAGCAAGATTCGTAGCTCGTGGTTTCTCTCAGAAGGAAGGAATAGACTATGAAGAAACCTTTGCACCTGTAGCCAGATATACTTCCATCAGAACAGTACTTGCCCTGGCTGCAGCAATGACATGGAAGATACACCAGATGGATGTCAAGACTGCTTTCCTGAACGGTGTAGTAGAAGAGGAAGTATATGTGGAACAGCCACTCGGTTTTGAAATACATGACAGGGAATCTTATGTATGCAGATTAAAGAAAGCCTTGTATGGCTTGAAGCAAGCTCCCAGAACCTGGTATGGTAGGATGGACAGTTTCCTATCTAGTTTGGGCTTTACCAAGAGTAAAGCGGATTCCAACCTTTACTACAAGGTTGAGGAAGGGAATCCTGTGATTCTACTACTATATGTGGATGACCTATTTGTGACAGGAGATGACAGAATGATTGCAGATACCAAGAGGAAGCTTGCAGCTGAATTCGATTTGAAAGATTTGGGAATGATGCACTATTTCCTAGGTATGGAGGTGTGGCAGAATGCAGGTGGGATCTTCCTTGGTCAAGGGAAGTACACAGTAGATATCCTGAAGAGATTTGGGATGATGGATTGCAAAGCCATGGCCACACCTATGGCATCAAATCTGAAGCTTCTTTGTGATGCTTCATCTGAGCCAGTTGATGTTTCTATGTATCGTCAGATTATTGGGTCCTTGATGTACCTGACGAACACGAGACCAGATATTTGCTTTGCTGTGAACACATTGAGCCAGTTCCTGACGGATCCGAGGAGTGTTCACCTGGTTGCTGTAAAGCATGTTCTGAGGTACCTGAAGGGTACAGTGGATTATGGGCTCAGATATGAGGTGAATCAAAAGTTTAACCTGCAGGCTTATGTTGATTCAGATTGGGCTGGCAGTGCTGCAGATAGGAAGAGCACATCTGGGTGTTGCTTCAGTATGGGATTAGGTGTGGTCTCTTGGTTTAGCAGGAAGCAGTCCTGTGTAGCACTGAGTACAGCTGAGGCAAAGTATGTTGCAGCCTGTTCAGCTAGTTGTGAGGCAGTATGGCTACGGAAGCTACTGTCTGAGTTATTTGATCTCCCGTTGGAAGCTACTGGTATCTTCTGTGATAATCAGAGTTGTGTGAAGCTGTCCGAGAACCCAGTGTTTCATGACAGGTCGAAACACATAGAGATCAAATACCACTATATCAGGGATATGGTGCAGAGAGGAGCTGTGAAGCTCCTGTATGTTGCGACGGACGAGCAGATTGCAGATGTGCTGACGAAGCCACTAGCCAGGGTGAAGTTCGAGTACTTCAGAGAGAGGCTTGGCATTATTCAGATCGAAGACACTTCGAGGAAGAAGTGATGGACACATCTGCTGAAGCCATTCCAAGCATGTTGGAAGGAGGATCCTTCACATGGCTGTGGATGTAAGCGCTGGATGATGAACATCAGGATGATGTTCTAGTTTCTGCTTGATATGATCAGTTAGATCATTTTATGTATGTATGTACGCATCATGTTGGATGCTGGATATGATCAGTTGGATCATTTTATGTATGTATGTACGCATCATGTTGGATGCTGGATATGATCAGTTGGATCATTTTATGTATGTATGTACGCATCATGTTGGATGCTGGATATGATCAGTTGGATCATGTGTATGTATTTTATATGCATCATGTTGGATGCTTGGACCATGTATCTGTATATGTATCAGGTGGATACATTGTATGATCAGGTGGATCATGTATGGTGATATATATCATATGTTTTGTATTTGTATCAGGTGGATACATTGATGATCAGGAGGATCATGTATGATGATATGTATCAGGTAGATACTTGGCATGCAGCAGGATGTTGCAGTGATGATCAGGATGATCATAGATGACGAGCTTCAGGATGTTGCTCCAGATGACATGCAGCAGGATGTTGCAGTGATGATCAGGATGATCATAGATGACGAGCTTCAGGATGTTGCTCCAGATGACATGCAGCAGGACGTTGCAGTGATGATGATCATAGATGACGAGCTTCAGAATGTTGCTCCAGATGACATGCAACAGGACATTGCAGTGATGATGATCAGGATGATCATAGATGACGAGCTTCAGGATGTTGCTCCAGATGACATGCAGCAGGACGTTGCAGTGATGATGATCAGGATGATCATGGATACATCAGGATGATGTATGGTGAGTATCAGGTTGATACTCTGTGGCCGTGGATCAGGTTGTGCAGATGAGCATGTAATTCGTTGCCCTGGGAGATTTGCAGATGGTCTTGCGAGGTTTTGCCTATGGCATGTAATTCGTTGCCCTGGGACATCTGGAAAATGCTCTTTCGAGGTTTTGCTCTGGGAGGACATGTAATTCGTTGCCCTGGGAGATCTGCAGATAGTCTTGCGAGGTTTTGCCTATGGCATGTAATTCGTTGCCCTGGGATATCTGGCAGATGCTCTTGCAAGGTTTTGTCCTATGGCATGTAATTCGTTTCCCTGGGAGATCCGATAGGTTGGGCTGTGTGCCCGTAATCAGTCCTGGGATGCTCTTGCGAGGTTTTGCCATGACCACATGTAATTCGTTGCCCTGGGAGATCCTATAGGTAGAGCTGTGTGCTCGTAACAGCCTGGGATGCTCTTGCGAGGTTTTGTGGTGAGGTCACATGTAATTCGTTGCCCTGGGAGATCCTATAGGTAGAGCTGTGTGCTCGTAATAGCCTGGGATGCTCTTGCGAGGTTTTGTGACGCACGTAAAAGTCCTGAGGATTCCACAGTATGGCCAGTGATGACGAAGACCTGCAAGTGGTGGGCCTACATCCAGTATGAAAAAGGACTGGCTCTGTAGAACTTCCTATGACGAGTAGAGACAGAGATTGGATGAGATAGCAGCAGCAGTGACGATGATGATGACGATGCATCAATGACGATGATCCAGAGAAGAAGACTTGTCTAGCAGATCTGTGTCGAGAAATACCTTCCTAGTTAAGAGGGAGTGTTGATGTATATGTAACTTCGGAATGTATTTCATTTGTGTATTATATATATATTTATTGTACCCTTATAAGAGATGTGTTATTCCTCTATAAGGAAGTGTCGTCATGTGGATTGACAAGTGTCGCAAGTGGGTGTACTTGCCGATGGGTTATTAGACCACCTTATGGGGTCGGCCCTAATTAATATATAATATAATGTGGATGTACTCAAGTAGAAAAGTCGGCCCCAGTAGGTCACTAGGCAAAAAGGTGAGTATAAATAGAGATAGGAGATCTCTATTTTACTCACTCGAAAAAGTATTTATCTCTCTCTCTGAAAAGTGGCGCACTAGTGAGGAGGAGGAGGATCATCTGCTAGGAGACTATCTCTGTATTATTTGGTTGTATTTTGGTTGAGCCATTGCTCTCTCTATCTCTGAGGAAGTTGTGGGGTTTTTCACCTTAGGGTTTTCCCCACGGAAACTCTGTGTCTCTTGTCTCTATGCTTTTGATTCTTGTGATGCTTGTGATGCTTGTCATATTATGATTGTCATGCATTGATATACTGTAGATGTTATTCTCTCAGCAAAGATCCTATAGTATTGTGATTTAATACTAAGAATTTAACAAAAGGTACTTAGTACTTCCATTTGAAGAAAAAATTGATAAAAAAAACATTTGAAAATTTGAAATTTGATGTATTACTTTGCAAAACAATAAAAATAAATAAATATGATGTTCATATTTAAATATTGCCTTTCAATAATGATAAAAAAGTTAAAACAAAATTAAAGAAAAATACATTTTATATGTAATTCAAGTGTTTTTTTTATAAATGTTAAAATCATTTACATTTGTGAAAAACAATTCATATTAAATGAAATTTTGATACCCTAAATTTTATTTTCAACCCAACTCCATCCTCAATGTTACATGAAGATTTAATAACCTAAAACTTAATAGTAGTTAAGACAAGGTTTCTATATATATCTCTATAACTTTTGGACCTCATATTTTTAAATTATTAATATTTTATTAAAAAAAATTAAGATAACTTACACACTAGTGCTAGTAAATATGTGTTGCACACTACAGTTGTTTAATATAATGAGGGCACTAACAAGAATTGTTTTTAATGGATGATTTTTTAATAAAATATGTTACATTACTTTGGTGCTTCTCATAGGGTTACACATGGATTCAACTAGTGTTATACTAACATTTATCCTCAATGCCCCACTTATAGATCTTATTTTTTAATTACAAAGTTCGGAACAACATGTGTATGCCCTCATACCACAACATTTATAGAACACCAAAGTCAATATGGTATATTGATGTAGCTATGACTCAAATATACATATACAACACTTTCACTACCATACCATAAAAGGCTATGAACATAAATTCAACTCTTTAAAAGAGACTCAAGAATCCTCCAAGTAAGCACTTCTAGAGGGACACCTCAATGTGGCTCTTTTAACTATATACATTTTACAAGAGAATTTTCCTTGTTAGAGGCTCAATGCATATAAGGACTATTGCCTAAGCACCTATATCATTACCATTGTCAACAATTTATGTATATATATTTTTGTGTATGTGTATATACCTTAGTTAATCTATGCATATTTATATACTAACACATTTATTAATCAATATACTTTGATATATGCAATAGCATATATATATTTGTATTAAAGATATAGAATAATGTATATACTAATATATATCTCTACCATTATATTTAACACATACACACACACACACTATATAATATAATATAAAGTTCATATGTTTTGAAAAATAAGTTGTTTTAACTAACTCATTTTAGGTAAAGATGACCCAACTCATTATTAATTGATTAATATGACAAAACAAATATAATTATCCAAATTCTAATTTTATGATATATAAATTTTATAATTGATTTAATAAACAATTAATTGTTTTTAGGAAAATATATTTTACACCTTTGTTTTAAAAATGGTAAACATGTTTTTCCATATATGTAAATAACATTTTTAATAGATTTGTTTAAATAAATTAATATGTTTTATGAATATTTGTTATCAAATAATATTGACAATAATCATTTTAGATAAATTTTTGAAATAAATATTAATAAGAATTTTTTTTATAAATTCTTACTAAAGCTAAATTTAATTATAAAAAAAATTGATTTTGATATTTTACATAATATAAATCATTCCAACTTTTAATAAAAAAAAAAAAATCTAATTTTATTTAATTTTCAAAACTTTTGGAATTTGATTTTTGTTAAATTGATGTATGTTCCTTTTATTTATGGGAATTTGTGTGCTAAAAACAAGAATACAGGTTACTAAGTGTAAAACCTGTTTATCATCAAATTAATGTGTGTTTATCATAAAAAATCTTATCTAATAAGAAAATATGATCTAAATAATCTTTAAATTTTATTTCAATACACATCTAACTAAAAAAAATGAACTTTTTATATCTAAGAGAGAGTGTTCAACATTTTTTAAAGGATGAAAATTTTCATAATATTAGAATCATATTTAGCTTTATTTATATAATGTTAAGACTTTGACCTCCATTTACATATCATTATGTTAGAAAAAACCTATTTGACAATACAAATTACAAATTATACTTATTTAACATTACATTAAAAATTCAAAATTTTAATAATCATAACAAATATATTCAACTAATCAAATTGTATATATATCATATTAAAAATTCAAATTTTTAATAATCATAACTATTTATGAAATACATTAAGTAATCAATATAAATTGATACAAACACACGATATTTTTATATTTACTAAAAATATTTTACTAACTATAATCCTCTATTACGAAATCTAATAAAAGTGGTTTTCCTTCCATCATAAAAATTATATTTACAATGTTTTGAAATTTAAATTTTAAATATCACAAAAATAAAAAAAATAAAAATTATATTTACAATATTATATAAGATATATAATTTTCATTCTGATTTAAATAAATAATTTAAACAAAAATCAATTAAATATTCTAAGGGTCAGTGCAAGCTAATGAGGGTCACTTTTGGCACGTTAGATGCAATAGAAAACTGAAAAAGCAGGCATCCCTCAACTTACTTGGATTTTTTGATTTACTTACGGAAAATATCCTGCATTGAGTAAAAAAGATGAAATGTAGGAAATTGAATCACGTTTCTGAATATATAACTTTTATGTATTGAAAATTTGCATAGCTATGTCAAGTTTCAGTTTTCCTAACAGACACTTTTTATTTTTCAGGCAAATGATAAGGTATATGTTTTTGTGGGTAGAGCCTTTGAGGGCACAAATGATGGAATCAAGCTACAAAAATCGGCATGCATGTAGAGAACACATAGCACTTGTGCGCCATTATTTTTCGAAAATTAAATTAGTAATTTTATAATTTTTTTATAATTGTCTAAGTGATCAAACCTCAAAAATAGTACATCTTTTGTGGGTAGAGCCTTTGAAGGTCTTAATGCAAAATTCTTGAAATGGGTTTTTCATAGAACGTGGAGGTTAGTGTCCTCTTGTGCACCATACAATTTTTTTTTGAAATGATTGAGAATTGAAAAAGTTATGGAAGAAACACTAACAATGTGTTTCACGAGTTAAGGAGGTAGGACGGAAAAGAAATTGAAAGAAAATAGGAAAAATTAATATTTCAAAATAAAAGTTACATATTTGGAATCTGCAGAAAAAATGCTATTTGTGTCTAAGATTTCGTCAAAAATGACTCTGTGTAGCATATTGTAACGAGTGGCTAAGCACAGGCTTCTCCAGAAACTGGAAGAAATACCCAATTAGCTTTGGTTTTTCATTAACATAGCACAGGTTTGGAATTACCGAAGCAAACTCCAAAGCATACACATAGGATTATTGTTGACATGTGAGCATGTGACTCGGCCTGTTTAAATTCAAAAATATTGCCGCGCTTTTAGATTTAAATAACGCGTACGCGTTATATAACTAAATAACGCGTGCGCGTTATATCGATAATTAACGCGTACGCGTTATATAACTACATAACACGTACGCGTTATATAGTTACAAAACGCGCTCGCGTTATTCAAATCATAAAATACATGTTTAATACTTGAGAAAGAGGGGGTGTAGAAGTCAAGGGAAATTTTGTTTAATATTTGAGAAGGGGTGGGGAAGGGTCAAGGGAATCTATGGTTAATATTTAATAGGGGTGGGAAAGGGTCAAGGGCTTAGAAGGATGTTGGAAGCTTGAGTGGGGAGAGATGAAGGGAATGAGAACATGATGGGCTACAGGGGGTGAAGGGAAGTGGAGCTTGAGAGCACTATTAGGAGTAGAATAGGTTCTGAAGAGGTATAGGGTTAGAAGTTGAAAGTGAGACTTGAGTGACAAGGGGGATGTGAGAGAGAAATAAAGAATACAAGGGGGGGAGAGACATAGAGCGAGGGAGGGAGAGGGACAATGGGGAGGAATGGATTTGGAGGGAGTGAGAGATAGATGGGGATAGAACGAAATAAGAGATAGGAAGGGAGGGACAGAAAGTGTTGGTGGGAGACATGCAGAGAGTGGTGGCGATGGAGAGAGAGGGAGTGATGGAGAGATTGGGATAGGTTGAGGGAAAGATGAGGGAGGGATAGAAGGTGAGAGACAGGCGATGAGAGAGGGAGGGAGAGAAGGTAGGGTGAGGGATGGAGGGAGAAAGTTGGAGATAGATATGGATGGAGGGGGTATGGGTTTGAGAATGGAAAGTGACATAATGTGTGTGTATGTGTGTGTGTTTGAGAGAGAGAGAGAGACAGAGAGAGAGAGAGAGAGAGAGAGAGAGATTGATGGTTGGGGAGAGAGAGACTAGAGGGAGTTGTGAGCATCATATTCTCCATCAGCATCATATTCTTCATCATCATCATCTTCATGACCATCATCGTCATCATCAACATCTTCATCATCATCACCATCATCATCATCATCATCATATTCCTCATCAAATCAAAATCTCCATCATCATTATCATCATCATGAATATCATCTAAACATCACCATCACCATCATCATCAACATCTTCATCATCATCACCATCACCATCATCATCAAAATCTTCATCGTCATCACCATCACCATCACCATCACCATATTCATCATCATTGTCATCTCTAGGTTCCCCATCAACATCAACATCTCCATCATCATCATCTTCTTCATCATCATCATCTTCATCACCATCATCATCATCATCAACATCTTCATCATCATCACCATCATCATCATCATCATTATCTTCCTTGAATCAGATCAACATATCCATCATGTCACCATCATCTTCTGAACATCATCATCTAAACATCACCATCACCATCACCATCATCATCATCATCTTCATCATCATTACCATCACCATCATCATCAACATCTTCATTGTCATCACCATCATCATCATCATCATCATTGGCATTTGTAGGTTCCTCATCAACATCTCCATCATTATCATCTTCTCCATCATCATCATCTTCATCACCATCATCATCAGCATCAACATCTTCATCATCATCACCATAATCATCATCTTCATCGTCATCAGGTCAACATCTCCATCATCATCATCTTCTTCATCATCTTCACCATCATCATCATCATCATCATCTTCATCGCCATCTCCATCATCTCCATCATCATCACCATCACCATCATCATCATCTTCATGACCATAAACATCTTCATCATCATTGTCATCTCCCCCTTCCTCATCAACATCTCCATCATCATCATCATCATCATCATCATCACCATCTGAACATCGCCATCACCATCATCGTCAACATCTTCATCATCATCATCATCATCAGCAGCATCATCATCAGCATCAGCATCATCATCAAAATCTTCATCGTCATCACCATCACCATCTTCATCATCATTGTCATCTCTAGGTTCCCCATCAACACATCTCCATCATCGTCATCTTCTTCATCATCATCATCTTCATCACCATCATCATCGTCATCTTCTTCATCATCATCATCTTCATCACCATCATCATCGTCATCAACATCTTCAACATCATCACCATCATCATCATCATCATCATCTTCCTCATCAGATCAACATCTCCATCATGTCACCATCATCTTCATCTTCATCATCATCATCATCATCATCATCATCATTACCAACACCATCATCATCAACATCTTCATCGTCATCACCATCATCATTGGCATCTGTAGGTTCCTCATCAACATCTCCATCATCGTCCTCATTGGCATCTGCAGGTTCCTCATCAACATATCCATCATCGTCATTTTCTCCATCATCATCACCATCATCACCATCATGATCTTCTGAACATCATCATGATCATCATCTAAACATCACCATCACCATCATCGTCAACATCTTCATCATCATCGCCATCAGCATCATCATCAAAATCTTCATCGTCATCACCGTCACCATCTTCATCATCATTGTCATCTCTAGGTTCCCCATCAACACATCTCCATCATCATCATCTTCTTCATCATCATCATCTTCATCACCATCATCATCGTCATCAACATCTTCATCATCATCACCATCATCATCATCATCATCTTCCTCATCAGATCAACATCTCCATCATGTCACCATCATCTTCGTCATCATCATCATCATCATCATTACCAGCACCATCATCATCAACATCTTCATCGTCATCACCATCATCATTGGCATCTGTAGGTTCCTCATCAACATCTCCATCATCATCATCATTGGCATCTGCAGGTTCCTCATCAACATATCCATCATTGTCATTTTCTCCATCATCATCACCATCATCACCATCATGATCTTCTGAACATCATCATGATCATCATCTCAACATCACCATCACCATCATCGTCAACATCTTCATCATCATCGCCATCAGCATCATCATCAAAATCTTCATCGTCATCACCATCACCATCACCATCACCATCACCATCACCATCACCATCTTCATCATCATTGTCATCTCTAGGTTCCCCATCAACACAACATCTCCATCATCATCATCTTCTTCATCATCATCATCTTCATCTCCATCATCGTCCTCATCAACATCTTCATCATCATCACCATCATCACCATCATCATCATCATCTTCCTCATCAGATCAACATCTCCATCATGTCACCATCATCTTCATCACCATCATCATCACCATCATCATCAACATCTTCATCACCATCATCATCAACATCTTCATCATCATCACCATCATCTTCATCAACATTATCATCTTTATCATCTTCATCTGCATCATGATCATCTTCATTGTCATCACCCTCCTCCTCCTCATCATCTTTATCATCTTCATCTACATCATGATCATCTTCATTGTCATCACCCTCCTCCTCCTCATCATCTTGTGCACTTATGCACTTAGGGATTAATATTTAGAAGAGGGTCTAAAGGCCTTTATGGGGGAGGGGCTCTAGGAACAAGGTAAGACAGAGAGGGCAGGGGGGAGGGATAAAGGCGTAGAGGGTTAGTGATTAAGGGAGAAGAAGGGAGAGAGTGCTATAGGGAGGGATAATGACGAAGATAAAGAGAAGGTGGAGAGATGGAGAGTGGGGTGGTAGAGACATGGCTGAAGGGAGAGAAAGAAACATGAAAGAAACATGTAGGGAGAATGAGGGACAGATATTTAGAAAGAGATAGGGGGTATCTAGGGATTATTGGGAGAGAGCTAGGGGGTGTTAAACCATACAAAACATTTGTTTTGTATGCAATCATATAAATTATTAGTTTTCTTTGATTTTTTTCGTTGCCCTAGCCGTGCACCTAACCTATTTATTGTGCTTGACTATATCGCGTTCGTGTTTTTGCACTACATATCGCGCACGCGTTTTATATTTATATAACGCGTACGCGTTTTGGAACTCCAGAAATAATGGACTGTTGCTGTCTGAGAGCAACTTCACTCTGTCCGAACGAAAGCAACAATCCCGCGATTTTTCGAACAGCACGAGCCCGCGTCTGAAAATTTTCACATTCTACACCAACTCCATCATTTTTTTTTTATGCAGGTGCAGCATTGAGGACATCTTTCATGGTTGCTCACTGTGGTGTTGGGTTATATGGCCATATTTGAAGAAAATAATTAGCAAGCTTGAAGAATCTCCAATTGAAGAACACCAAAGATAAGGCCTTTGAAAGATTCATTTTGCCTATATTTGAGGAGCACACAAGGTAAGATATCAAGCTTCAAGACCAACAAGGAAGAACTTCCATTTGCTTATTATTGAAGAGCTTGTAATTGAGGAGCAACAAAAACAAACTATATTGAATTGATCATTGTGGTGATGGGGAATGCACGTAACCGAGTAAACAAATCAACAAGGAAGAAGAGACCTCAAGAAGTCATTGAAGAAGAGAAGGAAAAGAAAAGAATATACATGATGAATCGGAGGCTTTCTTTGGAAACTAATCCAAATCCAATTGTAGAGGATACCATGGTTCATCCTATTAATCCACGACAAGAGGGACCTTCAATTTCCACAATAGTTGTTGAACAAGCACCCCATGGAAGTAATCAAGAAGCAAAACGTAGGTGCTCATTAGGGGATGTTTCAATTCCCACTTCAAGTCAAAGTGATAAGTTACCATCTCAAGATGAAGCTCACGAAGAAACACTCAATTTTCTATCCGGATGTGGTTATACAAGCGATGAAGTCAGAGAGGCGTTGGACATTTTGCCTACTGTTGAAGAAGAGAATGTTATCCACACCATCGATGAGGATGTTGGACTTCCACAAGGGGATGTTGGACTTCCACAGACCATGGATGAGGATGTTGGACTTCCACCATCCAACTACCAGGAAGAGAATGAAGGACACCAAGCTACTACTGAAACGCCAGAGCGTCTTGGTGATGCGCTACATGGTACAATTCCAACCCCCTTACCTCCATTAGCAAGCACACGTCGAAGAACTCCGAAGCGTATACAAGTTGATGAAAGACTTATGAATTCCATTGAAGGTACGCTATCTAAACGTAGTATTGCTTATCAAACTCAACAGATACTTGATAAATATTTTGTTTCTAAATGTGATGGAGATAAATGTAGATTATTTTTATCATTGTTAAAATCTAGGAGCATGAATGTTGTTAGGAAAAAGTTAGGGATAAAGATGATAAAGAATTCTGAACCAAGTTCTCATATAGTTAAAAGCCTAGTAGATGCATTTGGTAAAATTGGTAAGAACACACGTTCAAAGGACCGCAATGCTGCTCGTCGTGTGTTGTCACAATCAATTGCAGATAAGAACACCAGGGCCCTTCGTATTCTCAGGCCTACATCGAAACTAGTTAATTTGAATGTAAAAACCCTCCGTAGGTATTCTATTAGAAGAGAACATCTTGACACAACCGATCAGACAGATTTTTGGGCCTTTGTTGGTCGGTTGCCACGTCGTGACATGAAGCTAGTTGATGCAGTAAAGGGACTAGTGCATAGTTTTTGGCATGATCACACAAGGCCTTCTTCAAACCGAAAGGATGTACTAAAACTAAGAAGGGGTTCAAAGGATCGTGAGCCACATACTAAGCATCCTCTTGATATAACACAGACAGAGCTTTACGAAAAATTTAAGATTGAGCATAGACAATTGAACTTGGGGCAAAGATCTTTTGAGAAATGTAAGCCATGGTATGTTAGAATAAATACTCTTCGTAACACTTGTTGTTGTAGATACCATGTAGAATATGAATATTACTATGAAACATTTTTGTACATTCGTCGTGTGTTGCATACTAACATTGTGCAGGATTGCTCCCTGACAATACCACCGACTTCATCAAGAGAATTCATTCATAGCATCATGTGCAATAGGCCCGAGGGGCAAACATACTATGCAAAATCTTGTTTGGATGGAACATGCTCCAACTGTGCTGGAATGGCATTATTGAGCCAATGTATGCACGAGAATGGAGACAGTGAATTTGGGAAAATGGTTACAGACATGAAAAGTTTCAAATATATCAACTATGAAATAGTCCCAGGGAAAGAAAGCAAAAAAATACAATTGGTGACATCTCAGGTATGCATTTATATCTATAAAATTATGTTGTAACGGTTACATTTCAATCCTTACTTACAACAAAAAACTGACATTGAGATCATTTTGTGTCACCAGGTACAAGTTAGTGACTTCATCAAGGAATTTATTGAAAAGACACATCAATATGTTCAGCATGTCCACGTGGCACGATGGCAGGATGAGAAGTTTAGAATATGCAGAGATACATTTCCCCTTGGTACTATACTTTCAGTTGTTGATTTTGCCGAGAACTACACTCTGCAACCTCAAAATGAGATCCAAAGTCAGTATTATCACTCTGAGCAGGTTTCCTTGATGGTCCATATCACATACAGGCATGGCCCAAATAGCACTGAAGAGCAAAGAGAAATTCTGAAGGAATATCACTTCTACATAAGTGATGATAGGTGCCACGACTTCCACTATGTACGTCATTGCTTCATCATGTTCTATGATCACTTGAAGGGAAGGAACATACAGATGGACCGACACTGGATTTGGTCTGATGGGTGTGCTGGTCAGTTCAAAAATGCACGCATATTTCAGTGGTTGTGTTCATTGCATAAAAACTACAAAGTGCCACATATGTGGAACTATTTTGAGACTGGGCATGGTAAAGGAGAGGATGATGGAGCCGGAGCATGTGTCAAAACAGCCCTACGAAGAGAGGAATTGAAAGTATCTACAGAATCTACTATTCTAAATGCTCAATCTATAGTCAGGTGGTGCACGTCAGTAATGGGAGAGGAATCAACTATGCGAGTAGAATCCACAAGAAAGAGACATGTGGAGAGATTTTTTTGGGAGGTGGTAGACATAGATCGTTCACATGCATGGGAATGCAAGACTGTGCCTGGGACTCGTGGCTTTCATTCGGTTCGAAGCTCTGATAACCCAGTATTTGAAATTTGGACCAGAAAACTTGCTTGTTTTTGCCCGCCTTGTTGTGATGGTGACTGGGATGGGTGTGAATCATTGGATTGGGTTGATGGATGGGATCGCATATCACTTCCACTTGATCAGCGTGCAATTGTTGAGTTAACTCCGTTGGAAGAAGACCAATCATCTATTTCTGCAGATTTTGATCATGTATCAGACCTTGTACAACCCGGTATGATGCATTTCCTTAACATTTTTTGTTTGTTTACGTAGTCTTCAAATGCACATTAATGGCCTTGTATCGCACAAAAAATATTTTGATCATATACCTACAATCATATAATGCAGGGCACATATACGCAGTGGTTGCCTCAAAAGATACTGAATGGGGTGATGAATACTGGTTGGCACGCTGTATAGATGGAAAGCAAACCCTCATTGTGTCCATGACTGACGATGAAAACAACCACTTTCCAACTGGTTCTATGGTTGTTAAAGGTGAATACTTGACACGGGACAACAATGGAAGAAAGAAGGGTGGATATGTTTACAGGGATTACAAACCAGGTGCAAGTGTATATCACTTTACCAACTTAATCATTGGCACAAACCTTCAGGTACGAACAATGCCTAGTCGAAATACATCGAAGGTACGCTACTTCTTACCGGATACAGAGCACGAGAGACTAATGGAGACCATCAGTATAAGAGATGATCCGGAGGGCTTGGTTGTATGATAATAGGTGGGATCTAGCATGATGAGGTACGTTACATACTTTTAATACTATACTATTTTCACTATTTGTAATTGAATATTGATATATGTTCAATTTTCACATGTATGTTTCATATGAATATGTCAATTTTGCGTTCTTGATATGCCAAATTTACAAGAGATGGATTAAAATTATATTATGTTCATATGATCAGTAAACCATATATTAATCATGTTTGAGAGGTTGCTTAGCTAACTTTAAGGGCATTTAAGCTCTATGTTAAGCCCAACTAAATCCTTATGAATCACTAGACAATCGAATTGGTTCCTTGAGTAATTCAAATTTCTTTATGTAAAACCATTTTTCATTCATTTTAGTATGAAATCAAGTTTTTAGTATTTTTTTCTCTTTACTGGCTCTATTCTAGTTTCCTTTGAAAAATTGCTCAAAGTATTGTTGTTCTTAGTTTTATGAACCTATTTGTGATCTCTTTCATGTGATCATAAGATTTTACACATCACTGCCATAACCACTAGACAATTGTACACTATACAACTATGAAAGTCTCTCTTAATCTAGCGACAACCACCTTTTACCCATTTCTATAGAATTTATTTTCTTTAATAATTTTCTAATCCAAATTTTAATAGCTATTACATTTTCACTATACAACTATGAAAGTCTCTAGTGACAACCACCTTTTACCCATTTTTATTATACATCTCTAAGTTATCCACACAAAAACACACACATATATATATAATAATTATTGTGTATTCATAGTCAAAACTAAAAAATATATGGATTAAAGTGGATAAACATTAAACTAAAATTATAATAATTGTGTTTTTTAATCCATTTTTTACATATGATCAGTAAACCCTAAAATTATATTATGTTCATCATGTTGGTTATTGGCTTCACCCAACAAAATTAATTCAATTCATGCTCACTATATTAAACAATACACTTATATTAAATTTAATTCATGTCTTGTTAAATATTTCATAATGAATTAGCTAGTTGAGAGCACCACCTTAGACCAAGCCATCATCATCATGGACCTGCAAAACCCTAGTTTCCAAAGTGTCTAGGCAGGTTCGGGCTAGGAACACTAGCCATACCCGCCCGGTGGATGATTTTCCAAAGTTGACCCCCGTGTGCAAAAATTGCACACTCCCACACTGAGCAAAACCCTAGTTTCAAAGATGGACCTGCAAGGTGACACATGGGCCACCGGGTAGGAGGGGAGGGGCACCCCTGGCACTATCCCGGTGTGCTGAATCCAACGGAGTCGACGGTTCGTCGATCCGAGCCACGGTCTTCATTCTATGCCTCGTCCCGTCTCACTACCAGAAGGCCTTCAGGGACACCTGCTGGATACCTACCGGGGGCATAGAACTCCAACCATGCAACAAAACCGGGTTCCGGGGAGACCTGCAGGTGTGTCTAGACAGGTTCGGGCTAGGAACACTATCCATACTTGCCCGGTGGATGATTTTCCAAAGTTGACCCCCGTGTGCAAAAATTGCACACTCCCACACTGAGCAAAACCCTAGTTTCCAAGATGGACCTGCAAGGTGACACATGGGCCACAGGGTAGGAGGGGAGGGGCATCCCTGGCACTATCCCGGTGTGCTGAATCCAACAGAGTCGACGGTTCGTCGATCTGAGCCACGGTCTTCATTCTATGGCTCGTCCCGTTTCACTACCAGAAGGCCTTCAGGGACACCTGCTGGATACCTACCGGGGGCATAGAACTCCAACCATGCAACAAAACCGGGTTCCGGGGAGTCCTGCAGGTGTGTCTAGATAGGTTCGGGCTAGGAACACTAGCCATACTTGCCCGGTGGATGATTTTCCAAAGTTGACCCCTGTGTGCAAAAATTGCACACTCCCACACTGAGCAAAACCCTAGTTTACGAAATGAATGCACAATGAAGCCACTGGGCCATGGGGAGACGAGGGAGAGGGCCCCCTAGAGGTAATCGCACGCTAGGAGACCAATGGAGTCGACGGTTCGTCGGTCCGACGTCCGGTTTCCGAGTTATGTCGAGTTGCAAGTCGCATGAAAATGTCGTTCAGGGACACTTGGTGAATTTCCGTCCGGGAGCCAAAAAGCAAACGGAGCAGGAAAATTGCGTGCCGTTGGCTCCCGCAAGTGTGTGTGGGCAATGCCGACGTGGGAACACTGCCGAGAGCCATAAATCCATGATAGTAAATTAATTCATGACAAAAAAAACTGAATTATTCCTTTCAATGGATGTGGTTTTCAATTTCCTATGTTGTTAGGTCAATTTGGCACATTCATTGAAAGAAATTGTAGACTTTAATGATGATCACAACAAGTGTGTTTGTTAAAACCTTGTGAAATAGAGCATCAAAAGACCTACATTGTAGGCCATATAATTGTGTTTGTTTACCTTTTGTTTGATGGACCATGCACAATAAGTAATAAAATAATTTTTGAAGTAGGTCATTTCATTTTTCTGATTTTTTCTTTGGTGTTGTTGAAAAAGACCATTGTTCTTATTGATGGGATTTCATGTGCTTATGATTCTTTGGATAATCTGGACACATACAAGGACACCATTATTAGACTAATTCATTATAAACAATTTAATATGAGTAATCTACATAAATGAATTGAAAAATTAACAAAAATAACAAACAACCCATATACCTTGGAATATAACACAAGAGTGACCATGTTAGGCAATCTTACTTATCTACTTACCTATGGTCATCTAAGTAGACCATTTGGATCATGTCTATTACTAATGATCTCCATTAACTTTTCATGTTCACAATGAGGCTTGAAGTATCATACCTTTGATGGGTGCTTCCTTGGCATTGTTTGTAGTTTGAGGTTTGTATCGAAAACTAAGTTTGTAAAGTGGTATATAGATTCACCTAGTCTAATCTTGAAATACATAACCAACCTTCTTCCATGTTTGGTCATCCAGTGTTAGATATTATCCTTTAATAACCATCAAACTGATTACAAGTTGATCACCATTGTCATCTATTAGTGAGACATGAGGGTTTGGTTCGCCTTTAAGGAACATGCCAACAAATAGTGAGTGCCCCATTAATTATCTTTCAGGGAAACCATTGCATATATGTTCATTTTAAAAAACATCAGTTCCAACGTGTGAGTCCACTAAATAGACAAAATGTAATGTATTCATGCTAGTTGATAAGATTTAATCTCATATTCACAAAACTTGGTTGTACAAGATTTGAGACATGATCATAATGTGGTGAAATGGTTGATTAGTCCTCATCCAACTAGGATAATTCAATATTTATACCTAGAATAATGGCGAGTGATAGAATTTTCTTGTTCATATTTCTACTATAACATTGTTTGAGTTTCAAACTAAATGAAATCCACAAATTCCATGCATTATTCTATGTGATTGATCTACATCAACCACCTCCCAAAAATATCTCGTCTTCTTGTTCCATCTACAATTATTGAAGAACACCATTCAACAATAGATTTTGTGTAACTAATGAGAGAATTTCTCGTAAACTTCCATTTTTACCTGCAGAATATAATGTTTACCTACACAACATCTCGATCATGATCTCCTTTCCCACACTCAGTTTCAAAAGTGCTGTAAAGGCAACCTTTACATTTACATTTGCATTAACATGACAACCAAGTCTCAAAAATGAGATTGATGGTGTTTATTCTCATGCAATGTATACAGTTAGGATTAAGACAACTGTATAAATCTATGGAATTATAAATGGAGATATTAATCCAAAAGGAAGCCAATGTTGGCCTTGCCAATCTTTTCTTCCGAATGCAAACGAAATATTAGATTCCATTTTGTTATGTTTCCATGTAAAATATATTTGAAAAAAAACATATATTTGGATTATATGGAAATCCTTCTTACCTTTGACATTGTTTGGGATCTGCAGGATGGGAATGAAGTATTTTTTAGGGATTAAGAGGAGTATTCAATTACGCAAACTTATGAATGCCTATTGTGACAAGCAATCCATTGATTTCAACTCCATCAAATTTCTGTTTGATGGATGATGTTTGCAAGGTGAGCAAGTTTAACCCACCAATGCGAGATTGCATGCAATTACACTGAGCAAAACCCTAGTTTACGAAATGAATGCACAATGAAGCCACTGGGCCATGGGGAGACGAGGGAGAGGGCCCCCTAGAGGTAATCGCATGCCAGGAGACCAACGGAGTCGATGGTTCGTCGGTCCGACGTCTGATTTCCGAGTTATGTCGAGTTGCAAGTCGCATGAAAATGTCGTTCAGGGACACTTGGTGAATTTCCGTCCGGGAGCCAAAAAGCAAACGGAGCAGGAATATTGCGTGCCGTTGGCTCCCACAAGTGTGTGTGGGCAATGCCGACGTGGGAACACTGCCAACACTGGCTCGAGGGAGGTTTTTGCAGAGTTTACCTACCAATGCGAGATTGCATGCAATTACACTGAGCAAAACCCTAGTTTACGAAATGAATGCACAATGAAGCCACTGGGCCATGGGGAGACGAGGGAGAGGGCCCCCTAGAGGTAATCGCACGCCAGGAGACCAACGGAGTCGACGGTTCGTCGGTCCGACGTCCGGTTTCCGAGTTATGTCAAGTTGCAAGTCGCATGAAAATGCCCTTCAGGGACACTTGGTGAATTTCCGTCCGGGAGCCAAAAAGCAAACGGAGCAAGAAGATTGCGTGCCGTTGGCTCCCGCAAGTGTGTGTGGGCAATGCCGATGTGGGAACACTGCCAACACTGGCTCGGGGGAGGTTTTTGCAGAGTTGACCCACCAATGCGAGATTGCATGCAATTACACTGAGCAAAACCCTAGTTTACGAAATGAATGCACAATGAAGCCACTGGGCCATGGGGAGACGAGCGAGAGGGCCCCCTAGAGGTAATCGCATGCCAGGAGACCAACAGAGTCGACGGTTCGTCGGTCCGACGTCCGGTTTCCGAGTTATGTCGAGTTGCAAGTCGCATGAAAATGCCGTTCAGGGACACTTGGTGAATTTCCGTCCGGGATCCAAAAAGCAAACGGAGCAGGAAGATTGCGTGCCGTTGGCTCCCGCAAGTGTGTGTGGGCAATGCCGACGTGGGAACACTGCCAACACTGGCTCGGGGGAGGTTTTTGCAGAGTTGACCTACCAATGCGAGATTGCATGCAATTACACTGAGCAAAACCCTAGTTTACGAAATGAATGCACAATGAAGCCACTGGGCCATGGGGAGACGAGGGAGAGGGCCCCCTAGAGGTAATCGCATGCCAGGAGACCAACGGAGTCGACGGTTCGTCGGTCCGACGTCCGGTTTCCGAGTTATGTCGAGTTGCAAGTCGCATGAAAATGCCGTTCAGGGACACTTGGTGAATTTCTGTCCGGGATCCAAAAAGCAAACGGAGCAGGAAGATTGCGTGCCGTTGGCTCCCGCAAGTGTGTGTGGGCAATGCCGACGTGGGAACACTGCCAACACTGGCTCGGGGGAGGTTTTTGCAGAGTTGACCTACCAATGCGAGATTGCATGCAATTACACTGAGCAAAACCCTAGTTTACGAAATGAATGCACAATGAAGCCACTGGGCCATGGGGAGACGAGGGAGAGGGCCCCCTAGAGGTAATCGCACGCCAGGAGACCAACGGAGTCGACGGTTCGTCGGTCCGACGTCCAGTTTCCGAGTTATGTCGAGTTGCAAGTCGCATGAAAATGCCGTTCAGGGACACTTGGTGAATTTCCGCCCATTTTATAATTTAAGCCACTTTTAAATATTTGAACTTCCATATTATTTTTGAAAGAGTATAATATTCCAAAACTCCTAAAGAGACAAAAACACATGATCAAAACTCCTAAGGCTGTAATTTAGAGTAGTAATAATGGGGGGTGATGGAGTTGAATTTGATCCTATGGAAGATAATGATACTAATATTATTGAGAATAAAGGGATAATAGGTTGATCCATGACACCTTTGTTTGCATGGATGAGGATGCACCTATGTATGAGACCTATGATAATATTCATGATGTACATCTTATTGATAAGGCACACAAAGGCCTATACAAGAGATCAAAGATGGGTCACTTTGTCTACTAATTTGATGTTGATAAAATTGAAGGTATTGAATGACATTTCAAACAATAGTATGACAAAGATCCTAATGTATACACAAGGTTAATATATAAGGTGCCCCATAAGGTTCTTTGTCATATCCCTATAATTCTAGGTTTTTGATGATTGTTTAGGTTAAAAAACATAGCACATTATATGGATTATCATGTACAAAGATAAGTGAAGATGGTATTATATGAGTGGCTACAAATGGTTCTCAATTTACGATCATCAAGGAAATATTACCCATTTTTTAAGAAGAACCTCATAATGTTAGACTTTCTTTGGTAGTTGATGGCAATGGGTGTGCATGAGTGAGTTCGTTGAAACCTTGAAAACATTGTATTTCATTTAGTTTGATTAAATTACACGAGCAAGAAATTTGACATAACTTGTAATGATCATCCAAAATCACAAATTTTAATTAGATACCAATTAGTGCATGCATGTAGTGAATTCGTTGAAACCTTTGAATATAATAGTTTGTTCTTTTGACATAGTGCATTCATGAGTAATAGATAATCCACACAAATCAACACATTAGAATGACACAAGTACATGTATCCAAAAGTACATATATATCCAAAAGTGCATGTCTCCAAAAGTACATGTATATCCAAAAGTCTCCAAAAGTGCATGTCTCCAAAAGTACATGTATATCCAAAAGTATCGAAAAGTACATGTATCCAATGAAGTCAATGTACATGTCTCCAAAAGTACATGCACAATAAAGTCAATGTACATGTCTCCAAAACTGAATGTATCGAAAAGTACATATATATATACAAAAGTATCCAAAAGCACATGTGTCCAAAACTATCCAAAACTATCAAAACTCAAGCTTTCTCTTGTTCTTTCCCGACGTTGATCCTCTAGGCACATCCCTAGGATCAATGTGCATCCCTGGATCCTGCAAATTAAATATCAATTGTTAAATTCAACTAACTATGTACACTAATACATTATCTCAACAATTATCAACTGGTGCATGGAAAGTGCATGAAACACTTGGTCACTGAAGGACATCTCACCTCAACTGACAAAGGAGATTGTGTTGCTTGTGTAGCAGATGGAGCCGTCGGTTGAACATCCAGGATGGTTGAACCAGGGGGGCCAGGCACTGCTCCTGCTGGTGGTGGCTACAATGAAAAAATGTTGAAATAGTTAGAAATGCATGAATAAACAATAGGTCCAACAATAATAAACTATGTAAAGATAATGTTGAAATAGTTACATACCTGTGTGTGATCAGTCGCCACTGCAGATGCGGCACTAACTGCTGCATCAACCATCGATGCAAGGTTCTCAGCAGACAACTCGGGTTCCTGTTGCAGTAAACATGCAATTCAAACATTAACAAAAACGATTTATGCACTGGATTTCAAGTTAAACAACAAATATCATCGAAGGATATACATTACCGTGGTGTGAGTAAGCCCATGGTCGTGGGCAGCTGGAGTCTTTCTCGGAGTAGAACGCCTCACATACACACGACCCTTGTTCACGAATGGCCTGGAGGGAGATGCAAATCCAGGCAATGGGCCAGATGTGTCGGATGGTGCCTACAGTCAGCAAGTGTTCATGTAGTTAGACATGCATGATTCAACAAACAAACATGTATTTAAAAAATGTCATTTTTAATTGTTTACCTGGAGCCCAGACGTTTCAGGGGACGGTATGACCATGGGCACTACCTCCACATTACCTTGCCCCTGTGAAGGATCTGCCATCTGCAAGTTTAATAATTGTAAATATTAGACCGTATATAGCATTAATGAACTAAAATGTAAAGTATGTGGAAATTAACAAATTAACAAGTATTAAAAAACTGAAATTTTAAAATGTTTACCTCGGTGTGAGATACGGCAATAGGTGGTATATAAGATGGGCCTGCCGAATGGGTAGCATCATGCCCCCCTGTCGAGTCTGGAACATCCGGCTCTGGGGCGTCACTGCCGGTAATCATCATCAACTGCAAGTTCACAAAATTAATATATTAGCTCAAACTATATATATGTGTACAAAGACGAAAATAAATGAAGAATTTATTACAATTAACCATCAAGATACCTCTCTCAAAAAGCCACTGAAGACAACATCTGATGCAATACCATAGCAGGGACGACCACATGACGTGCACTCGTGAGGATCAGTAGTAGGATGGGGAATAGCTGATGGTCCTCCACTAGTGGATGGTCCTGATGGTCCTGCAGTAGTGGATGGTCCTGATGGTCCTGCACTAGCTGATGGTCCTGCATGGTGACGAGCTGGTGTATGTACCACACTAGGGACATATGTCCCTTCCTCACCCATATGTTGAACCATCCTGCCATGGCGAACAACCGTCCGTGCCAAACTCAAAAATGCATCCCGTGTCTGCGGAATAATGCGATGTGCTGGTGGGACATCTGGCCCAGGCAACTGCCTGCGAGGTGCAGGGATAGGGCGATCCTGGTCTCGAAGCCTGGCATTGGGTCGGTTTTGGGGCATCCCCCCACCGATCCCCTGGAACTGTAAGATGTCAAAATAGTTAACGTGTTTATGCAACACGAACTCTGCATACATCTTTCGAAGGAAATATAAGGGAATTTCCCTGTTGTTGTGTGGTGGCATATCAAAAACCATGTACCATCTGTCCATCCAGTTATCAACAAATGGTTGAAACGTGCACCACTCAATGGAGATATGCGGCTTGCTTGCATTAGGGATTTCCCCCGTCCGAGGGTCCCTAAACAATGCAAATATAACCTCTTTGGATATTTTTAGCTTTTTTACTGCATTGTAATCTAGTCCATCAGCATATTGTTGTCTTTTTCTTTCTCTGTAAGATGCAATATTATACAGGACATTCGTAGATTGTGAAATTGTGTACACAATTGCATCCAAGGTTGATGCAAGTGAACGGCGAATCCTGTCGCCACCACTAAAAGCTTCACTTATGCCCCTCAATTGGGCAAGCTCAATCAATATTTTGGCATTGGCATCCATAGCCGCAACTGCAATAAAGACATTAATACGAAAATCATTAGAAACATATACATGGTATATAATGACGTCTCTTCAAAATTGAACATGTATTAAATCAAACTCACATAAGCAATTTAATGGCATTTACTTACATACATTTAAAACTTAAAATTAAACATTTGACAATTAAAAAGTAAGTTAGTCAGATTGGCAGAGAGGAGGAGGAGGAGGATCAAGGCAGTGATGAGTTTGTTGATTCAGGCATGGAGGAGGAGGATCAAGGCAGTGATGAGTTTGCATCTATGTGTCTCAATGTCTCATTGTGTTTTGTGATTGTGAATGACAAATGTGTTGTGATTTGTGAATGATCTAATTTCTATTGAATATTTCATATTTGTAATTGTAAATGTAATTTCTATTGAATATTTGTAATTGTAAATGTTAAATTTTATTGGATGATCTATATGTCTATATTTTTAAATTTTAATATATTTTAAAAATATATTAATTCCGGGGGTCACCGTGTCCTACGTGTCATAATTCCGGGGGTCACCGTGTCTAGTGGGGACCAGGGATCAAATTTGAAGGGTGGGGTCCCATTTCACTATGAAGGGCTATGAGATATTGAACACTATTGAAGGGCTATGAGAAATTTATTAATATTTATTCTATGTGTATATATGGATGTGTTCATGTTGTATGGATTGGATTCTAGGTTAACCGAGGCCTTTTTAGAGCAAAGAATGGGGTAATTACTATTTGGGAACAAGTTTTTTATCAAATGTAAATTGCGGTGATGGAAGATATTGAGGGTGCCACATGTTGTGGAGAAAGTAGTATTGATTCCTATGACGTAATAGGGAGTTCAAAAAGTCTGGTTTCAAGTATTGTCATGCGTAGCTCGATTGATTTTTCTCGCGCTAGGGTTGTAGCAACTGTTATGGCCATTACTGTTAAAAGGATTGATGGGGTGGAATCCCGTGAAACGATGAGTTCTTTTGTTAAGACGTAGATTCAGTGAAATTTGGTGGGAGTCTTATGTTCATTTTATGCACAAAATTCGATTACTTGATTTTGTTGCATTGTTAACTCTCCTCCTAGTCATAGCTACAATCTCTTATATAATTGTGAAGGTTATCAATCCACTCAATATATTAAAGTTGTAGTAGGCCAAAATCATCCACATATTTATTGTACTCACAAATGTTGACATTCCAATTTCTATGTAGAGCGCCCATTAACATTAGATTGTATGGGACATTTTTTTGAGGCATGATGTCATTATCTCATAACAACAAGCTTTTTATCCATAAATATGTCATCTACAAGCCAACGGAATTGTTCCTAATCCTTTATAAAACTTTGTCATAATTATATCAATACCAACATCCCTACCTATTGACTTAGCTTAGAAGATATTACACCTTCGGATAACCAAACCTGATTCCAAGGTTGGTAATCATAAACGTAAAAGCATCATCATAAGGAAATAGCATGTTGTGTTGAGGAAATTCCTTTTTTTCCATTTCCTTCTCAGTATAATATTTGGTTGTGGATCATTTAAAATGTATAATTTATTTTAATATAATTGGGAAGCTATATTCAAATTCATTAATTTATTAATATGATTTGATTTTTTTATTAATAATAAGTTATTCTTTTCATTTGAAAATGTAATAGTACATCAAAATTTCAATGTTTACTAACGTAGTAAAGTTGAGAGGCTTTATTTTTCAGTGGATATAGCAGACCTGTAAATTCATAGGATGTCAAAAATCTAGTCAGCCTTGAAGTTGAGCTCCTCAAAGAAAACGAATTTCTTTAAATATGTTTATGGCAGGCTGGCATTGCCAGCTTCGCTCCGCAAACTATCCTGGAGGACTGGAGGAGATAGGGTAGGTGGAACTTGGAAGTAGCTCAACCACAGTGGAATAGGGGTATAAGAAAAAGCTTGTTTCTATTCATGCAATATGGTCGGAGCCATGGAAGCATGGAATTCCAGCATTGACTTGATACAACAAAGAAAACAAAAGGTGGAACTTGGGAGCTGCAGGATTGACTTGATACAACAAAGAAAACACAGGGTGTGAGGCTGGGAGCCGTAGATGGTAGGATTAACTTGATACAACAAAGAAAACACAGGTCTATAGGTAGGGGCCACGGGCAGGAGCAACAACCTGCAACATTACAAGAAGTTTATGGATTGTGGATTTTGTCTGAAATGCCAAATTCGCGTGGGCATATTAACATAATATATTATACATTGAATACTCAATTAACTCACGGAGTCAGCATTCACGAATTGGTATGTGATAACTTGTAACTTGGTAAGCCCGCTAGCAACAACACGTATGAGCCACCTTCCAGGTTTAATAATTTTGTTGATGCCATTAAATGTGTTAAACACGTAAGCGCTCGCTACAAACACGAGAACTTCGAAGCATTCAAGCCATGGGCTACTCAGTGTAAGCCCGTCCACGTAAGTTGCTCAATGATATTATTAGAGGCCCAATGGTCCATGATCCATGGATGATCGAACACATGGATATTGGAGAGTAAGCGAGTCCCACTCCCAAGTCACCTAGCTAGTAGCCGCATTCCCAATTTCCCACTAAAAATTGTTGATGGGTGAAATTTGAAGCTACCCTTCTGTTGCAATTTTAAACAGTAGTGGTTAATTTAATTATTGAAGGGCCTACCATGAAATTAAATTTTTTTTGCATGGTAAAATTTGAAGTGGCCTTCTATGACGTGTGGGTAAAATTTGAAGTGGCCTGAAGGCTTCAAATTTGAAGCCTGGTGGGGACACTCGTGTCCCGTGTCCTCGTGTCGGGTGACTTAGAAAGGGGGGAGTTTTAATTTTTTCAATTTTTGGTTTGATTATGAAGTTTTGAGTTTTTTGAAAAGGGTTTCATTTTGAGGTGTGAATTTAATTACAAATTGGGTTATTCCCAATTTGATCAATATTACAAAACTAGGTTAAACAATAAAAAAATAGTAATTTGGATTAAAAAAACACAAAAAAATGATTTGGGTGAATAAATTACCTGACTAGATGAGAATGCACCGGTGAATTTGTCTCCTCTCCAGCTAAATCGAGCAACACGGATAGTTGAATGGGCCACAAAGCGTCCTCGTCCAGGGTCAATTTCGCCTCTATTCGCGTTACTGATGCGTGAGTGTCGCGGGTGGTCGGCAATTGGCCGACTGTGTTTTTAAATTCATTTTTAGTTTTACATATCGCGTACGCGATTTGTAAATACATAACGCGTACGCGTTTGTTAAGTACATAACGCGTACGCGTTATTGTTACCTAGCCTACATGTCCAATGACATGTTAGGCTCGGGTCTTACCATGGCAGGGGGTAAATATCATAAATTTTAGGTATCAGGAACGAGATTTGAAAAAATTAGCATTGCATCTAAAGTGACCCTCATCTTCTTGCACACACCCCTAATTAACCTTTCAACATTTTTATTTAAAAATTTATAACACATAATTTAAAATTAAAATTGAACTTTTAAACCTCAAATACATATCATGACAATACCCTAACTTTAAAGTTTGAAAAGGATTAATTTTAAAGGTAAACACGCTAAACTGGTTTAGGGTTATATTTATCCCATGTCACAATACGCTATTGAACATATATGACAATACCCTAACTTTAAAGTTTGAAAAGGGGTAAACACCTTAATTGGTTTAGGGTTATATTTATCCCATATCATGACAATAGGCTATTGAACATATAATACAAAATGCATAAAAGTTATATTTATGCCATATCATGACAATATGCTATTGAACATATAATACAAAATGCACAATATATGTTTTCCGTCATATATGTTTGAAATTATGATAACATTAATCTTTTCGATTATATATGTTTGAAATTATGATGTTTTCGTCTTCAACCTTACTATTTTGATATCGTTTTCATGTAAAAATGTTTTATATTTAAAAAAAACTGTAAAAATAGTAGCCATGAGGTTCTTGGTGTTGGTGAGATTTGAATTTTAATGTTATTACTCTCCGATAAAATTATTATTATTCTTACAACAATAATCATTATTTGGCACGGTTTTGGTGGCACTAAACCATGGCTGTGGCGTTTGTGATTTTCAACCCAACTCATTTTATACTTATAAGTCTGCCCACTTCGAAATGGATCAATGTCTGCCCCTGTGAGTGTAAGTAATGAGATTGTGAGTGGAAGGAGTTCTTGGGTAAATGATTCCACATAAATTGATAAATTGAGAAGCCGACTATGTACTCTTGGATTTGGCTCTGCACGGGTGCTTTTGGCGATGGTAGTTGCCCTTGAGAAGCCGACTATGTACTCTTTCAATAAAAAGGTGGCACCAAAAAAGATGAATGTCTTTTGAATAAAAAGATGGCACCAAATCCTAATGTGCTGATGTGTATGAAAGTTACACATCGCTTTCAATAGATAAAAAAAGTAATAAAAAAAGCTGTCTTTATATAGTTACACCTAGCTTTTAATAGAAAGAAAAATCTTTATAAAAAGCTGTCATTGATACCGTTGGTTTAAATTTGGAGCACGCGGATAGTTAGTTTAAATTTGGAGCGCGCGTTGATATCGTTGACGTGTAAGGACGTTACACATCGTTTTCTGGAGAGAGTGAGATTTACCAAACACGCCATCAAATCCCGATGTGTTGACGTGTAAGGACGTTACACATCGCTTTCAGTATGGGAAAAAGCGGGCTTCAAGCTCAGTATACATCACGAATTGTTTTTTCTCAAAACCTTGCATGTCCGCGAAAGGAATTTGAAGACGGGGAGATCCAGATCAGGGAGATAAATTGAACTTTCAATGCTTCTTGCGAGTCTTTTCCCAAGGCTTCCCGTGCACTCGCTCTAGTGATCATTATTTTACTGCTACCGATGCCCAGCAGCTCAGACGCGTTGGCTGCATCTCATGATGATTAGGCTACCAAATCCTACATCTCCACGAACACCGGTACTTGATAGACCAAGTTTCTGGCTCCAAATCGGATCGCGCTGCTATGCTTTATACGTACGATACAGTAACGCATGGCTTTGGTGCCAAGATCACCAGCATGGAGGCTCAAGCTATTTCCTGGCACTATTTCCAGATTTCATCAATCAGGTCGAACCCGGGACTTTCTGGGATTGAGATCTAGTTATGGTCTATGGCCACTGTCACAATATGGTCTATGGCCATAGATCTAGTTATGGTCTATGGCAAGAGCTTCAGCGATCATGGCCTTACGCCGCTGCCAGCTTCCAGATGGAAGGGAGAATGTGAAAACCGATGGACTCACCGTGGTGGGTAAAGTTAAAGTACGAGCTCTGGTGGTAGCCGGATTCTTGTCCAAAGAGCCGAATCTGGTCGCTCCGGAGATCCTTAAACAGGACCTGGTTGCTCCCGACGTCAACATAGGTTAGGTCCGGTTTATTTTGGTTTGAATTCTGAAAACATTGGTCATGTGTTTGAATTATGAATTCTATTGGTTTGAATTATGAAAACATTATTGAATTAGATTGGTTTGAATTCTGAATGATGCAGCTCGGAGCCAACCAGACCCAACTCGGCTTTCAGCCTTCCGGTGATAGACCCAACTGGCGGTCCTGAATCTATCTCTAATTGGCTTGCAGAACATTCTGAATCTGGCGAATGAAGGATTGCTGAAACCATTGCTCGAATTACAAACGAATCCGGCGAAAGAAGGATTGCTGAGCCTCCAGTATCAGTCGGAATCTGGCGAGCGAAGGATTGATGAAACCGTTGCTCGAATTACAATTCCAAGAACCATTTCCATCATCGTCCCGTATCAGTCGGAATCCGACTAACAAGAAGTGCTGAAACCATTGCTCAGGTAGTTTTAAAACCTTAGTGCTATATAGGGTTTATGTTCATTTGTGAAGCGTCATCTTACCGGGCAGTTTGAGAAGAAATTATACCAACCCTAGTATAAGATTTGTATTCGTTTTTATTATGTTAGAACCTCTGTATAACCTCTCTATATCAGAGATCTTGCTATTTTTTCATTAAATTCCCATGCAATAAATGGTATTTACGTTCAGAGGGAGGGTTGTGTTATTTTTTATTAAACTTTCATGCAATGAAAAACTAAAACCTAATCAAAGGGTTTTGTTACTGCAAGCTCAGATGCTATTTTGTTGAGAGGGTTTTATTATTTTTTATTTGAAACATTTGAATCCCCACAACAGTTAGATTAAATATGAATAGCTCAACACCTTAATATAAATAACTCAAATTTTAAGGTAATGTAGGTGGCCATGTTAAATTTTAAACTGCCCAACAAGTGCTCCTCTAACTATATGTAGTCTTTTGAAATTGTCGTTGCCCTTTCCTATAAGCTGGCTCCAGACAATATTCCTCCTATATTTTTGTTAAAGTTTTTAGCTATCAGTGTTCTACATCAAAGTTTTTAGCTAGCAGTGTTCTACATCAAAGTTTTCATACATAGATAAATGCTAAGTATAACACAATACTGCACAAATAAATGACACAGTTGTCCTTTATTTCACTAAGTATAAGGATTTTTACTCTCTAGCCTAGATTACAAGCATAGATCAATTAAAAAACACACATGGAAAACGAATAAACTAATTATAGCTGAACAAATAACGAATCATCTTCAATAGGAAAAGCAGAAGTACTCTGATTACGATAAACAAAGTTGACCAGATCCGTAAATATATAGAGATCGTAAATATATAGGAATATAGGATGTATCACGATTAAGTTTAATGGATCACAGATCCAGTTCTATTTTGAATTATTATTCAGTATTGGAAAAACGTTAAAAATCTGTATCTGAAAATGTTTTAACTCTGTGTCGTTTTGTGGTATTACTTGGAATGGATAGATAAGTTGTATAATGGAGGGCGTCTAAATCTGTACCTTGGAATATTTTAGTAATGGTGTTATCGTGTAGATCTGAGAAATCGTGAACTGTAATCCAAGGATTGCTAAATTGTATTTTCTATATAATTAAATTCTGGATTTCAAGGGATTTTTTCTTTCTGTATTTCGAAAATAGATCAATTATGCAATTATCATATCATAGAACTATGTATTAAATTCTGTATATTAAAGAGATCGTCGATTTCTGAAATTTGAAAATGATCAAATACCGAAGTTGCTAGATCATAGGATTATATATTGAAATGTTTAAACTTTGTATTTCAAAGGGATTGTCGATTTCTGTAGTCCGAAAATGGTCCAATTCTACATTACTCATTGTATCTCTATATTTTTCAGATCATAAGATTATGTATTTAAATGTTTAACCCTTGTAATAACTATACTCCGCATGAATCCGAGGGAATGGTGGATCTGAAGTTCTGGGTTTGCTACCTCGTTTTACATGATAAAATTCGCTTGGACAGTCGATGGGCCATAAACCCATCCTCATCTCCAACCTAGTTTACAACGCCCAGCTATGTGACATGACTCTAACAACTATCAAGGTACCATCGACATGATGTATTAACACTGTTTAGACTCAGATTAGACGATGAGAGACTTCAGATTGATCTTCTGTAACTATAGAAAACGCCTTGTATAAAATGCTCAATTCAACATACCATCACCCGTAATGCTCAATTCAACATACCATCACCCATAGACGGAACACAGTTGTATAGTCTACCATTGAACCTGCAGTTGAAGATGAAAAAACACACATGGATAACCCATTGCAAGGGAAATAGATGCAGTTCTTATGGTGATTCAGTCTCAATAACATATTAGTTTTGACACTTAAGTTTCTGTATCAAATACATATAATATTTTCTTACGATTTCGTTCTATGAACTGTCTATATTTGCGTCTTCCTTTGCGTTCCTGTCTGATTCTCTCGTATTCGTTTTTGCGTATTTGCATTTGGATGATTTTGTGTGTAATTGATCCCTATCTTCTCCAATTTACTGCCTTTTCTAAATCATGTCCTATTACTATAGCCACTCCTCTCGTAATGAAGAGATTCCTATTATAGTTTTGAGAATCATACAATTTGCCTTCCCAGCTCAAAACGTCCTCAATTTTCCCAATCGCATTTTGTGGACTTCTCTAGATAATTATACTGTGGCTTGCAAATATTTCATAGAACTTTGAAGAAGGCTTTACTCCAAGGTTTATTAAAAAAAATAGATTTAATATATTGTTAAATAAAAAATAATAATGGTGAAAATCAAAGATTGAAGTAGATGATGAATTTTGAATTTTTTTTACATACCACTTTATAGCAATTCATCCTAAAAAATTGTTGTTTTTTGCAAGGAAAATGGCCATGACGAATATGCAAAATAAAAGGTTAAAGAAATCTAGAGGAAAAATAGAATACAAGCCACACGAATCAATGGAATAGTCCAAGCACTGGGTAAATATTATTTCCACATTTTTTCATAGTATTGGATTTTGTGTAAATTTTGTGAAATAAGGGTATATATATATAGTTAGAATCACTGTTGTTTTAGAGTATATTATTGTCATTTTTTCATTTCAGTTGTTAAATTTTTATTAAATTTATGGGAAAACACTTTGTTTCTGTTTTATTATTATTTTTGAATCTGAATTTTCTTTTAATGAAATTAACACTTTTTCATTTTTGTCAATTCTGAATTCCAAAATGTTTAGATTTTATTGGATTCAATTCATATTATATGATATTACATTGTTCACTTGTTTTCATTTAAAAGTTGATTATGCTCGATCTTCATGAAAATTTAGGGAGTGTAGTAGTGGTGAATACTGTCTTGGTTAGATTTAGAAATAGAGCATAAGGTTAGACCCAACCATTTTGCTAGGGTTAATCTGGAACCATGCCATATCATGCATATCATATCATTTTTTTTATGGTTTGTTTAGCTGTTTTTATTTAAGAAAAAACATACCAACTATAAACTTACAACCTTACTTTTCTAAGGACGTGGGGTAATCATTGTACCATACTGAATTAAAACTCCATTAATCCATTGACATGATGATTGGGTTGAAACTTAGATGTGAGTAGAATTAATCTTCATGTGAATGAAAGTTATGGATCCAGTAGGAAGCAACAGACCAGCCTTGCATATCTGAATAAACTTAGGTGGGCTCTTTTGCTTAAATAATTGTTTCACATCTTTGATGTTTTAGAAATACTGAATTAATTTCATAGATAAACCTAGATGCTATACCTTATGATCACGGTTATTGTATTTATGATGTTCTTGCAGTTATGACTACAATTGAAACAATGTTCTAAAGTCATAACATTATAGTCGCAATGTTATGACTACAGAACTTTTGTGGATGCCCATTTGTATTGAATGAGAAACAAGCATCTAATTTGACTGTTTCCTGTTAAAGAGAGTGAAATAGGTACAATACTTTTAGGTCCTTGGTGATAGTCACAATCTGCTTCATATCCTTTTCAACAAGAAAGCTATGAAGTTCTCAAATAATCCGTTTCCTGTTATTTGAATAAATCAAATAAAACTCAAGCTAATCATCACCCAAAATGTAGCTTCATGGGTCACCAAGCAAAACATCACCCAAATGATCCATTTGGTGGTATTGAACCCAAAATGTAGCTTCATGCGTCACCAAGCAAAATGATTTTCCAATTGTTGCATTTGTGTCCGTGTAGTTGTCGAGCTGGAATAACACATGGATGAAAGTACAAAAACACATTTTGCTTTATGCAGGGGACTTAGGGGAAGGATGACAATTTGGTTGGGATAAACATATGCTTGAATTGAAATGAACTCAGTCTTGCTAATGCTGCCTGCCTTTTGGAATTGATGTGTCAATTGTTTTGATTTCTCTCAAGTTGGGGTTTGCATTTCCATGATGAATGCATGCATAACACCTTTCAATATTTAATGAGCTATCAATTGATTGATAGCACCTTTCAAGAATTAAGTATGGAATTACATATGCTAAATCCATGCTAATTCTCTGGAATTCATTCTAATCTTTAATTCAGCTACTTTAATATCCTATGGAGCCGCTAGGATATTCATGCCATAGAAACCTTCAAAGCAGTGATGTATAAATTGGTTCCACATCCAGGTTTGACAGAGTCCAATTATATTAGCTGCTCTACTATACTGTTTACTTTCATATCCCAATCTCCAATTCATGAAATCAAGCCCGAAGAAAAACATTTAAGCTCGCAGAGTAGACTGCATCGAGAAGGTTGATGTCCCATCCTAAATCCCACTGGGAAGGTTCACGAACGACAGCTACGCCGAGAATTGTTGCTTGTAATGTTCCCAGAAATCATATTAAGGTGGTAAGGGATATACATATATTTCGCCAAACAATAATGTCACAGACAAGCCACGATGATGATGTGGAGACCAAACCTTTGTATAACGTCATCAACATTGCTCCCCCTAATGATACGCCTGTTCCCACTTGCTTGGCTGGACTGCGTAGATTTTTGATATTCACAAATGCGGATTTCCTTGCGTAAGACCATAAATCAAAGTAATTGATGGCATCGGGACGTATCCCCTGGAATAAATGATTCGAAGGGAACAATGTGATTTGATTACCTGAAGACGAGAGCCATCAAAGTCATAGAAGACGCATATGTGGAGATGTTAATTTCAAACCCAGGTAGTAGAAATTCTGGTCGATTACAGGACTGCATATTTAAATCAAATTACTCGCCCAAAATTCCATATTCCATATTTAAATTAAATTACTCGCCCAAAATTTTCATTGACGCGATCAGATATAGAGTGGAAGGGATGAGACTGTGAAGAGAAGCAGGATGCATGAAATCTGGCAGAATATGGAAAAAGTGAGTTTGGGTTGCACCTTCCTGCAATGAGTTTTAAGTTAGTTAACACATGAGCCGAGTCTCACCATCTAGAAACTTGAAACTTGTTTCGCTGTTTATTATTAAGAAGAATCATACCAACTAGAAACTTCTCCATCGTGTAATCATTGTACCGTATGAATACTGATCAAGCTTGTGAGACCAGTAGGTTTTCAGGGTTACTCTGTCTTATACATCATAAAGGGTCTAAAACTGGTCTGTTGCTGGTCTGTTGCTTCCTAAAATAGAATTAAAATTGAAAGCTGTCATATGGTATAAATTTGTATTAAAATTGACAGCTGTCATATGGTATAAATTTGCTCCCCTCTTGGGGAGCATAAACCTTCAAAGCAGTCATGTATATACTATAAATTGGCTCCACATCGAGGTTTGACAGAGCCCAATTATATTAGCTTCTCTACTTTACTCTTTACCTTCATATATCAATCTCCAATTCCTAAAATCAAGCCCGGAGAAAAATATTTAAGCGAAAGAAAAATGACAAACTCACAAAGTAAACTGCAGCGAGAAGGTCCCATTCATATGCTTTATATATGAAGTGGATCATATACATATATTTCGAGAAACAATAATATCACAGATAAGTGATCACATGGAGAATAAACAAGCCAGACAAAGGGAGAGGTACCGCAATTATGAACATCGAACACCATCCCATTTTTAGTTAGTGCCTTCAAATTTTCTTAGTTGGCAAGCCTTGAATTATTGATTTCGGCCAATCTCAAACTATCACGCCCCGACCAAATTTTAATGTAGCTGGGCATTTTGGTTGATACACCGAGAGGGCCATGATATGCAAACTCAAGGAGTTAGCAAACATTTTTTTTAACTGTTAATGTGAAGTGGTCTACCATGTCATATTTTTTTTAAGCATAAAAGGTATACTGTGGTTAGAAAATGTTTTAAACAAAGGGTCCTAAATGCTTAGGTTTAATAAAAACATGTGTGAATTGTAGCTTAGTTTTAGACATAGTTTAGAAGGGTGTCGTTGAAATTAGAATTAGGATAGAGTAATGTCTTGTTATTTTTATTATTTTATTTTCATCATTTTTTATTTTTATGTTTTTTTTTTAAATTTTTTATTTTTAATCAAATTTCAAATATTTCAAATAGTTAGGTTTAGGTTTAGAATTTATATTTAATATTTGTTTAATTTGGTTAGTGATAAGTTATTTTTTATTTTAATTATTTCTTGTTAGTTTTAAATTATTGTTTATTTGTAATGGAGTAAGGTAAAAATTGTTATTTCTATTATTTTATTTTCATCGCTTTTTGTATTTTTAGTTTTAATTAAATTTCAATAGTTAGGTTTAGAATTTATATTTAATATTTGTTTAATTTAGTTAGTGATAAGTTATTTTTTATTTTAATTTTTTGTTAGTTTTAAATTATTGTTTATTTTTAATGGAGTAAGGTAAAAAGGGCAAAGAGTAGTTTCCTCTTCATAATCTAAAAGAATGCTTAAAGACGAGATAGGAAGTAGAAAATTAGGGAAGAGTTATTAGTTTTGGAATGGTAATATTTAATTTTATAAAGGTATTTAGTTTTTTTTATGTTTTTTCTTAATAATTATAAATTTAATTTAATTATATTTCTTAATTCAATAAATAAATTTTGTATTTATTTTAACCTTGTTCATTTTTCATATTTTTACTAAGTATTGTGATATTTGCATATTTTTTTTCTAATAATTTAAAAAATAAATTTGATGTTTATTTTAACTTTACTCATTTTTCATAATTTTACTAAGCATTGTGAAATTTTCAAGAGTTTCTTCTACTAATTTAAAAATGAACACTTAATTTTCCATATTGTTTTCTTGTATAGAATTTTATGAGATGTGAAATGAAATTTTCTTGTAATTAGTGCTATGATGCCATACATGGAAACTTGTTCTATTTTTTGTCAATGTTATTCTTAATAATGTAGATTTTTTTCCATATTAAAGTAGTTCGGATTAATAATTACGAGTTTGTTGAAATAGTTTAGTGTTCAAGTTAATAATTATGAGTTTGTTGAAATAGGTTCGAGTTTTACTTAATCATTTTTAGTTTAATGTTTTGTTAGATTATAAATTGATATCTTATTACTTTTGGTAAATTGATTTTCAATGTTTTTTTCATGGTTATATATATAAATTTAATTGGAATATTTAAATCAGAATAAAATTATAGAAATATTTGTTTTTTATGAATATTAATTTGTATACATTTTTTTATATTCTTTTCATTAGTAGGTTGGCCATAGGGGTTCTATTGAAAGTCTTGCGTAGAGTGTTTTCAAAGGACCATTTTGGGAAATTGCCTGGAAACAATTTCCTAACTCGGAATCTTGACACATGTGCCTTTGTTGTAGCTGGAAACTGGGATGCCATTGCGCTAGTAATAGGTGGAGGGAGGTAACTCCCAGAGAAACCCTCCCAGTACGCCCCAAGTTGGGTGGTCGACCATGTATACACAAGGTTTTTAAAGTGGTCTAACGAGGGACCCCCCTTTGTTGACACACTATTCAAGCAACCTAGGAGTTAGGATCTCTTTCCTTGGTAATTATAACTTTAACCTCCTCTAAACCTTAGCTACTTTAGCCACTCTTATCCAACTCATATAACTTGTAACCACTAACTTTTAGAACATAACACTAATAAATCATACAAATTTAAACATTTGTATGTCCTAAAACCTTAGAAATTTATATAATACCAAAATAGGATTATCTAAACTACTTTAACCCATGTAATACTAACACCTCTCTCTCTCTCTCTCTCTCTCTCTCTCTCTAAACAACTAACCCCCATTATCTCTCCCTCCCTCTCTCTCTCTCTCTCTAAACCCCTACTCCCATATCTCTCTCTCTAAACCCTTACCCCCATATCTCTCTCTCTAAACTACTAACCCCCATTCTCTCTCCCCCTCTCTCTCTCTAAACCCCTACCCCCATATATTTCTCTTTAAACCCCTAACCCAGAACCTATTTCTCTCCCTAAACCCCTAACCCTTAATCACACTCTATCTCTCTCTCTAAACCCCTAAACCCTAAATCCTACACCAACCTCTCTCTCTCAATCTAAACCTATAACCTCCAATATCTCTCTCTCTCTCTCTCTCTAAACCCCTAAGCACCAATATCTCTCTCTCTCTATGTCTCTAAACCCCTTACCCTCAATATCCCTTTCTCTTTCTTTAAACACCTATCCTCCAATCTCTCTCTCTCTCTCTAAACCCCTAAACCACAATCTCTCTCTCTCTCAATTCCGAACAAAAAATCTCTCTTTCCTTCTCTAAACCCCTAAACTCCAATCTCTCTCTCTCTCTCTCTCTCTCTCTCTCTCTCTCTCAACCCCTAATCCCTAATCTCTATCTCGCTAAGCCCATAACCTACAATCTATCCCCCTCTCTCTCTAATCCCCAAAACCTTAACCCCCAATTTGTTTCTCTCTCTCTCTAAACTCGTAAATCTTAATCTCTCACTCTTTCTCTCCCTCTCTAAACTATTAACCTCTCTCTCTCTCTCTCTCTCTCTCTCTCTCTCTCTCAACCAATAACCCCCATTCTCTCTCTCTCTCTAAACCCTAACTCTCAATCTCTCTTTCTCTCTCTAAACCCCGAACCTCAAATATCTCTTTAAATGGCTAACCCCCAATCTCTCTCTCTCTTTAAACCCCTAACTCCCAATATTTCTCTCTCTAAATCTAAACCCCTAAACACAAATCTCCCTCTCTCTCTCTCTCCATCTCTTTCCCTCTCTCAAAACCCCTAAGCCCTGATCTCTCTCTCTCTCTCTCTCTCTCTCTAAATGCCTAACCCTCAACCTCTCTCTTTCTCTCTCTAAATCCTTAACCCCCATTGTCTCTATCTCTCTAAAACCCTAATATCCAATCTCACACTCTCTCTAAACCCCTAACCCTTGATATTTATTTCTATCTCTCTAAATCCTAAGCTCCCAATCTCTCTCTCTAAACCCCTAATACCCAATCTCTCCCTATCTAATTATCTATCTATCTATCTATCTATACCCCTAAGCCCTTTCTCTCTCTCTATCTCTCTAAACACCTAATCTTAATCTCTCTCTCTCTCTCTCTCTCTCTCTCTCTCTCTCTCTCTAAATCCCTAACCCCTAACACCTAATCTCTCTCTCTTTCACTATCTATCTTTCTATCTAAAGCCCTAGCCCCAATCTCTCTCTCTAAACTTGTAATCCAAAACCTCTCTCTCTCTATCAAAACCCATAGCGCCTAATCTTTTTCTCTCTCTCTAAACCCCTAACCCCCAATATATATCTCTCTCCTTCTCTCTAAAACCCTAAACTCCAATCTCTCTCTCTATAAATCCCTAACTCCAAAAATATATATATTTCTCTCTCTAAATCCCTAACCCCCAAAACATATATATATCTCTCTAAATCCCTAACTCCTAGAATATATATCTCTCTCTAAACTCTTACATGTGAAATGTCGCTCTCTCTCTAATCCCATAACCCCTAATCTCTCTCTCTCTAAAACCATCCACCCAAATCTCCCCCCTCTCTCTCTCTAAACCCCTAAACCCCAATCTCTCTCTCCCTCTCTCTCTCTCAACCTAAACATGTAACCTTCAATCCCTCTCTCTCTCTCTCTCTCAAAACCACTAAAATCCAATCTCTCTATCACTCTCTAAACCCCTAAATGCAAATCTATCTCTCCCTCTAAATACCTAACCCCAAATCTCTCCCTTTATATCTCTCTCTCTCTAAACAACCAACTCCTAAACTCTCTCTCTCTCTCTAATCCCCTTATCGTCAATCTCCCTTTCTCTTTATCTAAACTACTAACCCCTAATCTCTCTCTCTCTCTCTCTCTCTCTAAATATTTAACCTCCATTCTCTCTATCTCTCCCTAAACCCCTAAACCACCATATATCTCTCTAAATCCCTAACCGCTAAACCCCCATCTCTATCTCTAAATCCCTAACCCCAAATGTCTCTTTCTCTCTCTAAACTCTTAAACTTAAATCACTCTCCCTCTTTAAACCCCTAATCCCCGGTCTCTCTATCTCAAAACCCTTAACCTCCAATCCCTCTCTCTCTAAACTATAATCCCTCTCTTTCTCTCTCTCTCTCTCTCTCTCTAAACCCATAACCTCCAATCTCTCCCTCTCTCTCTCTCTAAACCCCTAACTCTTCACCACCAATCTATATATATCTCTCTCTAAACCCCTAAAACACAATCTGCCACTCTCTCTCTCTAAACCAATAACACCCGATCTCTCTCTCTCTCAACCCCTAGCCCCCATCCTCTCACTTTCTCTCTCTAAACCCCTAACCCACAATCTATGTTTCTCTCTCTAAATGCCTAACCTCCAATATCTCCCTCACCCTCTCTCTAAAATGCTAACACCCAATCTCTATATCTCTTGCAAAACCCCTGACCCTGAATATATCTCTCTCTATAACCCTAAACCCCAATCTCTCTCTCTCTCTCTCTCTCTCTCTCTCTCTCTCTCCATCTCTCTCCCTCTCTCAAAAATCCTAACTCACGACCTCTCTATCTCTCTAAATCCTTAACCCCCAATATATCTCTTTCTCTCTTTCTCTCTCTGTCTCTCTAAACCCCTAACCCCCATTTTCTCTATCTCTCTAAACCCCTAACAATCAATCTCACTCTTTATCTAAACCCTTGACCCTGATAATTAATTCTCTCTCTCTAAACACCTAGACCTGAATCGCTTTCTCTCTAAATACCCAACACCCAATATCTCTCCTTCTCACTATCTATCAATATATATATATTTGAACCCCTAACCCCAATCTCTCTTTCTCTCTCTAAATCCCTAACCCCCAAACCATTTCCCTGTCTCTAAACCCTCAATACCCAATCTCTCTCTCTCTCTCTCTCTCTCTCTCTCTCTCTCTCTCTCCAAACCCCTAACCACAATTTCTCTCTCTCGAAACCCATAATCCCCAATCTCTCTCTCTCTAAAACCCTAACCCTCAATCCATTTCTCTTTCTCTAAGCCCCTAACCCCCAATATGTGTCTCTTCCTTTCTCTCTAAACCCCTAAACTCCAATCTCCCTCTCACACCATCTCTCTCTCTCTAAATCCATAACCCCCAATCTCTCTCTCTTTATAAAACCTAACCCCCAAAATATCCCTCTAAACCCCTAAGCCCTGAAACCCCTCTCTCTCTCACTCTCTCTCTCCCCCTAAACATCTAACCAACAATCTCTCTCTCTCTAAATCCATCACCCCCAATCTCTCTCTCTAAAATCCTAACCATAAATCTATCTCTCCCTTTGTCTCTAAACCCCTAACTCTCTCTCTCTCTCTCTCTCCCTCTCTCTAAACCCCTTACCCCAATCTCACTTTCTCTCTCACTAAATGTCTAAGCCCCAATTTCTCTATCTAAAACTTTAACATCCATTCTCTCTCTCCATAAACCCCTAAACCTCAATCTTTTTGTCTCTCTAACTCCCTAACCCCAAATCTCTCTCTCTCTCCTGCTCTCTCTCTCTCTCTCTCTCTTTAAACCCCTAAATTCCAATATCTCTTGATCTCTTTAAACACCTAATCCCCAATCTCTCTCTTTCTCTCTAAACCCTTAATCTCTCTCTCTCTCATCTCTAACATCACTCTCTCTCTCAAATAATTTAACCCATGTAATAATAACACCTAAACATTGCTCTCTCCATCTCTCTCTCTCTCTCTGTTTAAACCACTAACCCCCATATTCTCTCTCTCTCTCTCTCTCTCTCCCAAAACCCCTACCCCCATATCTCTCTCTAAAACCCTAAACCCTAACCACTCTCTCTCTCTCTCTCTAAACCCCCAACCCCTAATTACTCTCTCTCTCTCTCTAAATCCCTTAACCCTAAACCAACCTCTATCTCTCTCTCTCTCTCAACCTAAACCTCCAATCTCTCTCTCTCTCTCTAAACCCCCAACCCTCAAACTCTCTCTCTAAACCCCTAACCCTCTCTCTCTCTCTCTCTCTCTCTCTCTCTCTCTAAACCCATAACCCCCAATCTCTTTTTCTCTCTCTAAACCCTTAACCATAAATCTCTCTCTAAACACCTAACCCCAAATCTCGCTCTTTCTATCTCTCTCCCTCTCTAAACCACTAACCCCCAATCTCTCATATCTCTCTCTCTCTTTAAACCCTTTACCCTCAATATCCCCCTCCCTCTCTTTCACTTAACTCCTAACCTCCAATCTCTCTCTCTAAACCTTTAACCTCCATTCTCTCTCTCTCTAAACCCCTAAACCATAATCTCTCTCTAAATCCCTAACCCCAAATATTCCTTTCTCTCTCTAAATCACTAAACTCCAATCTCTCTCTCTTAAAACCCCTAATCCACAATCTCTCTCTCTCTCTAAAACCTTAATCTCCAAACTCTCTCTCTCTCTAAACTCTAATCTCACTCTTTAAACCCATAACCTCCCATCTCTCTCTCTCTCTAATCCCCAAACCGTTAATACCCAATCTATTTCTCTCTCTCTTTCTCTCTAACCCTATAAATCTCTCTGTCTAAACCGCTGAACCGCAGTCTCTCACTCACTCTCTCTCTAAACCCTCAACCCTAAATATCTCTCTCTTTCTCTCTAAACCCCTAACTCCTAGTATCTCTTTCTCTCTAAAACCTTAAACTCCAATATCTCTCTGGACCTCTAACCTTCAATCTCCCTCTCTCCCTTTAAACTCCTAACCCCCAATCTCTCTCTATCTCTCTATAAACCCATTAACCCCAATCTATCACTCCATCTCTAACCCTCTGTCCAAACCCCTAACCCTTGATCCCTCTCTCTCTCTATATATATTCCTAACCCCAAATCTCTCTCTCTCTCTAAAACCCTAACCCTCATTCTCTGTATCTCTCTAAGACCCTAACAACCAATATCACTCTCTCTTTGAACCCCTAACCCACTATATTTCTTTATCTTTGTCTAAAACCCAAGCCCCAATCTCTCTTTCTAAACCCCTAACACCCAATGTCTCTCTCTCACTATCTATATATCTATATAAACCACTAACCCCTGATATTTCTTTATCTTTTCCTAAAACCCAAGCCCCAGTCTTTCTTTCTCTCTCTCTCTCTCTCTCTCTCTCTCTCTTTAAACCCTTAATCGCAATCTCTCTCTAAACCCCTAACGCCCAATCCCTTTCTCTCTCTCTAAAACCCTAGCACCCTCTCTCTCTCTCTCTATATATATATATATATATATACCTAAACCCCTAATCCCAATATCTCTCTCTCTCTATACCCCTAATCCCCAATATCTCTCTCTCGAAACCCCTCATAGTCAATATTTCTCTCTCTCTCTCTCTCTCAATCCCTAACCCCCAAAGTCTTTATCTCTCTTTACACCCTAACCCCTAAAATATCACTCTCTTTAAATCCCTAACCCCCAATATATCTCTCTCTCTAAACCCCTAACCCGAAATCTCTCTCTCTCTCTCTCTACACACCTAAACCCCAATCTCTCTAACTCTCACTATCAACCTTAACCTCTAACCTTCAATCTCTCTCTTTCTCTTTATCTCTCTAAACCCCTACCCCAATCTCTCTCTCTAAACCTGTAATCCACAACCTCTCTCTCTCTATCAAAACCCTTAGCGCCCAATCTTTTTCTCTCTCTCTAAACCCCTAACCCCCACTATATATCTCTCTCCTTCTCTCCAAAACCCTAAAATCCAATCTCTCTCTCTATAAATCCCTAAATCCCAAAATATATATATTTCTCTCTCTAAATCCCTAACCCCCAAAATATATATATCTCTCTCTAAATCCCTAACCCCTAGAATATATATCTCTCTCTAGACCCGTACCTGTGAAATCTTGCGCTCTCTATAATCCCATAACCTCCAATCTCTCTCTCTCTAAGACCATCCACCCAAATCTCCCCCCCTCTCTCTCTAAACACCTCCACCCCAATCTCTCTCTCCCTCTCTCTCTCTCAACCTAAACATGTAACCTTCAATCCCTCCCCCCCTCTCTCTCTCTCTCTCAAAACCACTAAACTCCAATCTCTCTATCCCTCTCTAAGCCCCTAAATACAAATCTATCTCTCCCTCTAAATACCTAACCCCAAGTCTCTCTCTTTATATCTCTCTCTCTCTAAACAACCAACCCCTAAACTCTCTCTCTCTCTAAACCCCTTACCCTCAATCACCCTTTCTCTTTCTCTAAACTACTAACCCCCAATCTCTCTCTCCCTCTTTAAATATTTAGCACCCATTCTCTCTCTCTCTCCTTAAATGCCTAAACCACCATATATCTCTCTAAATCCCTAACCCCTAAACCCCCATATCTCTCTCTAAATCGCTAACCTCAAATCTCTCTTTCTCTCTCTAAACCCCTAAACTTAAATCACTCCCTCTTTAAACCCCTAATCCTCGGTCTCTCTATCTCAAAACCATTAACCTCCAATCCCTCTCTCTTTAAACTAGAATCTCTCTCTCTCTCTCTAAAACCATAACCTCCAATCTCTCCCCCTCTCTCTCTCTCTAAACCCCTAACTCTTCACCACCAATCTATATATATCTCTCTCTAAACCCCTGAAACACAATCTCCCACTCTTTCTCTCTAAACCAATAACACCCAATCTTTCTCTCTCAACCCCTAACCCCCATCCTCTCACTATCTCTCTCTAAACCCCTAACCCACAATCTATGTTTCTCTCTCTAAATTCCTAACCTCCAATATCTCCCTCACCCTCTCTCTAAACCACTAACCCTCAATCTCTATATCTCTCACTAAACCCCTAACCCTGAATATATCTCTCTCTAAACCCCTAAACCCTAATCTCTCTCTCTCTCTCTCTCTCTCTCTCTAAACTCCTAACCCCAGACCTCTCTCTCTCTCAAAATCCCTAACCCCCAATATCTCTCTTTCTCTCTTTCTCTCTCTGTCTCTCTAAACCCCTAACCCCCATTTTCTCTATCTCTCTAAACCCCTAACAACCAATCTCACTCTTTATCTAAACCCTTGACCCTGATAATTAATTCTCTCTCTCTAAATCCCTAGACCTGAATCGCTTTCTCTCTAAATCCCTAACACCCAATATCTCTCGTTCTCACTATCTATCAATCTCTCTATTTGAACTCCTAACCCCAATCTCTCTTTCTCTCTCTAAAACCCTAATATCAATCTCTCTCTCTAAATCCCTAACCCCCAAACCATTTCCCTGTCTCTAAACCCTTAATACCCAATCTCTCTCTCTCTCTCTCTCTCTCTCTCTCTCTCTCTCTCTCTCTGTCCAAACCCCTAACCACAATTTCTCTCTCTCTAAACCCATAATCCCCAATCTCTCTCTCTCTCAAACCCTAACCCTCAATCCCTTTCTCTTTCTCTAAGCCCATAACCCCCAATATGTGTCTCTTCCTTTCTCTCTAAGCCCCTAAACTCCAATCTCCCTCTCACACCATCTCTCTCTCTCTAAATCCATAACCCCTAATCTCTCTCTCTTTATAAAACCTAAGCCAAAAAATCTCCCTCTAAACCCCTAAGCCCTAAAACCCCTCTCTCTCTCACTCTCTCTCTCCCCCTAAAATCCTAACCCACAATCCCTCTCTTAAATCCTAACCCACAATCTCTCTCTCTCTCTAAATCCATCAACCCCAATCTCTCTTTAAAACCCTAACCATAAATCTTGCTCTCCCTGTTTCTCTAAACCCCTTACCCCAATCTCACTCTCTCTCTCACTAAACCTCTAAGCCCCAATTTCTCTATCTAAAAAGTTAACCTCCATTCTCTCTCTCCATAAACCCCTAAACCTCAATCTTTTTGTCTCTCTCTAAATCCCTAACCCCAAATCTCTCTCTTTCTCTCCCTCTCTCTCTCTCTCTCTCTTTAAACCCCTCAATTCCAATATCTCTAGCTCTCTTAAAACACCTAATCCCCAATCTCTCTCTTTCTCTCTAAACCCTTAATCTCTCTCTCTCTCATCTCTAACCTCACTCTCTCTCTAAAATAATTTAACCCATGCAATAATAACACCTAAACATTTCTCTCTCTCTCTCTCTCTCTCTCTTTAAACCACTAACCCCCATTCTCTCTCTCTCTCTCTCTCTAAACCCCTACCCCCATATATCTCTCTAAACCCCTAAACCCTAACCACTCTCTCTTTCTCTAAACCCCTAACCCCTAATTACTCCCTCTCTCTCTCTAAATCCCTTAACCCTAAACCAACCTCTGTCTCTCTCTCAACCTAAACCTCTAACCTCCAATCTCTCTCTCTCTCTAAAACCCCAACCCTCAAACTCTCTCTCTAAACCCCTAACCTGCAATCTCTCTCTCTCTCTCTCAACCCATCACCCCCAATCTCTCTTTCTCTCTCTAAACCCTTAACCATAAATCTCTCTCTAAACACCTAACCCCAAATCTCTCTCTTTCTATCTCTCTCGCTCTCTAAATTGGTAACCCCCAATCTCTCATCTCTCTCTCTCTTTAAACCCTTTACCCTCAATATCCCCCTCTCTCTCTTTCACTAAACTCCTAACCTCCAATCTCTCTCTCTAAATCCCTAACCCCAAATATTCATTTCTCTCTCTAAATCACTAAACTCCAATCTCTATCTCTTAAAACCCCTAATCCACAATCTCTCTCTCTCTCTAAAACCTTAATCTTCAAACTCTCTCTCTCTCTCTAAACTCCAATCTCACTCTCTAAACCCATAACCTCCCATCTCTCTATCTCTCTCTCTCTAATCCCCAAACCATTAATACCCAATCTATTTCTCTCTAACCCCAGAAATCTCTCTCTCTAAACCCCTTAACCACAGTCTCTCACTCACTCTCTCTCTAAATCCTTAACCCTAAATATCTCTCTCTTTCTCTCTAAACCCCTAACTCCCAGTATCTCTTTCTCTCTCTAAAACCCTAACCCTCATTCTATGTATCTCTCTAAGACCCTCACAACCAATCTCTCTCTCTCTCTCTCTATATATATATATATATATCTAAACCCCTAATCCCAATAACTCTCTCTCTATATACCCCTAAACACCAATATCTCTCTCTCTAAACCCCTCACACTCAATATTTTTCTCTCTCTCTAAACCCGTAACCCCTAATATATATATCTCCCTTTCTCTCTAAACCCCAAAAACCCAATCTCTCTCTCTCTCTCAATCCCTAACCCCCAAATTCTTTCTCTCTTTAAACCCTAACCCCTAAAATATCACTCTCTTTAAAGCCCTAACCCCCAATATCTCTCTCTCTCTCTCTAAACACCTAAACCCCAATCTCTCTAACTCTCACTCTCAACCTTAACCTCTAACCTTCAATCTTTCTCTTTCTCTCTCTAAGCCCCTAAATCCCAATCTCTCTCTCTAAATGGTTAACCCACAATCTCTCTCTTATCCCCTAAACCACAATCTCTCTCTCTAAATCCATAAACCCCAATCTCTCTCTCTCTCAAACCCTAACCATAAATCTCTCTCTCTCTCTCTCTCTCTCTCTCTCTCTCTCTCTCTGTCTGTCTTCAAACACCTAACCCGAAATCTCTCTCTTTCTATATCACTCTCTCTAAACCCCTAACTCTTTCTCTCTGTCTAAGCCCCTTTCTTGAATATTACTATCTCTCTCTAAACCCCTAACCCCCAATCTCTCTCTTCAAACCTTTAACCTCCATTCTGTCTCTCCCCAAACTGCAATCACTTTGTTTCTCTGTAATTCCCTAACCCCAAATCTCTCTCTCTCTCTCAACAAAAACCTCTAACCTCCTCTATCTCTCTCTTTAAACCCCTAACCCACAATCTCTCTCTCTCTCTCTCTCTCTCTCTCTCTCTCTCAAACCATAACCCCCAATCTCTCCCTCTCTCTCTCTCTCTCTCTCTAAACCCCTTACCCTCAATCTCCCTTTCTCTTTCTTTAAAATCCTAACCTCCAATCTCTCTCTCTCTCTCTCTAAATCCCTAAACCACAATCTCTCTCTCTCTCTCTAAACCCCTAAACCACAATCTCTCTCTCTCTCTCTCTCTCTAAACCCCTAAACCACAATCTCTCTCTCTCTCTCTCTAAACCCCTAAACCACAATCTCTCTCTCTCTCTCCCTCTCTCAATCCCTAACATAAAATCTCTTTTTCTTTATCTAAACCCCTAAACTCCAATCTCTTTCTCTCTTTAAACCCTTAATCCCCAATCTCTCTCTCTCTCTCTAAACTCCATGCTCTCTCTCTAATCCCCAAAACCTTAACCCCCAATCTATTTCTCTCTCTCTCTCTCTAAACCCCTAAATCTTAATCTCTCACTCGTTCTCTCCCTCTCTAAGCTCTTAACCTTGAATCTCTCTCTCTCTCTCTCTCTCAACCCATAACCCCTAACCCCAATTCTCTCTCTCTAAACCCCTAACTCCCAATCTCTCTTTCTCTCTCTAAACCCCTGACCTCAAATATCTCTTTAAACCGCTAACCCCCCATCTCTCCCTCTCTCTAAATCCCTACCCCCAATATTTTTCTCTCTAAAACTAAAAACCTAAACCCAAAATCTATCTCTCTCTCCATCTCTATCCCTCTCTCAAAACCCGTAACCCCTTATCTCTCTCTCTCTCTCTCTCTAAATCCCTAATCCCCAATCTCTCTCTTTCTCTCTCTAAACCCCTAACCCCCATTCTCTCTATCTCTCTAAATCCCTAACAACCAATCTCACACTTTCTCAACCTTTAACCCCTGATATTTCTTTCTCTCTCTCTAAACCCATAATACCCAATCTCTCCCTCTCTCTATCTACCTATCTATACCCCTAACCCCTATCTCTCTCTATATATCTATAAACACCTAATCTCTATCTCTCTCTCTCTAAATCCCTAACCCCTAACATGCAATCTCTCTCTTTCAATATCTATCTATCTATCTAAACCCCTAATCCCAATCTCTCTTTCTAAACCTATAATCCCCAACCTCTCTCTCTCTCTATCTAAACCCCTAATGCTCAATATTTTTCTCTCTCTAAACCCCTAACACCCAATATATATCTCTCTCCTTCTCTCTAAACCCCAATATCTCCCTCTCTAAATCTCTAACCCCCAATATATATATATATCTAAATCCCTAACCCATAGAATATATATATATCTCTCTAAACCCTTACCTGTGAAATCTCTCTCTCTAAACCCCTAACCCCCAATCTCTCTCTCTCTCAAACGAACACCCCAAATCCCCCCCCCCTTCTCTCTCTCTAAACCCCTAAATGCCAATATATCTCTCCATCTCTCTCTCTCAACCTAAACATGTAACCTTCAATATCTCTCTTTCTCTCTCTCTCTCTCTAAACCCTAACACCCAATCTCTCTCTCTAAATCCCTAACCCACAATCTCTCTCTCTCTCTCTCTCTCTAAATCCCTAACCCATAATCTCTCTCTCTCTCTCTCTCTCTCTCTCTCTAAACTACTAACCCCCAATTTCTCTCTCTCTCTCTAAATGTTTAACATCCATTCTCTCTCTCTCAACCTAAACCCCTAAACCACCATATCTCTCTCTAAATCCCTAACCCCTAAACCACCATCTCTCTCTCTAAATCCCTAACTCCAAAACTCTCTTTCTCTCTCTAAACCCCTAAACTTCAATCACTCTCTCTCTTTAAACCCCAAATCCCCAATCTCTCTGTCTCGAAACCCTTAACCTCCAATCCCCCTCTCCCTAAACTCCAATCTTTCTCTCTCTCTCTAAACCCATAGCCTCCAATCTCTCCCTCTCTCTCTCTACACTCTTAACCCTTCACCCCAAATCTATTTCTCTCTCTCTCTCTAAACCCCTGAAACACAATCTCCCACTCTCTCTCTAAACCACTAACACCCAATCTCTCTCTCTTTCAACCCCTAACCCTCATCCTCTCTCTCTCTCTCTCTAAACCTCTAACCCACAATCTCTCTTTCTCTCTCTTAATGCCTAACCTACAATAACTCCCTCACCCTCTCTCTAAACCGCTAATTCGCAATCTCTCTATCCCTCACTAAACCCCTAACCCTGAATATATCTCTCTTGAAACCCCTAAACCCTAATATCTCTCTCTCTTTCTCTCCATCTCTCTCCCTCTCTCTAAAATCCTAACCCCCAATCTCTCTCTCTCTCTAAATCCCTAACCCCAATATCTCTCTTTCTCTCTCTCTCTAAATGCCTAACCCCAATTTTATCTATCTCTCTAAATCCTAACAACCAATCTCTCTCTTTATCTAAACCCTTGACCCCCGATAATTAATTCTCTCTCTCTAAACCCCAAACCTTGCATCTCTCTCTCTCTAAACCCCTAACACCGAGTCTCTCTCTTTCTCACTATCTATCGATATATCTATTTGAAACCCTAACCCCAATCTATCTTTCTCTCTCTAAAACCCTAATCTCAATCTTTCACTCTCTCACACCCAAACCCTGGATCTCTCTCTCTCTAAACCCCTAACACCCAGTCTCTCTCTTTCTCACTATCTATCAATATATCTATTTGAAACCCTAACCCCAATCTATCTTTCTCTCTCTAAAACCCTAATCTCTCACTCTCACTCTCTAAACCCCTAACCCCCAAACAATTTCCCTCTCTCTAAACCCTTAATACCCAATCTCTCTCTCTCTCTCTCTCCAAACCCTAACCAAAATTTCTCTCTCTCTAAACCCATAATATCCAATCTCTCTCTCTCTCTAAACCCCTAACCCTCAATCCCTTTCCCTCTTTCTAAGCCCCTAACCCTAAATATATGTCTCTCCCTTTCTCTCTAAACCCCTAAATATCAATTTCCCTCTCACACAATCTCTCTCTCTCTAAATCCCTAACCCCCAATCTCTCTCTCTATCTAAATCCCTAACCCCCGATCTCTCTCTCTCTATAAACCCTAACCCACAAAATCTCTCTCTAAACCCCTAATCCCAACAATCCCTCTCTCTCTCTCACTCACTCTCTCTCCCCCTAAACGCCTAACCCACAATATCTCTCTTAAATCCTAACCCACAATATCTCTCTTAAATCCTAACTCACAAGCTCTCTCTCTCTCTCTCTCTAAATCCATAACCCCCAATATCTCTCTCTCTCTAAAACCCTAACCATAAATCTCTCTCTTTCCCTCTCTCTAAACACATAACCCCAAATCTCTCTCTTTCTATATAACTCTCTCTAAACCCCTAACTCTCTCTCTCTCTCTAAACCCCTTACCCCAATCTCTCTCTCTCTCTCTCTAAACCCATAACCCTCAATTTCTCTCTCTAAACCTTTAACCTCCATTCTCTCTCTCCATAAACCCCTAAATCTCAATCTCTTTGTCTCTCTCTAAATCCCTAACCCCAAAGATCTCTCTCTCTCTAAACCTCTAAATTCCAATATCTCTTTCTCTCTTTAGACACCTAATCCTCAATCTCTCTCTCTCTCTCTCTCATATCTAACCTCACTCTCTCTATAAACTAATTTAAACCATGTAATAATAACACCTAAACATTGCTCTCTCTCTCTCTCTATGTTTAAACCACTAACCCCCATTCTCTCTCTATCTCTCTCTCTAAACCCCTACCCCCATGTCTCTCTCTAAACCTCTAACAACAATCTATTTATCTCTCTAAACCCCTAATCCCTAATCACTCTCTCTCTCTCTAAGCCCCTAATCCCTAATTACTCTCTCTCTCTCTCTCTAAACCCCTTAACCCTAAACCAACCTCTCTCTCTCTCTCTCAAACGATAACCCCCAATCTCTCTCTCTCTCTCTCTCTCTCTCTTTAAACCCCTACTCTCTCTCTCTCTCTCTCTCTCTCTATATATATATATATATATATATATATATATATATATATACCCCTAATCTCAATATATCTCTCTCTAAACCCTTACCCATGAAATCTCTCTCTCTAAACCCTTACCCGTGAAATCTCTCTCTCTAAACCCCTAACCCCCAATCTCTCTCTCTCTCTCTAAAACCAACACCCCAAATCTCCCCCCCTCTCTCTCTAAACCCCAATATATCTCTCCATCTTTCTCTCTCAACCTAAACATGTAACCTTCAATATCTCTCTTTCTCTCTATCTCTCTAAACCCTAACACCCAATCTCTCTCTCTAAATCCCTAACCCACAATCTCTCTCTCTCTCTCTCTAAACTACTAACCCCCAATTTCTCCCTCCCTCTAAATATTTAACCTCCATTCTCTCTCTCTCAACCTAAACCAATAAACCACCATATCTCTCTCTAAATCCTGAACCCCTAAACCGCCATCTCTCTCTCTAAATCCCTAACTCCAAATCTCTCTTTCTCTCTCTAAACCCCTAAACTTCAATTGCTCTATCTCTTTAAACCCCTATTCTCCAATCTCTCTCTCTCTAAACCCTTAATCTCCAATCCCTCACTCTATAAACTCCAATCTCTCTCTCTCTAAACCCATAACCTCCAATCTCTCCCTCTCTTTCTCTAAACTCTTAACCCTTCACCCCCAATTTATTTCTCTCTCTCTCTCTAAACCCCTGAAACACAATCTCCCACTCTCTCTCTAAACCACTAACACCAATCTCTCTCTCTCTCAACCCCTAACCCTCATCCTCTCTCTCTCTCTCTAAACCCCTAACCCACAATCTCTCTTTGTCTCTCTAAACGCCTAACCTCCAATATCTCCCTCACCCTCTCTCTAAATTACTAACCTGCAATCTCTCTCTATCTCTCGCTAAACCCCTAACTCTGAATATATCTCTCTCTAAACCCCTAAACCCCAATCTCTCTCTCTCTCTAAATACCTAACCCCTAATATCTCTCTTTCTCTCTCTCTCTAAATCCCTATCCCCCATTTTCTCTATCTCTCTAAACCATAATAACCAATCTCTTTCTTTATCTAAACCCTTGACCCCGATAATTAATTCTCTCTCTCTAAGCCCCAAAACCCTGGATCTATCTCTCTCTAAACCCCTAACACCCAGTCTCTCTCTTTCTCACTATATATCGATTTATCTATTTGAAACCCTAACCCCAATCTCTCTTTCTCTCTCTAAAACCCTAATCTTAATCTCTCACTCTCTCAATACCCAACCCCAAAACCATTTCCCTCTCTCTAAACCCTTAATACCCAATCTCTCTCTCTCTCTCTCTAAACCCCTAACCCTCAATCCCTTTCCCTCTCTCTAAGCCCCTAACCCTCAATATATGTCTCTCACTTTCTCTCTAAACCCCGAAATTCCAATATCCCTCTCACACAATCTCTCTCTCTCTCTTTAAATCCCTAACCCTCGATCTCTCTCTCTCTCTCTCTCTATATATATATATATATATAAAACCTAACCCCCAAAATCTCTCTCTAAACCCCTAATCCTTGAAATCCCTCTCTCTCTCTCCCCCTACACACCTAACCAACAATATCTCTCTCAAATCCTAACCCACAAGCGCGCTCTCTCTCTCTAAATTCATAACCCCCAATCTCTCTCTCTCTAAAACCCTAACCATAAATCTATCTCTCTCTCTAAATAGATAACTCCAAATCTCTCTCTTTCTATATAACTCTCTCTAAACCCCTAACTCTCTCTCTCTCTCTCTCTCTCTCTCTAAACCCCTTACCCCAATCTCACTCTCTCTCACTAAACCCTTAACCCTCAATTTCTCTCTCTAAACCTTTAGCCTCCATTCTCTCTCTCCATAAACCCCTAAACCTGAATCTCTTTCTCTTTCTATAAATCCCTAAGCCCAAATATATCTCTCTCTATAAACCCCTAAATTCCAATGTTTCTCGCTCTCTTTAAACACCTAATCCTCAATATCTCTCTCTCTCTCTCTCTAAACCTTCTCTCATCTCTCTCTCATATCCAAGCTCACTCTCTCTATAAACTAATTTAACCCATGTAATAATAACACCTAAACATTGTTCTCTCTCTCTCTCTGTTTAAATCACTAATCCCAATTCTCTCTCTATCTCTCTCTAAACTCCTACCCCATATCTCTCTCTAAACCCGTAACAAAAATCTATTTCTCTCTCTAAACCCCTAATCCCTAATCACACACTCTCTCTCTAAACCCCTAACCCCTCATTACTCTCTCTGTCTCTAAACCCCTTAACCCTAAACCAACCTCTCTCTGTGTCTCAACCTAAACCTCTAACCTCCAATCTCTCTCTATCTCTCTAAACCCCTAACCCCCAAACTCTCTCTCTAAACCCCTAACCCACAATCTCTCTCTCTCTCTCTCTCTCTCCAAAACCCTAACCCCCAATCTCTCTTTCTCTCTCTAAAACCCTTAACCCTAAAACTTTCTCCAAACAGCTAACCCCAAATCTCTCTCTTTCTATCTCTCTTCCTCTCTAAACCACTAACCCCTAATTTCTTTCTCTCCTTCTCTCTCTAAACCCTTTACCCTCAATATCCCTCTCTCTCTCTCTCTTTCACTAAATCCTAACCTCCAATCTCTCTCTCTAAACCTTTAACCTCCATTCTCTCTCTCTCTAAATCCCTAACCCCAAACATTCCATTCTCTCTTTAAATCACTAAACTCCAATCTCTCTCTCTTAAAACCCTTAATCCACAATCTCTCTCTCTCTAAAACCTTAATCTCCAATCTCTCTCTCTAAACCAATAACCTCCCATATCTCTCTCACTCTCTAATCCCCAAACTATTAATCCGCAATCTATTTATCTCTCTCTCTCTAACCCCATATATCTCTCTCTCTCTCTAACCCCATAAATCTCTCTCTGTAAACCCCTAAATCATAGTCTCTCACTCACTCTCTCTCTAAACCGTTAACCCTAAAACTCTCTCTCTCTCTCTCTCTCTCTCCAAACCCCTAACTCCCAATTTCTCTTTCTCTCTCTAAAACCCTAAAGTCCAACATCTCTTTGGATCACCAACCTCCATTCTCTCTCTCCATCTAAATCTCTCTCTCGCACTCTCTCTCTCTCCCCTTAAACACCTAACCCACAATATCTCTCTCAAATTCTAGCCCACAGGCTCTCTCTCTCTCTCTAGAACCCTAACCATAAATCTCTCTCTCTCTCTCTCTCTAAACACATAACCCCAAATATCTCTCTTTCTATATAACTCTCTCTAAACTCCTAAATCTCTCTCTCTCTCTCTCTCTCTCTCAACCCCTTACCCCAATCTCACTCTCTCTCACTAAGCCCTTAACCCTCAATTTCTCTCTCTAAACCTTTAACCTCCATTCTCTCTCTCCATAAACCCCTAAACCTATATCTCTTTATCTTTCTCTAAATCCCTAACCCCAAATACCTCTCTCTCTATAAACCCCTAAATTCCAATATCTCTCCCTCTCTTTAAACACCTAATCCTCAATCTCTCTCTCTCTCTCTAAACCCTCTCTCTCTCTCTCTCATCTCTCTCTCATCTCTAACCTCACTCTCTCTATAAACTAATTTAACCCATGTAATAATAACACCTAAACATTGCTCTCTCTCTCTCTCTCTGTTTAAATGACTAACCCCCATTCTCTCTCTATCTCTCTCTCTAAACTCCTACCCCCATATCTCTCTCTAAACCCCTAACAACAATTTATTTCTCTCTCTAAAACCCTAATCCCTAATCACTCTCTCTCTCTCTAAGCCCCTAACCCCTCATTACTCTCTCTCTAAACCCCTTAACCCTAACCCAACCTCGCTCTCTCTCTCAACCTAAACCTCTAACCTCCAGTCTCTCTGTATCTCTCTAAACCCCTAACCCCCAAACTCTCTCTCTAAACCCCTAGCCCACAATCTCTCTCTCTCTCTCTCTAAAACCATAACCCCCAATCTCTCTTTCTCTCTCTAAACCCTTAACCCTAAATCTTTCTCCAAACAGCTAACCCCAAATCTCTCTCTTTCTATCTCTCTTCCTCTCTAAACCACTAACCCCCAATCTCTTTCTCCCCTTCTCTCTCTAAACCCTTTACCCTCAATATCCCTCTCTCTCTCTCTTCCACTAAAATCCTAACCTCCAATCTCTCTCTCTAAACCTTTAACCTCCAATCTCTCTCTCTCTCTACATCCCTAACCCCAAATATTCCATTCTCTCTTTAAATCACTAAACTCCAATCTCTCTCTCTTAAAACTCCTAATCCACAATATCTCTCTCTCTAAAACCTTAATCTCCAATCTCTCTCTCTAAACCAATAACCTCCCATATCTCTCCCTCACTCTCTAATCCCCAATCTATTTCTCTCTCTCTCTCTAAGCCCATAAATCTCTCTCTGTAAACCCCTAAATCACAATCTCTCACTCACTATCTCTCTAAACCCTTAACCCTAAAACTCTCTCTCTCTCTAAACCCCTAACTCCCAATATCTCTTTCTCTCTCTAAAACCATAAACTCCAATATCTCTCTGGATCGCTAACCTCCAGTCTCTCTCTCTCTCTCATCTAAATCCCTAACCCATATTACCTCTCTCTCTTTAAACCGCTAAACCCCAATATATCACTCCATCTCTATCCCTCTGTCCAAACCCCTGACCCGCGGTCCCTCTCTCTCTCTCTCTCTCACAATTCCTAACCCCCAATATCTCTCTCTCTCTCTAAAACCCTAACCCCCATTCTCTATATCTCTCTAAGACCCTAACAATGAATATCATTCTCTCTTTGAAACCCTAACCCTCTATATTTATTTATCTCTGTCTAAACCACAAGCCCCAATATCTCTCTCTAAACCCCTAACACCCAATCTCTCCCTCTCACTATCTATATATCTATTTAAACCCCTAACCCAAATCTCCCTCTCTCTTTGAACCCCTAACCCCTGATATTTCTTTATCTCTTTCTAAACCCCAAGCCCCAATCTCTATCTCTAAACCCATAACACCCAATCTCTCTCTCACTATCTATATATCTATCTAAAGCCCTAACCCTAATCTCTCTCTCTCTCTCTCTCTCTAAACCCCTAATGTCCAATCCCTTTATCTCTCTCTAAAACCATAACACCCAATCTAGCTCTCTCTCTCTAAACCCTTTACCCTCAACATTGCTCTCTCTCTCTTTAATTAAACTCCTAACCTCCAATCTCTCTCTCTAAACCTTTAAACTCCATTCTCTCTCTCTCTAAACCCCTAAACCACAATATCTCTCTCTCTAAATAATTAACTCCAAATATGTCTTTCTCTCTCTAAAGAACTAAACTGTAATCTCTCTCTCTTAAAACCTGAATCCCCAATATCTCTCTCTAAACCATTAATCTCCAATCTCTCTCTCTCTAAACCCATAACCTCCTATATCTCTCCCTCTCTCTCTAGTCCCCAAACCATTAACTCACAGTCCATCTCTCTCTCTCTCTCTCTCTCTCTCTCTCTCTCTATCTAACCCCAAAAATTCTCTCTAAACCCCTAAAACATAGTCTCTCACTCACTCTCTCTCTAAACCTGTAACCCCAAATCTCTCTCTCTCTCTCTCTAAACCCCTAACTCCCAGTCTCTCTTTCTCTCTATAAACCCCTAACTCACAATCTCTATTAATCTCTCTAAAACCCTAAAATCCAATATCTCTTTGAATTGCTAACCTCCAATCTCTCTCTCTCTCTCTCTAAAACCCTAACTCCCAATCTCTCTCTCTAAACCCCTAAACCCTAATCTCTCACTCCATCTCTATCCCTATGTCAAAACCCCTAACCCTCAATCTCTCTCTCTCTCTCTCTCTCTCTCTCTCTCTCTCTACACCCCTAACCCCCAATATATATCTCTCCCTTTCTCTCAGAATCCCTAACCCCCAATATATCTCTTTCTCTCTTTCTCAACCCCTAACTCCCATTCTATCTATCTCTCTAAACCCCTAACAACCAATCTAACTCTCTCTCTAAACCAATGACCCCCAATATTTCATTCTCTCTCTCTAAACCCTAAGCCATGAATCTCTCTTTCTCTCTCTAGAACACTAATCACAATCTCTCTCTCTAAACCCTTAAACCCCAATCCCAAATACCAATCTCTCTCTCTCACTCACTCACTATCTATCTATCCATCCAAAGCTCTAACCCCAAACTCTTTCTCTCTAAACCCCTAACCATAAATCTATCTCTCTCTCTAAACACCTAACCCAAAATATCTTCCTATCTATATCACTCTCTCTAAACCCCTAATTCTCTCTCTCTAAACCAATTACCTCAATCTCACACACTCTCTCTCTAAATCCCTAAACCCCACTCTCTCTCTCTCTAAATCCCTATCCCCAAATTTCTCTCTCTAAGCCCCTAAATTCCAATCTCTCTCTCTCTCTCTCTCTCTCTCTCTCTCTAAACACCTAACCCTTAACCCCCAATCTATTTCTCTCTCTCACTAAACCCCTAAAGCACAATATCTCACTCTATGTCTAAACCCCTAACCTCCAAACTCTATCTCTCTCTCAACCACTAACCCCTATTCTCTCTTTATAAACCCCTAACTCTCAATCTCAGTATATATCTCTCTCTAAAACCCTAACCCCCAATCTCTCTCTCTCTCTAAGCCCTTAAACCATAATCTCTCTCTCTCTCTCTCTCTCTCTCTTACACACACACACACACACACGAAATTCCTAACCCCCAATCTCTATATGTCTGTCTAAATCCCTAACCCCCAAAATCTCTCCTTCTCTCTCTCTCTCTCTAAATCCCAAACCCCCATTTTCTCTCTCTCTAAACCCCTAACAACCAATCTCACTCTCTCTCTAAACCCCTAACCCCAATCTCTCTCTCTCTCTCTCTAACCCCCTAAACCCTAATCCCTTTCTCTCTCTGTAAACCCTTAACACCAAATATATATCTCTCTCTCTAACTATATATTATTCTATATATACAAACACCTAACCCAAATATCTCTCTCTAAACGCATAATCCCAATCTCTCTCTAAGCCCCTAACCCCCAATCCAACTCTCTCTCTCTCTCTAAACACCTAACCCCCAATATATTTCTCTTCCTTTCTCTCTAAACCCATAAACCTCAATCTCTCCCTCTCTCTCTCTCTCTAAATCCATAACCCCCAATCTCTCTCTCTATAAACCCCAACCCCCAAGATCTCTCTCTATCTAAACCCCTAACCCCCAATCTCTCTCTCTCTCTAAAGACCTATCCCCTAATCTATTTCTAAACACCTAACCCACAATCTCTCTCTCTCTCTCTCTCTAAATCCATAACCCCCAATATCTCTCTCCCTCTCTCTCTAAACCTCTAACCTTGAATCTCTCTCTCTCTCTCTGAACACCTAACCCCAAATCTCTCTCCTTCTCAACTCCAACCTCTATGTATCTCTCTCTCTCTAAACCCCTAACCCTTAGCCTCCAATCTATTTATCTCTCTCTCTCTAAACCCTTAAACCGCAATCTCACACTCTCTCTCTAAACCACTAACCCCCAATCTCTATCTCTCTCTAAAACCCTAACCCTTAATCTCTCTCTCTCTCTAAAGCCATAAACCCCTCTCTCTCTGCCTCTCATGAAATTTCAAACACCCAATATCTCTCTTTGTCTCTCTAAATCCCTAACCCCCAATGTCTCTCTTTCTCTCTCTCTCTAAATCCCTAACCACCATTTTCTCTCTCTCTAAACCCATGACCCCTAATATTTATTTCTCCCTCTCTAAACCCCAAACCCCTAATATCTCTCTCTCTCTCAACCACTAACCCCTATTCTCTCTCTCTCTCACTATCTATCAATATATCTATCCAAACCCATAACCCCAATCTCTCTCTCTCTAAACCCCTAATCTCAATTTCTCTCTATAAACTCCTAATCCCCAATATCTCTCTCTAAACCCCTAACCCTCAATCTCCCTCTCTCTCTCTCTAAACACCTAACCCCTAATATATTTCTCTCTGTTTCTCTCCATTTCTCTCCGTTTCTCTCTAAACCCATAAACCCCAATCTCTCCCTCTCTCTCTCTAAATTCATAACCCCCATTATCTCTCTATAAACCCCAACCCCCAAGATCTCTCTCTCTAAACCACTAACCCCAACCTCTCTCTCTCTCTCTAAACACCTAACCCCCAATCTCTTTATATACCCCTAACCCACAATCTCTCTCTCTCTCTCTCTCTAAATCCATAACCCCCAATCTCTCTCTCTAAACCCCTAACCCTCTCTCTCTCTCTCTCTCTCTCTCTAAACACCTAAACCCAAATATATCTCTTTCTAAATCTCTCTTTAAACCCCTACCTCTCACTCTCTCTCTAAAACCCTTTCCCTAATATCTATCTCTCTAAACACCTAACCCCCATTCTCCCTCTCTAAATATTTAAGCCCCATTCTCTTTCTCTCTCTAAACCCCTCAACCACTATCCCTCCCTCTCTCTAAATCCATGGCTCCAAATCTCTCTCTCTAAACCCCATACACTCCAATTTATTTCTTTCTTTAAACCCCTAATCCCCAATCTCTCTCTCTCCCTAAACCCTTGACCTCCAATCACTCTTCTCTAACTCTCTCTAAACCCATAACCGCAACTCTCTCTCTCTCTTTCTCTCTCTCTGTAGCTAGGGTTTTACCCCTAGCTTGTGCCAATGAGCACCTACTAAGGAGAATGGACTCCTTAGTAGCAGTTCAGTATATTAAACTAATTATGCAATAAACAAAAAATTAAATTATTTCTAAGACAAGCATGAAGCATAAACACCAAAATGAAAGAATGACTTTGTATTGATGTTACCTTGAGTGTCAAGGTTGGTGAAGCCCTTTGCAGTGTCCAAGAGGATGCTCCAAGCTTCAAGAATGCTCCTTCTCCTTCTCCAATGTTGGGAATGGGCCAAAGGTGGCTCTCAAGGTGAAAATAGTTCAAAGGTGAACTAGGGTTTTGAGAGATTTTGGCAGAGTAAGGGTGCTTGTGATTGTGGATATGGAATAAGGGATCTCCATCACCTATTTATAGTTTTTTGGTGGTGGAGTGCTGACCCATGGTTTTAGGAAACACATGGTTTTAGGCAGCTGTATAGGGTTTTTTCCTCCTTTTCCTCATTATTTTATATTTCTATTCCCTTTTTAGGGGATTTTTGCTATTTTTGGAGGAAAAGGGGGTTTTTTAGCCTTTTTTAGGCTATTTTGATGGTTTTGTGGCCTTTTGGAGGCATTTTAGGCCTTTTGGAGGCTTTTTAATGGGCTTTTTTGGGATTTTAATGGAAATATGGTGGGAAAATGGACAAATGAGCCATATAACGTGGTAAATGAGCTAGTGAGCACTTTTTGGGTGTTAACAGATTGCCCCCTGATGTGCGAGGGCAGGAGCTCATCGTATGGCCGATGGACATCATAAGTCATGAATGGTTTTCCTGGGATGTGGAGAGAAGAGAAGAAACAAACTGGAGCCCGGAACAACGATCCCGAACAACTGCAAGAACTAAAAGTACATAACCTCAATAAAGGATGAGGAATCATCTGATCATATGGACGAGGCGGGCATTCCCATGCTCGTATCAGGATATAACATAATAACAACAATGGGGTCCAAAAATGGGGACCTGAAATATACATGACCTCAAATACTGACTGAGGAATAATCTCAATATATGGACGAGGCGGGCATACCCATGCTCGTATCAAGATACATAACCATAACTGTAAGGCCCGAAAAGGGGGACCTGTAAGATACATGACCACTGTGTACATCATAAGAGTCTAGAGGGGACACAAATCTGGGACATACTGCTGAGCGGATCATGTGTGAACTGCAGAACTGGTGCACCGGAACAATCAACAGTGCTACTGAGTGTGGTACCAAAGGAACTGATGAGCTGCTGGATCATAGTGACTGGGGTCATACTCTCCATGGTACACTGAACTGGAACTGATCTGGAACTGAAACTGGGTACTCAAGGAAGCATGAAACTGGATGGCTTCCGAATACAAACGCCAACGCAGCCCGGACATCCACAGGAACATACAACTGGGGGTGCCGAAGTGACTCACCAATGTGCTAGAGTCGGGGGAAATCCGAGGTCTTCGACTAAAAACTGATGGGATATAATCCTACGCGATCCTCAACGATGCGATCAAGGTGCTGAAGTCGAGCATGTGAGGAACAACCACTCGGAGAGGCAATGATGTCTCCTCTCGGAATGATCCGTAGGCACCTACCACAGATGGTGATAAGTCCAAGGTGTAGGGACCTCTGGGCCTATCCTCTGGAATAGAGGAGCTGTCGTCGACAGAGGGAGACCTGCCCCTATCAAGGCAATGATGTTTCCTTGACAGGAGCGCGAGGTACAAGACCGAAATGTGATAGTACTGATGGCAGAACTGATAAACTGTGGGCGGACAACTGGGCAAGTAGAGCGGGTGGACTCAAACTTCCTTTGTTCAGAGTATGATAATGGGAATGATCTGGCAGCATATGAAACTGACTCAGGGGAAAGGGATCATAGCTGTAATGGATCTGGGGGAATAACTGGCTGAGGGAGACTCAAGCTGGTGTAACATGGCAGGAGACTGCAGAATACTCTGAACAAAGGCGACCTAATTGGGGGTGCTGCCGAGGTGATCGATCATAGTGCCATGAGGCACGGGAGGATACTTCTTCATGGGTTAAGGAACTAGAAGAAGTGTGTGGATAAAATGATACTGTCGTGTGGATTTTACGAGCCCAGGACAGTTCATGCTCGTGGTTGCTTTCAATTTTAAGGAGTCTGAAAGCGATAAGAAGACTCTGAGGTAGTGGAATGGTACTGTCGTGTGGATTTTACGAGCCCAGGACAGTGTATGCTCGTGGTTGCTTTCAATTTTAGAGAGTCTGAAAGCAAGTAAGAAGACTCCAAGGGGTTGCTTTTTCGTAGATTTAGTCTCCAAGGCCCAAAGAAGCATAAAAGGATGCAATGAAGAACTCTTCTAGCCGGTGTGACTAGAGTATTCCTTTTTCGTAATTAGTCTACCAGGTCCGGAAAAGGGTTAAACTTATACCAGATAGACGCCCTTTCAGGTACTTTAACGAGCATGAAAGGAAGCAAGATTGCTCGGCGATCTTTTCATTCTTTTAGGAGTCAGAAAAGAGCTTAACGGAAACTCCCTAAGTGCCTTTTTCGTAAAGGAGTTGTCCGGCCCGAAAAAGGGATAAAATTATACCGAACAAAAGGAATGGCCAGGCAAGGAGGAAGTGTTCAATCAAGGTTTAGTAATGATGACCAAGAACGAGGGTAGGTGGGAACACTGATGGACCTCCTTGCGGGGTAGATGAAATGGTGGCAAAATAACGAAACATTTGCAGTATGACAGGAGTGAATGGCTCATGTAAAAATGTGGAACAATCCGATGGCGGCCGATGTGGCGCGCAAACCGAGGCAGCAAGGTGTTGGGACACAATGTTGAAATTGTACCAAGTGAGAGCGAGAAATGATCTCAAGCATCATCACGAGCTCGGAAAAATGAATCCGGCGATATAAAGGATGTCAAAAACGGGTGACGGCCGATGTGGCACGCAAACCGAGGTGACGGGGGCATTTTGAAAAATGCCCGGAAAATCTGGAGGTGAGAGCGAGAAATGATCTCTAGCATCATCATCAGCTCGGAAAAATGAATCCGATGATATAAAACATGTGAAAAACGGAGAACGGCCGATGTGGCACGCAAACCGAGGCGACTAGTGGCGTCTGAAAAACGGGTAAAAAATGATAGGACAAAAATAATGCAACGAGGTGACCATCAGGACGGTCACGTCGCGCTGATTCCAGTGGTGGAAACGGTTTGTAAAAACAAAAAATGAAAAAGAAAGTACTGTACACTGTATACCAATGAGGCCGCGGGTTTCTTTTTTATGGGTAAAAACGCTTAAGATACAACCCATTACGAGGGTTGCGCAAAGGACGGCCTTCAGAGTCAGCTAAGATGTATGCCCCCTTGCCGAGGCAGGTCTGCACGATGTAAGGGCCTTGCCACATAGATTCAAACTTCCCTTTACCGGTTTTGTCATGGGCTTGGTCATAGGCGAGGACGAGGTCCCCTTCGTGGAAAGTTCGAGGGTGAACATGTTTATCATAACCGGCTTTGGAGCGGTTTTTGGCAGCTTCGATGTTCTGGAGAGTGGCCCGGCGGTCTTCATCGGCTTGTTCGAGGTGCAGCAGACGTTGCTCGAGGGGGGTGGTGTCAGGGAGAAGCTCAACGGCGATCTGTAAGGCAAGGATCTGACACTCGATGGGGAGAACAGACTCTATACCGTGAACTAAATGAAATGGTGTAAAACCAGTGGCGGTCTTAGTGGAGGTGCGATAAGCCCACAAAGCAGGGAACAACATGTGGTGCCAATTGGACTTATGCTTGTCAACTGTTCGTTGGAGGATGGTTTTAAGGATTTTATTGATGGCCTCTACTTGGCCGTTCCCTTGGGGGTAGTAAGCAGAGGAGAATTGGTGCTCATACTTAAGGAGGGTGGATAACTCACGCCAGACGGCATCTTCGAAGTGTGAACCATGGTCAGAGACTAACTGCTTAGGGACCCCGAATCGAGCGATGACATGGTTGAAGAAGAAGCGGGCAGCAGTGTCAGCGGTACAATTGAAGGTAGGCATGGCCTCCGCCCATTTGGTAAAGTAATCAACAGCGACAACAATATATTTGTGGCCGTTGGCAGACTGGGGTCTACATTCCATGAAGTCTATGGCCCATTTACAAAAGGGACCAACGGTGACGACTGGGTGTAACGGAGCAGGAGGTGTCCGGGCCTTGGGGGCAAAAAGTTGGCAGTTATGGCAGTGTTTGACCGCAGTGATGCAGTCAGTGAAAAGTGTGGGCCAGAAGTATCCGGCGCGGACGACCTTTTGGGCGGTGGCCATCCCTGAGAAATGGCCTCCGCAGGCACCGCTATGACAGTCATTAAGGACGTGTTCAGCTTCCTCATGGGTAAGGCAACGACGAAGAATTGTGTCAACCCCGCGCCGATAGAGGACATCGCCTAAGAGGAGATATCGAGAGGCCTGGTGGCGGATGCGACGGCGTCCATTTCGTGTAACTTTGGGTCTGAACTTCTGCGTGCGTAGGTATAACAAGATATCACCGTACCATGGGTCATCGGACGAGATAGTGAACAGGTGATTGTCGGGTAACTCATCGGAGATGGGTTTGGCCGGGAGAAGGGAAGGGAGATCAGTAATGAGCTGGGCAAGCGCGAGGGCTTTAGTGCTCTTAGGTGTTTTGAAGGTAAGGTCATATTCTTGGAGGATAATGACCCATTTGGCAACACGACCTTGGAGTAGCCGCCGGTTCAGAAGATATACCATGGGGTTAGAGTTGGCTACGACGGTGGTATGACTCATTAAGATGTAGTGTCGCAATTTTTGAACGGAAAAGACTACTGCGAGGGCAAGTTTCTCTTCATAGGGGTAACGTAATGGTGGACCAGACAAGGTCTGGCTAACGTAGTAAATGACGTGCTCCTGGTGAGAATCGTCTTCTTGAACTAAGACTCCAGATACGGCATGCTCGGAGGCCGACACGTAAAGGATGAAGTCTCGAGTGAAATCCGGAGGGGAAATCAGAGGGGCTTGTGTGAGGGCCTTCTTGAGGGCCTCGAATGCAGCTTCTGCTTGCGCATCCCAGACAAAGGGTACGTGGGTGCGGAGTAGGCGCAAGAAACCGTGTACCGTAGTGGCATAATCAGGAACGAAGCGTCGAAGGAAGTTAGATCGCCCCTGCAGACTTTGGAGCTGCCGGAGCGTGCGAGGAGGGGGGAGGTCTAAAATAGCTTGGACTTTTAGAGGGTCAACAGTAATTCCTTTCTGGGAAACAATGAAACCCAACAATCGGCCTGCCGGTACGCAAAAAACACACTTGTGTGGGTTCAAGCGAATTTGGTATTTGCGACAACGCAGAAAAATTTGCCGAAGGTCGTTAAGGTGGTCTGATCGTTTCCGGGAACGAGCTGTAAGGTCATCAAGGTAGACTAGCAAGATATGGACCAAGTCGTGGAAGCAGTAGGTCATGGCCCGCTGGAAAGTGGCACCAGCATTTTTGAGGCCGAAAGGCATGACGCGATAGGCAAAGGTGCCCCAAGGGGTAGTAAAGGCAGTTTTGTACTGATCTTCCTTACGGATCTGAATCTGATTATATCCGGAAAAACCATCCATGAAGGAGAGGACCTCATGTCCCGCACACGCATCTATGAGTTGATCGATGAACGGCGTGGGGAAGTTGTCCTTGGGACAAGCATAGTTTAAGTCACGGAAGTCAGTGCATACGCGGATGGTGCCTTGCTTTTTGTTAACTGGAACAGGGTTTGAAACCCATGTGGTATAGGCAATAGGATAAATGAACCCTGCCTTGCGCAGCTTCTCAATCTCGGCCTTGACAGCTGGGAGATTTGAGGGATGAATGGGGCGCTGTTTCTGACGAACAGGGGTTACATCAGGCCATGTGTCAATGTGGTGCTCTATAATTGCGGGATCAAGACCAGGCATTTCGGTATAAGACCAGGCAAAGACATCACAGAATTCTTTGAAAAGGTGTGTGTAGTCCTCAATCTCTTGTTTACTGCAGAATGCTCCTAAAGTAATGAGTTCAGGAGCACGACCTGGAGCAGCAATATCAACTTGGATGACAGGTGAGATGTTGGCCATGTTGCCCTCCTCGAAGGCATCAGGAGCAGGAATAGGGTCCTTGAACCAGTCAACCTTGGTGGGGAGGAAGTCTTTGGATTCGACCGCGTATTGGGTAGCGGTGCTAGAGGAAGACGCTTCTGGGATGAAATAGGAACGGTGGTGCATATCATCCCAAGGATAATCCGGGGCAGTTAGGGCCTCAAGAATCTCCTCATCAGTACGGAAAGTCTGCGTCGTCAAATCGGTTGACGAGGGGGTAGTGGAAGTGTTGGTTGAAGAGATCATGTAGATGATATTAACCTCTTCAGAAGGGGGAGAGACCGGGGGGTAGATCTCCTCAATGGTAGGTGGTGCCGTCTCAAGGTCCAGATTGTTCATCTCGTAAAGAGCTGCTCTGTAATCCGGGAGATCGGGACAATGATGTGAATAGTGCCCGTAAATACCGCAGATGGCGCAGGAGTGGTTGGTACGTAGGGACTTATCTTTAGGCTTAGGAGTAGGGTTTAATTCGACAGTTGGGATGTTAGGATCGTCATCGAGCATTTGCATGTGCTTCTGCAATGCGGGTAACTGTGGGCATTGGTGGGTCGCATGGCCCAACTCGTCACACAGCGAGCATTTGGGAGGAGCACGAAACACTGGAGGGTTCTTGACTGTCTTTGGAGGTGGTACAGCAGTGTAAGGTTGAGGACCTCTGCCCCCAGTGGGTTTGGGAGTAGGAGGAGGTGTCGTGGAGGACGAAGGGGTAGAGACACCGGGAGGTGGCTGAGTGGTAGTAGCCATGGGTTGCACCGGCTGGAGGACGACATCTGGTGTCGGCGGGCGAACGGGAGGCGAAAGATACCATACAGGTAATCCCAAGGTTAACCCAGGGAGGCTAAGGGTAGCCATGACCGGGGCGCTTACTACTCCTGCTGGAGGAACTAGGAAGGGGATCGTATGGATCGGTGTAACACCAATGTGACTAGGTACCAATGGTGGTTTAGGAAACAAGGATGGTTGATTGTTAGGTGGTAGGATGTCATGGGACAAGGTACATAAGTCAGACATTTCGGGCGTAGATGATGGCGGAGGAATGGATTGAAAGGTGGAGGTCATCGGCGCGTCTGAGTAGACTCCAGGCCCCGTAGAGGAAACAAACGAGGTGGTGGCACTAGAAACAGGTTGTTCAACCATGGGGAGAACGTTTTTCGGTGCCGCCGGAGCACTGGGATCATAGTAGGTGAGCTGGTCAATCTTAACCACGCGTCCTTCGTGGGGGAACATCATGGTGCGAAAGACAGAAGAGGCAACTGCCCGCATGGCATACATGTAGCTGCGGCCAAGTAGAAGGTTGTAATCCAATTGGGCATTGATTACCTCTATGTCAATAAGGACTGTTTTTCCACCTAACTGGACTGGAACGTTGGGGAGAAGGCCTTGGGGCTGGGCCGAACGACCGTCGTAGGCACGTAACGCAGTGGTGGACTGCTGGAGAGGAGGGGATCCTAGCTTCTGCCATACAAATGTAGACATAACGCATGTGGAAGCACCCTCATCGATGATGCACCAATGGATAACAAGATTCCTAACGGAGACTGTAACTTGGAAGGCTAAGCTGGAAGGTAGGCGTGGTTCAGACTGGTCTAAATCAAACGCCATCAAATGTGAATCAGTTGGGTCAATCCCCCCGATGGCGGAAAGTAAAGTCTTGCGCTGGGAAGGGCAGTTCTTCAAGACTTCCAACGCAGACATGGCTGCGGGAGATTGGGCTAGGTCGTCTACGATGTTGTAGTTTGACGCAGCGCGCGCGTTAGGGTTATTGTTGATTCGGCGAAGTGGGAAACGAGGTGCTTTCGCAGCGCCGTCTATGGGCGGCGGAGGTATACGTAACGCCTGATCGGTGGGGTGGGCGTTAGTAGGTTTATCCGTGGGAGTAGCTTCAGAGGTGGAGCCATATTGGTTCTGACGGGTCTGGAGGTTGACGTCAGCAGATGACATCATCAGTAAGTGGTGAGTACCTGAGTCAAACATGGGTTGATCAGGGGCAGCGTAGGTGATCTGTTGTTGTTGGGGTTGCACGTTAGCTTGAGGGGCCAACGGCTGAGTGTTCACCACGCCTTGGGTCGGTAAGGGGTTTTGCAGCACCAAAGGGGGTTGCTGAGGTTGGGGGGGGTTGGGCGGTGCTTGGGGAGCCGCATGCCCTTGGCGATGGGCCTCGTCAACCCAAAGCTGCCGAGCTCGCTCCAAGTGTGGGAAAGCATGGGTGTAATGTCCATAGACCCCGCAAATAGAACAAGGGTGGTTCGTCCGCAAATTGGGGTTTTTGGCCTGCTTGGGCGGGCGATCAGGGTCTTGATTAGCGGGGGCCGCATTATTGTTGTCAGGGGGATTATCCGGTTGACCAGCTTGGTCTGCAGGTTGGTTATTTCCCCGATTACGGCCCTTGCCGCGGTTCTGTTGGCCCTGGTTACGTTGGTTATTCTGGTTTTGCTGCGGGTTATGTTGGGCGTAAACTTGCCCTTGGGAAGCAGGTGGATTTTGAGGTTGCGCAGGTGCTGGAGCAGGCTGCGGAGGATGATATGTAGGTTGAGGCTGAGCAGGTGCAGCAACTTGAGGGGGTTGCTGATAGGACTGCGGAGCAGGTTGTGGATGTGCTGCAGGGGCTGCCTGGGGCGGATAATAAGCTGGTGGGGCTTGTGAAGGCGCAGGAGCTGAGGCAGCCTGCTGATGGTAGTAAGGCTGAGGGGCGACTGGAGGAGCATAAGCAGGAGTCGCATACCCGAAGCACTGTGGTGGACATGAGGGCCCATGGGAATGGTGATGTGTCATGGGAGCATACGAGTTGGTTGCTCCAGACTGTGAAGTAGCCCGTGACAGGTCGGGGCCAGGGGTAGGACGTGCTATAGAAAATGGTTGGGGATGCGAAGAAACACGGCCAATGATACCATCTGCAGCGTGGGATGCCCCCGGCGCATCATGATGGGAGGACTCGCCGCGAGGGGCGTCAGGTATAATGGTATAAAGGTAACCCGACTGGGCGTAAATGAGGTCGAACTGCTGTGCCTTAAGAATGGCCTCTTCTTCAGACTGGGGTCTTTCTGAAGCTACATCCTTAGCGATGACAGGAAGCAGGGACTTGAGGAACCAATCGAGGAAGATACGGTCATCTAGTTTAATCTTGCATAAGCTACGGCGTCTACGCCACTCATGGATGTGGTCCGTGATATGGGTAGCCGTGTTTTGTCTACAAGATAGAAGGATCTCAACGCCCGCGTCATAGCGGACTGGCAACTGGAAGAACTGCAGGAAGGTCGAGGCCAGGGAAGAAAAGGTGGCGTGGGTCCCATGAGGCTGCTCAATATACCACTTGGCTGCAGAGCCAGTGAAGGTGCGCTGCAAGAGACGGAGGCGAACAGAGTCATCCACGATGGAGTTAGAGGAACACCATAGGTGGAAAGACATGATGTGGTTCTGTGGGTCCTCACCGGCCTTACCCTCGAATTTAGGGATGTCAGAGGGTAGTTTGGTAGGCATATGAGGCCACATAGGGTCGTGTCGAATAGGATCGTTGGTCAATCTGGCCAGGTCAGGTAGGTTGAGGCTATCCATGAACGGTAAACTGGAAGAAGGCTGTGACACAGTAGTGCTGTGGACCAAGTTGGGGCCAGTGCCCCCAAGTGGAGGGACAAGATTTAGGGTGGTGCCCCCAAGTGGGGGAACTGAGGTAGTGGAGGATGGTCCAGCACCACCATGGGTAGTGTGAGCCACTGATGTAGTGGGGATAGGTATTCCCGCTGTGGGAATAGGTACCGTGAGGGGAACGGTAGATGGTTGCCCCATGGAGGGCATACCAAAAACAGGTGTAGTAACTGGTGTAGTGGTGGATGTGCCACCAATGGTCCCTATGACAAATGGAGTGGAAGTCGTACCAGCCATGGGGCTAGTAGGGGCAGTATAAATAGGGTTCTCAGACTCTTCGTCATAATCAGAGGTAAAGTAAGGTGCGTCACTATCTGGTGACGGAGACCTACGTCGCTGACGGGTGGAGTCAAGTGACAAGGCTCTAGATCTGTGATGAGTGGTATCAACGGACAATGATCGGAATCTATGACGAGTGGTGTCAAGAGAACCGTGCTATGGGGGCTCGCCCCTGAGGCGCCGAGAATGTATCGGGGACTCAATGGTGACAGATGGTGTCTAAATCTCTGTGGGTTGAGGTGAGTATGAAAATAGCTCAAAAATCCTAATGCAACCGAGTGTGCAGAAGGAGAGCTAAAAAGCAAGGCACTCAGGCCAACAACCAACTCAAAACACCCACTGCAACAGCTGTGCTACAATAGGTGGAGTAACAACAAAGATGGTCAGAATACCAACAAGCAGCAGGTTTCCTAAAAAAAAAAAAATGGTGGACTCACTAGACCAAAGGGAGGTAAAAGAGCATGCAAACACCTAACTAAAAGTATTCTGACTTAACTAAACATATCCTCTGCCAGGTGATGAAATCCAAGTCAGACAATATGAGTAGGAAATCCAAGTGGCTATGATATCCCCCTACCGGGAGGGACACCGGGTAGTCAATCCTAGAAGAATGGCAACTAAGATACCCCGTTCATGACACGTCCAGAAAGGTGAATCTGCCGTTTAGTTCGTTGACCGCAATACCCCTATACAGGGATATCCCGCGAACCGCGAAAGGTAGCCCTTCGGTTACTGAATGGAGTGCGGTATTCCACTCAGGCCTCCGGAACCAGTCTCCCGACTTCAACCCTCCTAAGGGAGAGGCCCTCTGATAAACAGGTCGTGACCGTGCCAAAAAGTACTAGGGGATTTTGGTTCCCTAGTTGGACAACAACTATGTCTCAAGTGAAATAACCAAGGGGTGTTATTGGAAGCCTATCCCCCTGATCCTACCTAACTACAATGATTCTTTTGTGTTCCCCAAGTGGGGTTAGAATGTTGGTTTAGTTAGGTACGTTTTAAGGCTCACTTGATTTAATGTGACAGAGTGTGTGCTCGTGAGGTGTTGAACCCAAAAACAGAAGTGCCACAAGGGAGGGCAACTTCCAATCTATCAATAATATGGAAATTGAAAGTTTAACTTTGCAAAATTTTCTGAAATAAAAATACTGAAATTTTAAAAAGATTCTGTAAAAGGAACAGAAATTATGTTGCAGAAAGGCTGTAAGGAAGTGGGTTGCAGGTGGGACAGAGGGCTGTTCAAACGCTGAAAATATTGCAGCAAGAGGGGCTGGGCTCAAAACAGGAAAAGAGCAGAAATCAGACCGCGGGTCTGTGGCGGATCAGAACAGGCCGACCGCGGGTTTAAGGGAAACAGCGGCGGTCAGGTCGCGGCTATCGGGCCAATAGTTGCAGTCGGAACGCAGGAAACAGGGGAAAAGGCACAGTCGGGTCGCGGCTATCGGGCCAACAGTGGCAGTCGGGACGCAGGAAAAATGGAAAAAGACACAGTCGGGTCGCGGCAAAAGGGCTAACAGGCGCAGTCGGGACGCGCGAAAGAGGCAGAAAGCCGCAGTCACGACGCAGGAAAAAGGCCGACAGGCGCAGTCAGATCGCGGCAAACAGGCTGATTAGCCACGGTCGGATCGCAGGTAACAGACTTGAATCCGCCGGCAGAGCGTCGGAAGCAGTCTGAGAGCCACGGTCGGATCGCGGGTAAAGGCCTGAAAGGCGCGGTCGGGACGCGACTGCAGAGGAAAAAGACGCGGTATGCAGCGGCCGAAAGGGACAGCCGAAAGAAAAAATGTAAAAACGGAAACCAGAAATTCGAAAACTAGGGGAGTCGCCAAAACTGTAGCTAGGGTTTTACCCCTAGCTTGTGCCAATGAGCACCTACTAAGGAGAATGGACTCCTTAGTAGCAGTTCAGTATATTAAACTAATTATGCAATAAACAAAAAATTAAATTATTTCTAAGACAAGCATGAAGCATAAACACCAAAATGAAAGAATGACTTTGTATTGATGTTACCTTGAGTGTCAAGGTTGGTGAAGCCCTTTGCAGTGTCCAAGAGGATGCTCCAAGCTTCAAGAATGCTCCTTCTCCTTCTCCAATGTTGGGAATGGGCCAAAGGTGGCTCTCAAGGTGAAAATAGTTCAAAGGTGAACTAGGGTTTCGAGAGATTTTGGCAGAGTAAGGGTGCTTGTGATTGTGGATATGGAATAAGGGATCTCCATCACCTATTTATAGTTTTTTGGTGGTGGAGTGCTGACCCATGGTTTTAGGAAACACATGGTTTTAGGCAGCTGTATAGGGTTTTGTTGGCCCGGTTTTGCAACCAGGCTTAGTGCTATGGGCACCTACTAACTAGTAGTAGCAGTTTCAATAGAAATAAAAACAATAAACTAAATAAACAATACTTTTCATGGATCTAAACAAGAATCTAAGCAAATAATGTAAATATTTCAAAATCAAGAACAAGAAACATAAGAAATAATTTTTTGTATTGAAAAGTGGGGGGCAAGCAAGTGCTTGCGATATTACCTCCAATGGTGAAGGTTGATGTTGAGCAACTCCCAAGATGAGTAGCTCCAAACTCCAATAGGTCTCTTTCTCCAAGGTTGCTTCAATGGCTAAAAGTGCTCATGGGAGATTTCAGCAGCATAAGGATGAGATAATGGAAGGATGTGAAATGAGGAGCCCCTACCACCTTTTTATAGGTTTTGGTGGTGAGGAATACCATTTGTGGTTTTGTGGAAACCAATGGTATTGACCAACATGGTTTAGGTAATTTTCCCTCCTTTTTCCTTTTTTGAATAAAAATAATATTTTAATTCCCTTTTTAATATTTTTGGGAATTTGGACCCTTTTTGAGGGTTTTTTATGATTTTCTTGGAAAAATAATCTTTTTAAATGGAAAAAGGGGTGTACCAAGGTCTTTTGGTGACCTTTTGTTGGTTTCAGAGGCTCAGATGGTGGAAAAGTGGACAAATGGGTCATGTGAGTAAGGGAATGAGCTAGTGAGCACTTTTTAGGTGTTAACAGATTGCCCCCTGATGTGTGAGGGCAGGAGCTCATCGTATGGCCGATAGACATCATAGTTCTTTTGTCCTTTTTCTGGGTTTTAGGGGAGAGAGGAGACCGTTTGGAGACTGGAGCCACGGCCCTTGGAAGCTGCAAAAACAAAAAATATTACATGGCCTCAATATGAATGAGGTATAATCTCTGATAAAGGACGAGGCGGGCATTCCCATGCTCGTATCAAGGCATATACAAAACAATTAGTCCCAAGAAGGGGGATCTAATACGTGAAGAAATATACTGGTACATCATAATGGTCCAGAGGGGACATGATGGTGGGATATACTCATGATCATGAATGATCTCAATAAGAATGATCTCAATAACTGATACACTGGATTAACTGTGGAACTGCTGAAACTGAAGGTGTCCAACATCTGTAGGGACTCAAAGACTATGAGTCAAATCTGGGAATAAATGTAACTGTATACTCAAGGGAGTATGAAACAGGTGTGAATCTGAATATTGTCGCCATGCGCAGCCCGGATAACTATAGGAAAAGTGTAACTGATATTATCCATAGGAAGACTCTCAAATGTGGAGGAGTCAGGAGGTATCCGGGGTCTTCGACTTAATAACTGAACGGACCAATACCCTGTGCGAGTCTCAACGATGCGATCAAGGTGTTGAAGTCGAGCATGTGAGAAACAACCATTGGGAGAGGCACTGAGGATTCCTCTCGAAATGATTCGTAGGTACTCATCATAAATGGTAATGAGTCCAAGACACAGGGGCCTCTAGGTCTATCCTCTGGAATAAATGTGGTTGTCGTCGACAGAGGGAGACCAGCAACTAACAAGGCAATGATGTTTCCTTGCTAGGAGCGCGAGGTGTAAACTGAAGTGATGTAGTACTGCTGGTAGGACTGACATACTTGTGGGGATGGGAAATAACTGGGTCAAAAAATGGGTAGACTCAAAATTCCTTTGTTCAGAGCATGATGACATGGTTGACCTGGCAGCGTAGGGAACTGACTTGTAGGTGCAGGGATCATAGCTTTGACTGAATGGTATATATTGACTCTGGGGGGGGAGGACAAGCTGATGGTAGCTGTCGAGGGAGTTTCAGGGTGACATACTGCAGAATACTCTGAACAAAGGCGACCAAAATGGGGAAGCTGCTATGCGAGTAGATATGATCTGTCGTGGCGCCAAGAGGCACCCTTCTTCCTTCTTCATAGTTTTAATGAGCTTCAAGAAGGGATAAAAGTGTGCTCTGAAATGGTACGGTCCTGTGGATTTTGTGAGCCCAGGACGGCGCATGCTCATGGTTGCTTTCATGTTTAGAGAGTCTGAAAGCGGTAAGTGGACTCTATTGGTGGTTCTTTTTCGTAAGTTTAGTCTCCAAGGCCCGAAAAAGCATAAAATGATGCGGATGGAGAACTCTTCTAGCCGATGTGACTAGAGTATACCTTTTTCGTAATTAGTCTACGAGGTCCGGAAAAGGGGTAAACTTATACCAGGTAGACGCCCTTTCAGATACGTTTAACGAGCATGGAAGGAAGCAAGATTGCTCGGCGATCTTTTCATTGTTTTAGGAGTCAGAAAAGAGCTTAACAGAAACTCCCTAAGTGCCTTTTTCGTCAAAGGGTTTGCTCGGCCCGAAAAAGGGATAAAATTATACCGAACAAAAATGGATTGATGAAGGTGAGAAAAGGTCTCAAGCATCGTCATCTGTGCGGAAAACTGGATCCGGTGACATAAGGATTGTTGAAAACGGAGAACGGCCGATGTGGCGTGCAAGCCGAGGTGACGAAGGGGTCACAAGGAAAAATGCCCGAAAAATCTAGAGGTGAGAGCGAGAAATGATCTCGAGCGTCGTCACGAGCGCGGAAAACTGAATCCGGCGATATAAGGCACGTCGAAAACGGAGAACGGCCGATGTGGCACGCAAACCGAGGTGACGAGGGGGCGTGGAAAAAATGCCCGAAAAATCTAAAGGTGAGAGCGAGAAATGATCTCGAGCGTCATCACGAGCGCGGAAAACTGAATCCGGTGATATAAGGCACGTCGAAAACGGAGAACGGCCGATGTGGCACGCAAACCGAGGTGACGAGGGGGCGTGGAAAAAATGCCCGAAAAATCTAAAGGTGAGAGCGAGAAATGATCTCAAGCAACATCACAAGCTCGGAAAAATGAAATCTATGATATCAAATATATCAAAAATGGAGAGCAGCCGAAGTGGTACGCAAACTGGGGCGACAAGGTGTCGGGACACAATGTTGATATTGGTCCTGGTGAGAGCGAGAAATGATCTCAAGCATCATCATGGGCACGGAAATATGAATCCGACAGTGCAAATGGTGCGAAAAAAGGAGGTCATAAGGACTCCGGAATGGTCAAAGGAAATAACTAGGTTAAAAAATGGCTACCAATAAAGGTGAGCCCACCAAGCCAATGATGCAGTGGTGGGGAGAAATGATGACCCGCGGGGGGGAACACTATGTGTATCAACTCAAATATACAAGTGACACGTGACCTCAAAAAAGGTTGAGATCACGAATATGAAAAAGTGAGCAAGGTTAATGACCTGCCCCCATGCTATGTGCATGGGGTTTGTGATTGTGGATCACATGTGTGTTGGTTTGAATGATGGGCTCATTGAGGTGTTGAGATAGAGATGATGGGGTAGGTTCAAAATGATTGATCATGCCCCCTATCCCGGGGTCGAGGTAATCTATTATGCCCCCTAACTCAGAGTTGTCAATGTGGTGCAGATGTTGTCTCAGAGAGAGATCAATAGGGTATTGAGCAACTGCTGGCGGGTTGTTATACCATGAGGCTGTGGGCTGTGGTGGCATACTGAAGTGATGATATGATGATCGTGGATTCCCTTTGTGGGGTGGATGCCCCCAGTATCTCCGACGAGGGTCACGATGATGACGAGTAAGCAAGGTTTTGGGCCTGCCCCCATGTTGTGGACATGTGGTTTCCTCATCGATTTGAAAGGGTTGAACATGTGTGTCTAAGGTATCAATTGAAGGGGCCGACCGGACAAAGGGGTATCCAGTGGAAACCGTGTAAATGGTGTGGTCAAGGCCAGGAATTTCGGTATCTGACCAAGTAAAGACATCAGTGAATTCTTGGAACAGTCGTTGGTATTCTCCGATCTCATGCTCACTGTGGGAGGCTCCTAATGTAATGGTATGAAGGGAACCAAGTGGGTCAGAGATGTCAATGTGGATGACGGGAGAAATATCGGCCATGGGATCCGTTAACCAGTCGATTTTAGTAGGAAGGAAATCCTTGGACTCAGTCGCGGATTGGGTAGCGGTGGTGGATGAAGTCTCTTCCGGGAGGAAGTATGGACGATGGTGCATGTCTTCCCCGGGATAATCAAAGGGAGTAGGAGTCTCGAGAACCTCTTCATCATTGCGGGAGCTTTGAGTGGTCAAATCGAGTGATGAGGTAGTGGTAGTCGAAGAGATCATGTAGATGGTGTTAATCTCTCCGGATGAGGATGATGCGGGAGGGTAGATCTCCTCGATAGTAGGGGGTGCCGTCTCTAGGTCCAAATTGTTCATCTCGTAGAGAGCTGCTCTGTAGTCTGGGATGTCAGGATAGTTGTGGGAGTAGTGGCCGTAAATACCGCATATCGCACATGGGTGGTTGGTACGCAGTGATTTATCGCGAGGCATGGGGTTTGGATATAGTTTAACCACCGGGATGTTTGGGTCGTCGTCCAACATTTGCATGTGTTCCTGCAATGTAGGTAACTGTGGACACTGATGGGTTGGATGGCCTAACTCATCACACAGCGAGCATTTTGGAGGAGCACGAAATACGGGGGGAGGTTTAACTGCCTTGGGTGGGGGAACCGCAGTGTATGGTTGTGGGCCTCTGCCCCCAGTGGGCCTGACGAATGGAGGGGGATTCGTCGACGACGAAGGAGTCGTGATACCGGGAGGTGGTTGGGTAGAAGTAACAATGGGTTGAACCGGTTGCAGGATGACATTTGGTGTCGGTGGAGGAACGGGAGGCGTAATATACCACACGGGTAATCCCAATGTTAACCCGGGGAGACTAAGGGTAGCCATAACCGGGGCGCTCACTACACCCGAAGGAGGAAATAGAAAGGGGATTGTGTGGATGGGTGTAACCCCAATGTGACTAGGGACTAATGGTGGTTTGGGTAACAAGGAGGGTTGATTACCGGGTGTTTGTGAAAGAGTGCAGAGGTTAGCGACCTGGGTCTCCGGTGACGGTGGTGGAAAGGCCTGGAATGTAGAGGTCATCGGTGCCTCGGAGTAAAGTCCGGGTCCTACTGAGGAAATGAATGAGGTAGTTGCACCACAAACATGTTGTTCAACCATGGGGAGGACATTTTCAGGTGTGGCGGGGGCTTTGGGATCGTAATAGGTGAGTTGGTCGACCTTGACCACGCGTCCCTCATGGGGGAACTGCATGGTGCGAAATACGGATGAGGCAACAGCCCGCATGGCATACATGTAGTTGCGACCAAGTAAAAGGTTATAGTCTAGTTGGGCATTGATGACCTCAATGTCAATGAGGACGGTTTTACCCGCCAGCTGGACGGGGACATTAGCTAATAGACCTTGGGGTTGTGCTGAACGGCCGTCATAGGCTCGCAATGCAGTGGTGGACTGTTGGAGAGTAGGGGATCCCAAGTTTTGCCAAACGAAAGTGGACATGACGCATGTAGAGGCCCCTTCATCGATAATGCACCGATGGATAACAAGATTCCGAACAGAAACGGAAACTTGGAATGCTAAAGAGGAAGGCAGGCGTGGTTCAGACTGGTCTGAATCGAACGCGATCAGCTGTGAATCATTGGGGTCAATGGCGCCAATGGCAGAGAGCAAAGTTTTGCGCTGCGAAGGACAGTTTTTCAAAACTTCTAAAGCAGACATGGCTGCAGGAGACTGGGCTAAGTCGTCTATGATGTTGTAATTCGACGCAGCGCGAGCATTGGGATTACTGTTGATGCGACGAAGTGGGAAGTGAGGTGCTTTAGAAGCACCATCAAGTGGAGCCGGAGGTATACGTAACGTTTGATCTGTGGGATTAACGTTAGTGTTTTTGTCGGTGGGAGGGGCTTCAGAGGTGGAGCCATATTGGTTCCGACGGGTTTGGAGGTTGGCAGCAGGAGTCGACATCATCAACAAATGGTGAGTACCTGAATCGAACATGGGTTGATCGGGGGCTGCATAAGTGATCTGCTGTGGTGGCACGTTTCCCTGAGGGGGGGCTAACGGCTGAGTGTTCACTACACCCTGGTTTGGAAAGGGGTTTTGTAGCACCAAGGGTTGATGTTGAGGTGGTGGAGGGTTGGGTGGCGGCTGAGGAGCCGCTTGCCCTTGACGATGTGCATCGTCGGTCCAAAGTTGTCGAGCTCGCTCCAAATGTGGGAAAGAATGCGTGTAATGAACATAGACTCCGCAGATAGAACAAGGGTGGTTTGTTCTGAGGTTATTATTTCTAGGCTGCTTCGGATTCCGATCCGGATTGCGGTTGGGAGGAGCAGCATTGTTATTCTGCGGAGGATTGGGAGGTGGAGGACCTTGCTGATGTTGTTGGTGATTTTGGTATTGGGGCTGGTGTTGTTGTGCGTACACATGCCCTTGAGCATTGGGGGGATTCTGGGGAGCCGCAGGTGCGGGAGCAGGTTGCGGTGGATAATATGCAGGTGGAGCTGGAGGTGGTCCAGTTGCCTGCTGGGGTTGTTGGTACCCCTGAGATGGTGGAGGTGTGAGGTTAGCTAGTGCAACCGGTTGTGGGTAATGCATGGGCTGTTGTGGGAACTGCATGGGGTTTTGTACCGTAGGTTGAGCATAGTATGTAGGAGGTACATATGTTGATGGCGCTTGGCCATAACAATGTTGTGGACAAGAGGGTCCATGAACGTGATGGGTCTGGTTTGTTGGAGCATAAGAAGTTGTCGCTCCGGAACTAGATGTAGCCCTAGAAAGGTTTGGGGCGGGCATGGTGCTCACCATACTGAAAGGTTTTGCTTGTGGTGTAATTTGGCCAATAATGCCATCAGCGGCATGTGATGCCCCCGGTGTGTCACCGCGTGCAGAGTCACCTCGTGGGGCGTCAGGTATGATCGTGTATAGGTAACCTGACTGGGCATAGATAAGATCAAACTGTTGGGCCTTAAGGATGGCCTCCTCTTCAGACTGGGGTCTTTCAGATGCTACATCCTTCGCAATGAGGGGAAGGAGGTATTTAAGGAACCAGTCTAAAAAGATTCGATCGTCTAATTTGATCTTGCATAGGCTTCGGCGCCGACGCCAATCATGGATATGGTCAGTGATGTGCGTGGCCGTGTTCTGTCTGCAAGACAGTAGGATTTCGACGCCCGCATCATAGTGGACCGGTAGCTGAAAGAACTGCAGGAAGGTCGAGGCAAGGGAGGTAAATGAGGAATGCGTCCCATGGGGTTGCTCGGTATACCATTTGGCTGCAGAGCCAGTGAAGGTGCGCTGTAATAAACGGAGGCGGATAGAGTCGTCCACTATGGAGTTGGAGGAACACCATAAGTGGAAAGACATGATGTGGTTCTGGGGGTCTTCTCCGGCCTTTCCCTCAAACTTAGGGATGTCATAGGGAAGCTTAGTGGGCATATGGGGCCAAGCAGGGTCATGCCTGATGGGGTCATTTGTGAGCCTAGCTAAATCTGGCAGGTTGAGACTTGCCATGTATGGTAGACTAGCGGATATGGTGACCGGTACCGGGACCTGCCTAGCCATTGTGGTATGGTGTAGGGGTCCAGTAGCGCCTATAGGTATGGTAGGTATGGAGGGTATGTGCCCTCCAAAAGGTGTGGCCTGATATGGGTTAGCACTCCCAAGTGCAACTTGGGTTACACTTGGGTTAGGAATCGCGCTAGGGATTCCTGGTATAGCACTACCGAGTGCAACATGGGTTACACTTGGGTTAGGAATCGCACTAGGGATTCCTGGGATAGCATTCCCAAGTGCAACAGGAGTTACACTTGGGTTAGGAATCGTACTAGGGATTCCTGGGATAGGGTTTGTGGAAACCGAAGGGGGTATGACCCCCATGTTGGGCATGCCCATGACAGGTGGTGGTCCTGTGTTAGGCATTCCTGAATGTGGAGTGGTACCCATATTGGGCATACCCAAGGGGGTGGATGTTGTCATGGATGGTATTCCTGCAGAAAGGTCTGCTGATGTCTGACCTATGGTTAATGTAAATTGTGGATCATCTGGTGTTCCAGACATAATTGTGGTCGGTGGTAACTCTGTGGGGTTTTCGGATTCTACCTCCAAATCAAAGGTGAAGTGGGGTATGTCAGAATCGGATGACCGTCTAAATGATCGACGATGTGTCGAATCAAGGGATAATGCTCTGCGTCCGTGACGTGGAGAGCCAAGTGGACTGAACTCTGGGAGTTCGCCCCGTAGACGACGAGAACGTCTAGAATTCTCAATGGTGAGAAATATGTTTTTTGTTTTATGTTTAAAAAGTTGTTTTAAGTATCAGGTGGTGATATATATGTAAAAGACTCAAAAACCCTAATGCAACCAAGGGTGCAAGAAGGGGAGTGAAAAAAGAAGGCTCACAGGCCAAAAAATCAATCCTCAAAAAATGCACTTATCCTAGCAGCTGTGCTACAATAAGTGGAGGAATGCAACAACCGGTCAGAATACCAACATGCAAGCGGCTCCTAGAAAAAATAGGTGTAACTAGACTCAAAAGGTGGTAAAGATCATGCAAACACCTAATCTAAAAGTATTGTGACTCAAACAGACGATATCCCCTGCAAGGTGATGAAATCCAAGTCAGACAATATGAATGTAGAGACAACGGCTAGATATCCCCCTACCGGGAGGGACACCGGGTAATCAATCCTAAAAAGACAGGCTACTAGGATACTCCGTTCATGACGCGTCGAGAAAAGGTAAATCTGCCGTTTGGTCCTTTGATCGCAATATCCCAATACAGGGATATCCCGAGAACTGCGAATGGTAGCCCTTCGGTTACTGAATGGGTTTCGGTATCCCACTCAGGCTTCCGGAACCATCCTCGCGACTTCAACCCTCCTAGGGGAGAGGCCTTCCCACAAACCGGTTGTGACCGCGCCAAAAAGTACTAAGAGATTTTAGCTCCCTAATTGGACAACTTCTATGTCTCAGATGTATGAACTGAGGGGTGTTATTGGAACACCTATCCCCCCAATACTACCTAGCTACAAGAATTCTTTTCGTGTTCCCCAAGTGGGGTTAAGAGTGTGTTCAAATTAGGGTAAGTTTTAAGTCTTAGTTCAATTAAGTGATCGTGTGAGTGCACGTGAGGTGTTGTAAACTGAACTTGAAAAAATTAAATGCTTTAAGGGAAATTTTTCAAAAATAAAGGACTTTTCGAAAAATAACAAGCAAATAGTTAAGACTTTTTTCACTAAAAGAAATTAATTTGCTTTTTCAAAAATAACTCAAAAAATAATGGATTTTTTGGATTTATGAAAGCAAATAATAAACTCTTAAAAGAAATAAATGGATTTCTTCGTTTCAATAAAATTTGCTAAGGGCAAGATTCTAAAGAAGTAAACAAGAAAAAATTTGAATCTAGATAAAGAATGCCAAAATGAATCTTTCTTTCACTTTCTTGAAAATTTATAAAAAGATTTCTATGTATGCACTTTTAAATAGTAAAAAAAATTTTCTAAATCTGGAAAATGTGCAGAATTTAGTACTGTAAAAAATGTGCTATGGGCAGAAAGTACAGTAAAAAATATTTTTCAAAATCGGGATGGCCGAATGAAAAAATTCAGCCGCGCGGGTTTTGGACGAACAGCCGCGATGGGCCGCGCGGGTTTTGGCCGAACAGTCGCGATGGACCGCGCAGGTTTTGGGCGCACAGTCGCGATGGACCGCGCAGGTTTTGGGCGCACAGTCGCGATGGACCGCGCAGGTTTTGGGCGCACAGTCGCGATGGACCGCGCAGGTTTTGGGCGCACAGTCGCGATGGACAGCGCGGAAAAAGGCCGCGAAGCCGCGGTGTGCAGCGCGGAAAAACACAGAAAAGTCGCGATGGACCGCGCGACTGTCTGGAAAAAGGCCGCGATGGACCGCGCGGAAAAATGCAGAAAAGTCGCGATGGACCGCGCGACTGTCTGGCAAAAAGCCGCGAGGCGGAAGCCGTGCACGGAAAACGAGAAACGAACTCGAAAATTTAAAATTTAGGGCTGTTTTTTGGGGCCAAATCTCAGAACAGCAATGGATCTGCTGTCTAAGATGGCAGATCTAAGGATCTAATGGTTAAAAACTCATAAAAACTAAGATTTAATGGCAAAGCTAGAGATCTAAAGTTCAAACCAAAGCGGAGTCGCCAAAAACTGTTGGCCCGGTTTTGCAACCAGGCTTAGTGCTATGGGCACCTACTAACTAGTAGTAGCAGTTTCAATAGAAATAAAAACAATAAACTAAATAAACAATACTTTTCATGGATCTAAACAAGAATCTAAGCAAATAATGTAAATATTTCAAAATCAAGAACAAGAAACATAAGAAATAATTTTTTGTATTGAAAAGTGGGGGGCAAGCAAGTGCTTGCGATATTACCTCCAATGGTGAAGGTTGATGTTGAGCAACTCCCAAGATGAGTAGCTCCAAACTCCAATAGGTCTCTTTCTCCAAGGTTGCTTCAATGGCTAAAAGTGCTCATGGGAGATTTCAGCAGCATAAGGATGAGATAATGGAAGGATGTGAAATGAGGAGCCCCTACCACCTTTTTATAGGTTTTGGTGGTGAGGAATACCATTTGTGGTTTTGTGGAAACCAATGGTATTGACCAACATGGTTTAGGTAATTTTCCCTCCTTTTTCCTTTTTTGAATAAAAATAATATTTTAATTCCCTTTTTAATATTTTTGGGAATTTGGACCCTTTTTGAGGGTTTTTTATGATTTTCTTGGAAAAATAATCTTTTTAAATGGAAAAAGGGGTGTACCAAGGTCTTTTGGTGACCTTTTGTTGGTTTCAGAGGCTCAGATGGTGGAAAAGTGGACAAATGGGTCATGTGAGTAAGGGAATGAGCTAGTGAGCACTTTTTAGGTGTTAACAGGTTTTTTCCTCCTTTTCCTCATTATTTTATATTTCTATTCCCTTTTTAGGGGATTTTTGCTATTTTTGGAGGAAAAGGGGGTTTTTTAGCCTTTTTTAGGCTATTTTGATGGTTTTGTGGCCTTTTGGAGGCATTTTAGGCCTTTTGGAGGCTTTTTAATGGGCTTTTTTGGGATTTTAATGGAAATATGGTGGGAAAATGGACAAATGAGCCATATAACGTGGTAAATGAGCTAGTGAGCACTTTTTGGGTGTTAACACTCTCTCTCTCTCTAAACCCTTAACCCCAACTCTATCTATATCTGTCTTAAAGCCCCTAAATATGAATCTCTCACTCTCTCTCTAAATCTCTAACCACCAATTACTCCGTCTCCTTAAACCCCAATCTCTCTCTCCCTCTCAAAACCTAACCCTCATTCTCTCTCTCTCTCTCTCTCTCAAAACCCCTAACCTCCAATCTCTCTTTATTTCTCTCTATGTCCCTGGCCCCCAATAATCCTCTTGGTATCACTCTCTCTCTGTAAATCCATAACAAGTTACAAACCCCAATCTCTATCTAACTAAACCCCAAGCCCCCAATCTTTATCTTTAAACCCCTAACACCCAATCTCTCTTTCTCTCTCTAAAACCCTAACCCCAATCTCCCACTCTCTCTTTAAACCCCTAACCTCCAATCCCTTTCTCTCTCTCTAAACCCTAACACCCAATCTCTCTCTCTCTCTCTCAATCCCTAACCCCCAATCTCTATCTTTTCATATTTTTCTCTCTCTCTCTCTCTCTTTAAAACCCTTACCCCCATTCTCTCTATCTCTATAAACCCCTAATCTCTCTCTCTCTCTCTCTCTCTCTAAACCCCTTACCCTCAATCTCCCTCTCTCTTTATCTAAAGTAATAACCCCCAATCTCTCTCCCTTTGTAAACCTTTATCCTCCATGCTCTCTCTCTCTCTAAACTCATAGACCACAATCTCTCTCTGTCTCTCTAAATCCATAACACCAAATCTCTCTTTCTCTCTCTAAAACCCTAAACTCCAATCTCTCTCTCTCTCTCTAAACACCTAATCCCTAATGTCTCTCTCTCAAAACCCTTAACCTCCAATATCTCTCTCTCTAAACTCCAATATCTCTCTCTAAACACATAACCTCCAATCTCTCTCTCTCTCTCTAAGCACCTAAACCTTAACCCCTAATCTATTTCTCTCTCTCTACACCCCTAAACCACAATCTCTCTCACTCTCTCTCTAATCCCCTAACCCCCAATATCTCTCTCGCTCTCTCTCTCTCTTTCAACCCCTAACCCTCATTTAATCTCTATTTCTCTCTCTAAACCCCTAAAATCCAATATCTCCCTCACCCTCTCTCTAAACCGATAACCTCCAATCTTTCTCTCTCTCTCTCTCTCTCACTCTCTAAAAACCTAACTACCAATCTCTCTCTCTAAACCTCTAAACCCCATTCTCTCTCTATCTCTCTCTCCATCTTTCTAAACCCCTAACCCCTGATCTTTGTCTCTCTATGATTCCCTAACACCTAATATCTATCTTTCTCTCTCTCTCTCAACCCCTAACACCCATTCTCTCTATCTCTCTAAATCCCTAACAACCAATCTAACTCTCTCTCTAAACCCATGACCCCCGATATTTCCTTCTCTCTCTCTAAACCTCAATCCATGAATCTCTATCTCTCTCTTTATCTCTAACACCCAATCTCTATCTCTCTCACTATCTATCTATTTATCTAAACCACTAACCCCAATCTCTCTATCTCTCTCTAAAACACTAATCACAATTTCTCTCTCTCTAACCCCTAACCCCCAATCCCTTTCTCTCTCTTTAAATCCTGAATACCAATCTCTCTCTCTCTCTAACCCCAAACTCTTTCTCTATTAACCTCTAATCGCCAATCTCTCTCTCTAAATCCCTAATGCTCAATCCCTTTCTCTCTCACTAAGCCACTAACCCCCAATATATGTCTCTCCCTTTATCTCTAAAACCCTAAATGTCAATCTCCTTCTCCCTCTCTCTCTCTCTAAAACCCTAACCCCCAATCTCTCTCTCTCTCTTTCTCTAAACACCTAACCCCAATCTTTCTCTTAACACATATCCCACAATATCTCTCTCTCTCTAAATCCATAACCCCCAATCTCTCTCTCTCTTTAAAACCCTAACCATAAATCTATCTCTCTCTAAACACCTAACCCCAAATATCTCCCTATCTATATCACTCTCTCTAAACCCCTAATTATCTCTCTCTCTCTCTAAACCCATTACCCCAATCTCACTCTCTCTCTCTAAACCCCTAAACCCCACTCTCTCTCTCTCTAAATCCCTAACACCAAATCTCTCTCTCTAAGACCCTAAAATCCAATATCTCTCTCTCTCTATTTAAACCCCTAATCCCCAATATATCTCTCTCTCTAAACTATTAACTGCCAATCTCTCTCTCTATTTCAACTATAAACCTCTCTCTCTCTCTAAACACCTAACCCTTAACCCCCAATCTATTTCTCTCTCACACTAAACCCATAAAGCACAATATCTCTCTTTATTCCAAACCCCTAACCTCCAAACTCTATCTCTCTCTCAACCACTAACCTCTATTCTCTCTACATAAACACCTAAATCCCAATCTCTCTATCTCTCTCTCAAACCCTAACCCCCAATCTCTCTCCCTCTCTAAGCCCCCAAACCCCAATCTCTCTCTCTCTCTGACACACACACACACAAACAAAATTCCTAACCCCCAATCTCTCTATGTCTCTCTAAATCAATAACCCCCAATATCTCTCTTTCTCTCTCTAAATCCCTAACCCCCATTTTCTCTCTCTCTAAACTCCTAACAGCCAATCTCACTCTCTCTCTCTAGACCCCTGATCCATGATATTTCTTTCTCTCTCTCTAAACACCAAGACCCCAATCTCTCTCTCTCTCTCTATCTCTATCTCTCTCTCTCTGAACCCCTAATTCTCTCTCTCTAAACCGCTAAAACCTAATCCCTTTCTCTCTGTAAATCCCTAACACCCAATCTCTCTCTCTCTATCATTATCTATCTAAACCCCTAACCCAAATCTCTCTCTCTAAACCCCTAATCCACAATCTCTCTCTAAATCCCTAACCCCCAGTACCCCCCTCTCTCTCTCTAAACACCTAACCCCCAATATCTTTCTCTTCCTTTCTCTCTAAACCCATAATCCTCAATCTCTCCCTCTCTCTCTCTCTCTATAAACCCCAACCCGAAGATCTCTCTCTCTCTAAACCCCTATCCCCCAATCTCCCTCTCTCTCTAAACACTTATCCCCCAATCTCTTTCTAAACACCTAACCCACAATCTCTCTCTCTCTCTCTCTCACTCTGTCTAAATCCATAACCCCCAATCTCTCTCTCTCTCTCTCTCTCTAAACACCTAACCCTTAGCTCCTAATCTATTTCTCTCTCTGTCTAAACCCCTAAATTGCAATCTCTCACTCTCTCTCTAAAACACTAACCCCCAATATTTATGTCTCTCTAAAACCCTAACCCCCAATATCTCTCTCTCTAAACCTCTAAACCACAATCTCTCTCTCTATATGCCTCTCACTAAATTCCTAACCCTAAATATCTCTCTTTGTCTCTCTAAATCCCTAACCCCCAATGTCTCTCTTTCTCTCTTTCTCTATATCTCTCTCTAAATCCCTAACCCCCATTTTCTCTCTCTCTAAACCCATGACCCCTGAAATTTCTTTCTCCCTCTCTAAACCCCAAGCCCCTAATATATCTCTCTCTCTAAACCACTAACACCCAATATCTCTCTCTCACTCACTATCTATCAATCTGTCTATCCAAACCCCTAACCCCAATTTCTCTCTCTCTAGACGCCTAATCTCAATCTCTCTCCCTAAACCCCTAATCCCCAATCTCTCTCTCTAAACCCCTAACCCCCAATTGCTCTCTTTCTCCCTCTAAACACCCAACCACCAATATATTTTTCTCCCTTTCTCTCTAAACCCATAAACCCCAATCTCTCCCTCTCTCTCTCTCTAAATTCATAACCCCTATTCTCTCTCTATAAACCCGAACACCCAAGATCTCTCTCTCTAAACCCCTAACCTCCATCTCTCTCTCTCTCTCTTTCTAAACACCTAACCTCCAATCTATATCTATACCCCTAACCTATAATCTCTCTCTAAATCCATAACCCCCAATCTCTCTCTCTCTCTAAACCCCTAAGCCTCAATCTCTCTCTTTCTCTCTCTAAACAACTAACCCAAAATCTCTCTCTTTCTAAATAACTCTCTTTAAACCCCTAGTCTCTCTTTCTCTCTCTAAAACCCTAAACTCCAATATCTCCCTAAACCGCTAAACTCCAATCTATTTATCTCTCTCAAAATCCCTAAGCCCCAATCTCTATCTCTCTCTAAACCCCAATATCTCACTCCATTTCTATCCCTCTATCCAAACCCCTAACCCCCGATCTCTCTCTTTCTCTCTCTCTCTCTCTCTCAATCCCTAACCCCCAATCTCTCTCTCTCTAAAACCCTAACCCCCATTCTCTCTATCTCTCTAAAACCCTAACAACCAATATCACTCTCTCTTTGAACCCCTGCACCCCGATATTTCTTTCTCTCTATCTAAATCCCAAGCCTTAATCTCTCTCTCTATACCCATAACACCCAATCTCTCTCTCTCTCTCTTTCACACACACACACACACACACACACACACTCACTATCTATCTATATATCTAAACCCCTAACTCGAATATCTCTCTCTCTCTAAACCCCTAAAAACCAATGCCCCTCTCTCTCTAAATCCTAACCCCCAATATATATATATATATACCTAACCCCTTAAATATATATCTCTCTCTCTCTATAAACCGCTAACCCCCAATCTCTCTCTCTCTCTCTCTAAAATAATCACCCCAAATATCCCTTTCTCTCTCTCGCTAAACCCCTAAATCTCAATCTCCCTCTCCCTCTCTCTCTCTCAATATAAATCTGTAACCTTCAATCTCTCTCTTTCTCTCTCTCTCTCTCTAAACCCCTAACACTAAATCTCTATCACTAATCCCCTAACTCACAATATCTCTCTCTCTAAACCCCTAAATCTAAATCTCTATCTCTAAACCCCTAACCCACAATATCTCTCTCTCTCTCAACCTCTCTCAGTCTCAAAACTTTTAAACTCAAATCTCTCTATCCCTCTCTAAACCACTAAATACTAATCTCTCTCTCCCTGTCAACACCTAACCCCAAATCTCTCACTTTCTACCTCTCTCTCTCTAAGCCACTAACCCCAAAACTCTCTCTCTCTCTCTCTCTCTCTCTCTCTAAACCCCTTACCCCCAATCTCCCTTTCTCTTTATCTAAACTAATAAACCCCAATCTCTCTCTCTCACAAAATATTTAACCTCCATCCTCTCTCTCTCTCTCTTTAAAACCCTAAACCACCATCTCTCTCTCTAAATTCCTAACCCAAAATCTCTCGGTCGCTCTCTAAACACCTAAACTTCAATCTCTCTCTCTCTCTTTAAACCCCTAATCCCAAATCTCTCTCGCAAAACTATTAACCTGCAATCTCTCTCTCTAAACCGATAACCTCCAATATCTCCGTCTCTCTCTCTAAACCCTAAACCTTCACCCCCAATGTATTTCTCTCTCTTTCTCTAAACCCATGAAACGCAATCTGCCACTCTCTCTCCAAACCATTAACACCCAATCTCAATCTCTCTCTCTCAACCCCTATCCCCCATCCTCTCTCTCTCTCTCTATAAACCCATAACTCGCAGTCTCTCTTTCTCTCTCTAAACCCCTAAGTTCCAATATCTCCCTCAACCTCTCTCTAAACCAGTAACCCCCAATCTCTCTCTCTTTCTCTAAACCCCTAACTCTGAGTATCTCTCTCTCTAAACCCCTAAACCCTAATCTCTCTCTCTTTCTCTATCTCTATAAACCCCTAACCCCTGATCTCTCTCTCTCTCTGAATCCCTAACCCCCAATATCTCTCTTTCTCTCACTCTTTCTCGAAACCCCTAACCCCCACCTTCTGAATCACTAAACCCTTAATATCTCTCTCTCTCTCTAAACTAATTTAACCCATGTAATAATAACACCTAAACATTGCTCTCTCTGTCTCTCTCTCTTTTTGTTTAAACCACTAACCCCCAATTCTCTCTATGTCTCTCTTCCTCTCTCTCTAAATCCATACCCCCATATCTCTCTCTAAACACCTAACCCCCAATCTCTATCTCTCTCTGAACCCAGAACCCCTAATCACTCTCTCTCTCTCTCTAAACCCCTAAACCCTAAACCAAACTCTCTCTCTCTCAACCTAAATCTTTAACCTCCAATTTATTTCTCTCTCTCTCTCTAAACCGCTAACCCCCAAACTCTCTCTCCAAACCCCTAACATGCAATCTCTCTCTCTTTCTCTCTCTCTCTCTCATTATAAACCCATTATCCTCAATCTCTCTTTCTCTCTCTAAATCCTTAACCAAAAATCTCTCTCTCTAAACACTTAACGCCAAATCTCTTTCTTTCTATATATCTCTCTCTCTAAGCCAGTAACCCCCAATTTCTCTCTCTCTCTGAACCCTTTACCATTGATATCCCTCTCTCGTACACTAAACTCCTAACCTCCAAACTGTCTCTCTAAACCGTTAACCTCCATTCTCCCTCTCTAAACCACTAAACCACAATATCTCTCTCTAAATCTCTAACCCGGAATATGTCTTTCTCTCTCTAAAGCAGTAAACTCCAATCTCTCTCTCTCTAAAAACCCCTAATCTCCAATCTCTCTCTTAAAACCCTTAATCTCCAATATCCCTTTCTCTCAACCCATAACCTCCTATATCTCTCCCTCTCTCTCTAATCCCCAAACCCTTAACCCCCAATCTATTTCTCTTTCCCTCTAACCACAAAAATATCTCTCTTTAAACCCCTAAACCACAATCTCTCACTCACTCACTCCCCCCCTCTCTCTCTATCTATCTAAACCCCTAACCCCAATCTCTCCCTCTCTCTCTAAACCCATAATATGAACCTCTCTATGTAAACCCCTAACCTCCAATCCCTTTGTCTCTCTTTAAACCCTAACACCCAATTTCTGTCTATCTCTCTATCAAACCCTAAACCCCAATATCTCTCTTTCTCTATCTCTCTCTCTCTCTCTCTCTCTCTCTCTCTAAAACCCTTACCCCCCATTCCCTCTATGTCTCTAAACCCCTAATAGCCAATTTCACTCTCTCTCTAAACCCCTGAACCCCAATATTTCTTTCTCTCTCTCAAAACACGAAGCCTGAAATCTCTCTCTCTAAACCCATAACACTTAATCTCTCTCTCTTTCTCTAAACCCATAACACTTAATCTCTGTCTCTTTCTCTAAGCCCCTAATCTCAATCTCTCACTCTAAACCCCTAACCCCCAATCTCCCTCTCTCTCTACACCCATAACTAGCTATATCTCTCCCTCTCTCTCTAATCCCCAAACACTTAACCCCCAATCTATTTCTCTCTCTCTCTCTCTCTAACCCCAAAAATATCTCTCTCTAAACCCCTAAACCGCAGTCTCTCACTCACTCTCTCTCTAAACCACTAACTCGGAGTCGCTCTTTCTCTCTCTAAATCCCTAAAATCCAATATCTCTCTGAACCGCTAACCTCCAATATATATATCTCTCTCTCTAAACCAGTAACCCCCAATCTCTCTCTCTCTCTCTCTCTCTCTCTCTCTCCCTCTCTCTAAACCCCTAAACCCCAATCTCTCACTCCATATCTATCCCTCTGTCCAAACCCCTGGCCCTCGATCTCTCTCTCTCTCTAAAACCCTAACAATCAATATCACTGCACCCTAATTTTTCTTTCTCTTTGTCTAAACCCTAAGCCCCAATCTCTCTCTATACTCCTAACACCCAATCTCTCTCTCTCACTATCTATATATCTATCTAAACCCTTAACCCCAATCTCTCTCTCTCTCTCTAAGCCCATAACCCCTAATCTCTTTCTCTCTCTCTAAAACCCTAGCACCCAATCTCTCTCTCTAAACCCGTAATGCTCAATATTTTTCTCTCTCTATAAACCCATAACCCCCAATATATATTTGTCCCTTTCTCTCTAAACTCCTAAAAACTAATCCTTATCTTTTTCTCTAAATCCCTAACCCCCTAAATATATATATATATATCCCTAACCCCCAAAATATATATCTCTGTCTCTAAACCCTTAAATTTTAAATCTCTCTCTATAAACCCCTAAAGAGAATCTCTCTCTCTCTCTCTCTCTCTCTCTAACCATCACCCAAATATCCCACTCTATCTCACTGAACCCCAATCTCTCTCTCCCTCTCTCTCTCTCAAGCTAAACCTGTAACCTTCAATCTCTTTCTTTCTCTGTCTCTCTAAACCCCTAACACTCAATCTCTCTCTCTAAACCCCTAACCCACAATCTCTCTCACTCTCAAAACTTGAAACTCCAAAGTCTCTATCCTTCTCTAAACCCCTAAATACAAATCTCTCTCTCCCTCTAAACACCTAAACCCAAATCTCTCTCTCTCTCTCTCTCTCTCTCTCTCTCTCTCTCTCTCTCTCTAAACCATTGACCCCAAAAATATCTATCTCTCTCTCTCTAAACCCCTTAGCCTCAATATCCCTCTCTTTCTCTAAACTACTAACCCCAATCTCTCTCTCTCAAAATATTTAGCCTCCATCCTCTCTCTCTCTAAACCCTTAAACCACCATCTCTCTCTACATCCCTAACCCCAAATCTCTCTTTCTCTCTCTAAACCCCTAAAATTCAATCTCTCTCTCTCTCTCTCTCTCTCTCTCTCTCTCTCTCTCTCTCTCTCTCTTTAAACCCCTAATCCTCAATATCTCTATCTCAAAACCCTTAACCTCCAATCTCTCTCTCTCTAAACTCCAATCTCTAAACCGATAACCTTCAATCTCTCCCTCTCTCTCTAAATCACCCACCCCCAATCTCTCTCTCTATAAACCCAAACACAAAAAATCTCTCTCTAAACCCCTAAGCAACAAAATATCTCCCCCCTCTTAAATTCGTAACCCACGATCTCTCTCTTAACCCTAACCCACAATCTCTCTCTCTCTAAATCCATAACCCCCAATCTCTCTCTCTCAAAAATCCTAACTACAAATCTCTCTCTCTCTTTAAACAACTAACCTCAAATCTCTCTCTCTTTCTATATTACTCTCTCTCTCTCTAAACCCCTTACCCCAATCTCTCTCTCTCTCTCTAAACCCCTTACCCCAATCTCATTCTCTCTCTCTAAACCCCTAACCCCCAATTTCTTTATCTAAACCTTTAACCTCCATTCTCTCTCTCCCTAAACCCCAATCTCTTTGTCTCTCTCTAAATCCCTAACCTGAAATCTCTCTCTCTCTCTAAGCCCCTAAATTCCAATCTCTCTCACTCTCTTTAAACACCTAATCCCCAAGCTCTTTCTCTCTCTCTAAACCCTTAATCTCTCTCTCTGTCTAAAATAATTTAACACATGTAATAATAAAACCTAAACATTGCTCTCTCTCTCTCTCTCTCTCTATTTAAACCACTAACCCCATTTTCTCTATCTCTTTCTCTCTCTCTCTCTCTCTCTCTCTAAATGCATACCCCCATATCTCTCTCTAAACCCCTAACCCCCAATCTATTTCTCTCTCTAAACCCGAAACCCCCCATCAATCACTCTCTCTAAACCCTTAAACCTTAAACCAACCTCTCTCTCTCTCTCTCAACCTAAACCTATAACCTCTAATCTCTCTCTCTCTCTCTAAACCCCTAATCCCCAAAAAATCTCTCTAAATCGCTCTCTCTCTCTCTCTCTCAACCACTAACCCCCAATATTTCTCTCTCTCTCTCTAATCCCTTTACCATCAATATCCCTCTCTCTTTCACTAAACTTCTAACATCCAATCTCTCTTTCTAAACCTTTAACCTCCATTCTCTCTCTCTCTCTCTCTCTCTAAACCCCTTAACCATAATCTCTCTCTCTCTAAATCTCTAACCCCCAAAATATCTCTCTCTAAACACCTAAACCACAGTCTCTCACTCACACTCTCTCTAAACCACGAAACCGAAGTCTCTCACTCACTGTCTCTCTAAACGCTTAACCACAAATATACCTCTCTCTCTCTAAACCCCAAACTCTCAGTCTCTCTTTCTCTCTCTAAAAACCTAAACTCCAATATCTCTCTAAACCGCTAACCTCCAATCTCTCTCTTTAAACCCCTAACCCCCAATCTCTCTTTCTCTCTCTCTCTAAACCGATAAACCCCAATCTCACACTTCATCTCTATCCCTCTATCCAAAAAACTAACCCCTGATCTCTCTCTCTCTCTCTAAAACCCTAACCCACATTCTCTCTATCTCTCTAAAACCCTAACAACCAATATCACTCTCTCTTTAAACCCCTGACCCCCTATATTTGTTTCTCTCTATCTAAACCCCAAGCCCTAATCTCTCTCTCTAAACCCCTAAAACCCAATCTCTCTCTCTCATTATCTATATATCTATCTAAACCCCTAACCCCAATATCTCTCTCTCTAAACCCCTAATCTCAATCTCTCTCTCTCTCTAAACCCCTAACCCCTATCACCCAATCTCTCTCACTCACTATATATCTATTTATCTAAACCCCTAACCCCAATCTATCTCTTTCTCTCTAAACCCCTAATCCATATTTCTCTCTCTCTAAACCCCTAATGCTCAATATTTTTTTCTCTCTCTAAACCCCTAACCCCTAATATATATCTCTACCTTTCTCTCTAAACCCCTAAGACTCAATCTCTCTCTCTCTCTCTCTCTCTCTCCAAATCCCTTATCCTCAATCTCCCTTTATCTTTCTCTAAACTACTAACCCCCAATCTCTCTCTCTAAACCCCTAAACCACCATCTCTCTCTCTAGATGCCTAACCTCAAATCTCTCTTTCGCTCTCTAAATCCCTAAAATTCAATCTCTCTCCCTCTCTCTCTTTAACACCCTAATCCCCAATATCTCTCTCTCTCAAACCCATAACCTCCAATCTCTCTCTTTCTAAACTCCAATCTCTCTCTCTCTCTAAACCAATAACCTCCAATCTCTCCCTGTCTCTCTAAAACCCTAACCCTTTACCCCCAATCTATTTCTCTCTCTCTCTCTCTAAATCCATGAAATGCAATCTCCCACTCTCTCTCTAAACAACTAACACCCAATATCTCTCTCTCTCAACCCCTAACACCCATCCCCCCTCTCTCTCTAAACCCCTATCTCGTAATCTTTCTTTCTCTCTCTAAACCCCTAAGCTCCAATATCTCCCTCAACCTCTCTCTAATCTGTAACGCCCAATCTATCTCTCTCTCTCTAAACCCCTAAACCCAACCAAATCTCTCTCTCTCTCTAAGCCCTTAAACCCAACCCAATCTCTCTCTCTCTCAACCCCTAACCCCCATCCTCCCCTCTCTCTCTAAACCCGTATCTCGCAATTTCTCTTTCTCTATCTAAATCCCTAAGCTCCAATATCTCCCTCAACTTCCCTCTAAACCATAACCCCCAATCTCTCTCTCTCTAAACCACTAACTCTGAATATCTCTCTCTCTCTAAACCCCTAAACCCCAATATCTCTCTCTCCATCTCTCTCCCTCTCTCTAATCCCCTAATCCTCGATCTCTCTCTCTCTGAATCCCTAACCCCCAATATCTCTCTTTATCTATATCTTTCTCTCAACCCATAACCCCCATTTTGTCTATCTCTGTAAACCCCTAAAAACCAATCTCACTCTCTATCTAAACCCCTGACCCCCGATATTTCTTTCTCCCTCTAGACCCCAAGCCCCAAATGTCTCTCTCTCTCTAAAACCATAACACCCAAACTTTCTCTTTCTCACTATCTATCTGTCTATTTATTTGAACCCCAATCTTTCTTTTTCTCTCTAAAACCCTAATCCTAATCTCTCTCTCTCTAAACCCCTAACCCCCAACCCCTTTCCCTCTCTCTAAACCCCTAATACTTAATCTCTCTCTCTCACACTTTCTATTTATTTATCCAAATCCCTAACCACAATTTCTCTCTCTGTAAACCCATAATCCCCAATCTCTCTCTATCTAAACCCTTAACCCTTTATCAATTTCTCTCTCTCTAATCCCTTAACCCCCAATATCTATCTCTCCCCTTCTCTCTAAACCCCTAAACCCCAATCTCACTCTCTCTCTCTCTCTCTCTCTAAATCCCTAACCCCCGATCTATCTTTCTCTCTCTAAATCCCTAACCCCCGATCTCTCTCTCTATAAACCCTAACCCACAAAATCCCTCTCTCTAAACCCCTGAGACCCAAAATATATATCTCTCTCTCCCCCCTAAATTCCTAACCCACAATATCTCTCTTAACCCCTAACCCACAATCTCTCTCTCTCTAAATCCGTAACCCCCAATCTCTCTCTCTATAAAACCCTAACCATAAATCTCTCTCTCTCTAAAACCCTTACCCCAATCTCACTCTCTCTCTAAACCCCTAACCCTCAATTTCTCTCTCTAAACCTTTAACCTCCATTCTCTCTCTCCATAAACCCCTAAACCCCAATCTCTTTGTCTCTCTCTAAATCCCTAACCACAAATCTCTCTCTCTCTCTAACCCCTAAATTTCAATCTCTCTCGCTCTCTTTAAACACCTCATCCCCAATCTCTCTCTCTCTCTCTCTCTCTCTCTCTCTCTCTCTCTCTCTCTAAACCCTTAATCTGTCTCTCCCTCTCTCTAAAATCTAACCTCTCTCTGTATCTAAACTAATTAACCCATGTAATAATAACACCTAAACATTGCACTCTCTCTTTGTTTAAACTATTAATCCCCATTCTCTCTATGTCTCTCTCTCTCTCTCTCTAAGCCCATGCCCCCATATCTCTCTCTAAAACCCTAACCCCCAATCTCTTTCTCTCTCTCTAACCTGAACCACTAATCACTCTCTCTCTAAACCCCTAAACCCTAAACCAACCTCTCTCTCTCTCTCAACCTAAACATCTAACCTCCAATCTCTTTCTCTCTCTAAACCCCTAACCCCCAAACTCTATCTCTAAAACCCTAACCCACAATCTCTATCTCTCACTCAATATAAACGCATAACCCCCAATCTCTCTTTCTCTCTCTAAGCCCTTAACCATAAATCTCTCTCTCTAAACACCTATCCCCAAATCTCTCTCTTTCTATCTCTCTCTCTCTCCCTAAACCACTAACCCCGAATCTCTCTCTCTCTCTCTCTCTAAGCCCTTTACCATAAATATCCTTCTCTCTTTCACTAAAATCCTAACCTCCAATCTCTCTCTCTAAACCTTTAACCTCCATTATCTCTCTCTAAACCCCTAAACCTAAATCTCTCTCTCTCTCTCTCTAAATCTCTAACCCCAAATATGTCTTTCTCTCTCTAAAGCACTAAACTCCAATCTCTCTCTCTCTCTTAAAACCCCTAATCCCCAATCTCTCTCTTTAAACCCTTAATCTCCAATCTCTCTCTCTCTCTCTCTCAACCCATAACCTCCTATATCTCTCCCTCTCTCTCTAATCCCCAAACCCTTAACCGCCTCTGTCACTCTCTCTCTCTAAATCCCTAAACCGCATTCTCTCACTCACTCTCTCACTAAACAACTAAAACACAGTCTCTCACTCACTCGCGCTCTAAACCCTGAACCACAAATATACATCTCTCTCTCTAGACCCCTAACTCCTAGTCACTCTTTCTCTCTCTAAAATCCTAAACTCTAATATCTCTCTAAACTGCTAACCTCCAATCTCTCTCTCTCTCTCTCTCTCTCTCTAAACCCCTAAAACCCAATCTCTCACTCCATCTCTATCCCTCTATCCAGAAACCTAACCCCATCTCTCTCTCTCTCTCTCTCTAAAACCCTAACCCCATTCTCTCTATCTCTCTAAAACCCTAATAGCCAATATCACTCTCTCTCCCTCTAAAAACCTAAACCCAAATCTCTCTCTCTCTCTCTCTCTCTCTCTCTCTAAACCCCTTACCCTCAATCTCTCTCTCTTTCTCTAAACTACTAACCCTAATCTCTTTCTCTCAAAATATTTAACCTCCATCCTCTCTCTCTCTCTAAACCCTTAAAACACCATCTCTCTCTACATCCCTAACCCCAAATCTCTCTTTCTCTCTCTAAACCCCTAAAATTCAATCTCTCTCTCTCTCTCTCTCTCTCTCTCTCTCTTTAAACCCCTAATCCTCAATCTCTCTCTCTCAAAACCCTTAACCTCCAATCTCTCTCTCTCTAAACTCCAATCTCTAAACCGATAACCTTCAATCTCTCCCTCTCTATCTAAATCTCCCACCCCCAATCTCTCTCTACATTAACCCTAACCCAAAAAATCTCTCTCTAAATCCCTAAGCCACGAAATATCTCCCCCCCCTTAAATTCCTAACCCACAATCTCTCTTTTAACCGCTAACCCACAATCTCTCTCTCTCTCTAAATCCATAACCCCCAATCTCTCTCTCTCTAAAACCCTAACCATAAATCTCTCTCTCTCTCTCTCTTAACAACTAGCCTCAAATCTCTCTCTCTTTCTATATCACTCTCTCTCTCTCTAAACCCTTTACCCCAATCTCTCTCTCTCTCTCTAAACCCCTTACCCCAATCTCATTTTCTCTCTCTAAACCCCTAACCCCCAATTTATTTATCTAAACCTTTAACCTCCATTCTCTTTCTCCCTAAACCCCAATCTCTTTGTCTCTCTCTAAATCTCTAACCCAAAATCTCTCTCTCTCTCTCTTTAAGCCCCTAAATTCCAATCTCTCTCACTCTCTTTAAACACCTAATCCCCAAGCTCTTTCTCTCTCTCTAAACCCTTAATCTCTCTCTCTGTCTAAAATAATTTAACACATGTAATAATAAAACCTAAACATTGCTCTCTCTCTCTATTTAAACCACTAACCCCATTTTCTCTCTCTCTCTCTCTCTCTCTCTCTCTCTCTCTAAATGCATACCCCCATATCTCTCTCTAAACCCCTAACCCCAAATCTATTTCTCTCTCTAAACCCGGAACCCCTCATCAATCACTCTCTCTAAACCCTTAAACCTTAAACCAACCTCTCTCTCTCTCTCAACCTAAACCTATAACCTCCAATCTCTCTCTCTCTCTTTAAACCCCTGTCTCTCTCTCTCACACACTATAAACCCATAACCCTCAATGTCTCTTTCTCTCTCTAAACCCTTAACCACAAATCTCTCTCTCTAATTACATAACCCCAAATCTCTCTATTTCTCTCTCTCTCTCTCTCAACCACTAACCCCCAATATTTTTCTCTCTCTCTCTCTCTCAACCACTAACCCCCAATATTTTTCTCTCTCTCTCTCTCTCAACCACTAACCCCCAATATTTTTCTCTCTCTCTCTCTAAACCCTTTACCATCAATATCCCTCTCTCTTTCACTAAACTTCTAACATCCAATCTGTCTTTCTAAACCTTTAACCTCCATTCTCTCTCTCTCTCTAAACCCCTTAACCATAATCTCTCTCTCTCTAAATCTCTAACCCCAAAAATATCTCTCTATAAACCCCTAAACCACAGTCTCTCACTCACTCTCTCTCTAAACCACTAAACCGAAGTCTCTCACTCACTCTCTCTCTAAACCCTTAACCACAAATATACCTCTCTCTCTCTAAACCCCAAACTCTCAGTCTCTCTTTCTCTCTCTAAAAACCTAAACTCCAATATCTCTCTAAATCGCTAACCTCCAATCTCTTTCTTTAAACCCCTAACCCCCAATCTCTCTCTCTAAACCAATAAACCCCAATCTCACACTCCATCTCTATCCCTCTATCCAAAAAACTAACCCCTGATCTCTCTCTCTCTCTCTAAAACCCTGACCGACATTCTCTCTATCTCTCTAAAACCCTAACAACCAATATCAATCTTTCTTTGAATCCGTGACCCCTTATATTTGTTTCTCTCTATCTAAACCCCAAGCCCTAATCTCTCTCTCTAAACCCCTAAAACCCAATCTCTCTCTCTCATTATCTATATATCTATCTAAACCCCTAACCCCAATATCTCTCTCTCTAAACCCCTAATCTCAATCTCTCTCTCTCTCTCTAAACCCCTAACCCCTATCACTCAATCTCTCTCCCTCACTATATATCTATCTATCCAAACCCCTAACCCCAAACTCTCTCTTTCTTTGTAAACCCTTAATCCCTATTTCTCTCTCTCTAAACCCCTAACGCTCAATATTTTTTTCTCTCTCTAAACCCCTAACCCCTAATATATATCTCTCCCTTTCTCTCTAAACCCCTAAGACTCAATCTCTCTCTCTCTCTCTCTAAATCCCTTATCCTCAATCTCCCTTTATCTTTCTCTAAACTACAAAACCCCAATCTCTCTCTCTAAACCCCTAAACCACCATCTCTCTCTCTAAACCGCTAAACTACCATCTCTCTCTCTAAATGCCTAACCTCAAATCTTTCTTTCGCTCTCTAAATCCCTAAAATTCAATCTCTCTCTCTCTCTCTTTAATCCCCTAATCCCCAATATCTCTCTCTCTCAAACCCATAACCTCCAATCTCTCTCTTTCTAAACTCCAATCTCTCTCTCTCTCTCTAAACCGATAACCTCCAATCTCTCCCTATCTCTCTAAAACCCTAACCCTTTACCTCCAATCTATTTCTCTCTCTCTCTCTCTCTAAATCCGTGAAACACAATCTCCCATTCTCTCTCTAAACAACTAACACCCAATATATATCTTTCTCAACCCCTAATCCCCATCCCCTCTCTCTCTCTAAACCCCTATCTCGCAATCTCTCTTTCTCTCTCTAAACCCCTAAGCTCCAATATCTCCCTCAACCTCTCTCTAAACCGTAACCCCCAATCTCTCTCTCTCTCTAAACCCCTAAACCCAACCCAATCTCTCTCTCTCTCTAAGTCTTTAAACCCAACCCAATCTATCTCTCTCTCAACCCCTAACCCCCATCCTCCCCTCTCTCTCTAAACTCGTATCTCACAATATCTCTTTCTCTCTCTAAACCCCTAAGCTCCAATATCTCCCTCAACTTCTCTCTAAACCGTAACCCCCAATCTCTCTCTCTCTCTAAACTGCTAACTCTGAATATCTCTCTCTCCCTCTAAACCCCTAAACCCCAATATCTCTCTCTCCATCTCTCTCCCTCTCTCTAATCCCTAATCCTTGATCTCTCTCTCTCTGAATCCCTAACCCCCAATATCTCTCTTTATCTATCTCTTTCTCTCAACCCGTAACCCCCACTTTCTCTATGTCTCCAAACCCCTGACAACCACTCTCACTCTCTATCTAAACCCCTGACCCCCGATATTTCTTTCTCTCTCTAGACCCCAAGCTCCAGATGTCTCTCTCTCTCTAAAACCATAACAACCAAACTCTCTCTTTCCTACTATCTATCTATCTATTTATTTGAACCCCAATCTCTCTTTTTCTCTCTAAAACCCTAATCCTAATCTCTCTCTCTCTAAACCCCTAACCCCCAACCCCTTTCCCTCTCTCTAAAACCCTAATACTTAATCTCTCTCTCTCTCTCACTTTCTATTTATCTATCCAACTCCCTAACCACAATTTCTCTCTCTCTAAACCGATAATCCCCAATCTCTCTCTCTCTAAACCCCAAACCCTTAATTAATTTCTCTCTCTCTAATCCCTTAACCCCCAATATCTATATGTCCCCTTCTCTCTAAACCCCTAAACCCCAATGTTACTCTCTCTCTCTCTCTCTCTCTCTCTCTAAATCCCTAACCCCCGATCTATCTCTCTCTAAATCCCTAACCCCCGATCTCTCTCTCTATAAACCCTAACCCACAAAATCTCTCTCTCTAAACCCCTAAGACCCAAAATATATATATCTCTCTCTCCCCCCTAAATTCCTAACCCACAATATCTCTCTTAACCCCTAACCCACAATCTCTCTCTCTCTAAATCCGTAACCCCCAATCTCTCTCTCTACAAAACCGTAACCATAAATCTCTCTCTCTCTCTAAAACCCTTACCCCAATCTCACTCACTCTCTAAACCCCTAACCCTCAATTTCTCTCTCTAAACCTTTAACCTCCATTCTCTCTCTCCATAAACCCCTAAACCCCAATCTCTTTGTCTCTCTCTAAATACCTAACCGCAAATCTCTCTCTCTCTCTAAGCCCCTAAATTTCAATCTCTCTCGCTCTCTTTAAACACCTCATCCCCAATCTCTCTCTCTCTCTCTCTCTCTCTCTCTAAACCCTTAATCTCTCTCTCCCTCCCTCTAAAATCTAACCTCTCTCTGTATCTAAACTAATTAACCCATGTAATAATAACACCTAAACATTGCACTCTCTCTTTGTTTAAACCATTAATCCCCATTCTCTCTATGTCTCTCTCTCTCTCTAGGCCCATACCCTCATATCTCTCTCTAAACCCCTAACCCCCAATTTCTTTCTCTCTCGAAAACCTGAACCACTAATCACTCTCACTCTAAACCCCTAAACCCTAAACCAACCTCTCTCTCTAAAACCCTAACCCACAATCTCCCTCTCTCACTCACTATAAACGCATAACCCCCAATCTCTCTTTCTCTCTCTAAGCCCTTAACCATAAATATCTCTCTCTAAACACCTATCCCCAAATCTCTCTCTTTCTATCTCTCTCTCTCTCTAAACCACTAACCCCCAATCTCTCTCTCTCTCTCTAAGCCCTTTACCTTCAATATCCCTCTCTCTTTCACTAAAATCCTAACCTCCAATCTCTCTCTCTAAACCTTTAATCTCCATTATCTCTTTCTAAACCCCTAAACCTAAATCTCTCTCTCTCTCTCTTTAAATCTCTAACTCCAAATACGTCTTTCTCTCTCTAAAGCACTAAACTCCAATCTCTCTCTCTCTCTTAAAACCCCTAATCCCCAATCTCTCTCTTTAAACCCTTAATCTCCAATCTCTCTCTCTCTCTCTCAACCCATAACCTCCTATATCTCTCCCTCTCTCTCTAATCCCCAAACCCTTAACCGCCAATTTGTTTCTCTATCACTCTCTCTCTAACCCAAAAATTTTCTCTCTCTAAACCCCTAAACTGCAGTCTCTCACTCACTCTCACTCTAAACCCTTAACCACAAATATACATCTCTCTTTCTAGACCCCTAACTCCTAGTCACTCTTTCTCTCTCTAAAACCCTAAACTCTAATATCTCTATAAACTGCTAACCTCCAACCTCTCTCTCTCTCTCTCTCTCTCTCTCTCTCTCTAAACCCCTAAAACCCAATGTCGCACTCCATCTTTATCCCTCTATCAAAAAACCTAACCCCATCTCTCTCTCTCTCTCTAAAACCCTAAACCCATTCTCTCTATCTCTCTAAAACCCTAACAACCAATATCACTCTCTCTCCCTCTAAACACCTAAACCCAAATCTCTCTCTCTCTCTCTAAACCACTGACCCCAAAAATATCTATCTCTCTCTCTCTAAACCCCTTACCTTCAATCCTCCTCTCTTTCTCTAAACTACTAACCCCAATCTCTCTCTCTCAAACTATCTAACCTCCATCATCTCTCTCTCTAAACCCTTAAAACACCATCCCTCTCTAAATCCCTAACCCCAAATCTCTCTTTCTCTCTCTAAACCCCTAAAATTCAATCTCTCTCTCTCAAAACCATTAACCTCCAATCTCTCTCTCTTTAAACTCCAATCTCTAAACCGATAACTTTCAATCTCTCCCTCTCTCTCTAAATCCCCCACCCCCAATCTCTCTCTCTATAAAACCTAACCCAAAAAATCTCTCTCTAAACCCCTAAGCCACGAAATATCTCCCCCTCCCTTAAATTCCTAACCCACAATCTCTCTCTTAACCCCTAACCCACAATCTCTCTTTCTCTCTAAATCCATAACCCCCAATCTCTCTCTCTCTAAAACCCTAACCATAAATCTCTCTCTCTCTCTAAACAACTAACCTCAAATCTCTCTCTCTTTCTATATCACTCTCTCTCTCTCTCTAAACCCCTTACCCCAATCTCTCTCTCTCTCTCTAAACCCCTTACCCCAATCTCATTCTCTCTCTCTCTCTCTCCAAGCCCCTAAATTCCAATGTCTCTCACTCTCTTTAAACACCTAATCCCCATGCTCTTTCTCTCTCTCTAAACCCTTAATCTCTATCTCTGTCTAAAATAATTTAACACATGCAATAATAAAACCTAAACATTGCTCTCTCTCTCTCTCTCTCTCTATTTAAACCACTAACCCCATTTTCTCTCTCTCTCTCTCTCTCTCTCTAAACCCCTAACCCCCAATCTATTTCTCTCTCTAAACCTGAAACCCCTCATCAATCACTCTCTCTAAACCCTTAAACCTTAAACCAACCTCTCTCTCTCTCTCTCAACCTAAACCTATAACCTCCAATCTCTCTCTCTCTCTCTCTAAACCCCTAATCCCCAAAAAATCTCTCTAAACCCCTCTCTCTCTCTCTCTCTCACAATATAAACCCATAACCCTCAATGTCTCTTTCTTTCTCAAAACCCTTAACCACAAATCTCTCTCTCTAATTACATAACCCCAAATCTCTCTCTTTCTCTCTCTCTCTCTCTCTCACCCACTAACCCCCAATATTTCTCTCTCTCTCTCTCTCTCTAAACCCTCTACCATCAATATCCCTCTCTCTTTCACTAAACTTCTAACATCCAATCAGTCTTTCTAAACCTTTAACCTCCATTCTCTCTCTCTCTAAACCCCTTAACCATAATCTCTCTCTCTCTAAACCCCAAACTCTCAATCTCTCTTTCTCTCTCTAAAAACCTAAACTCCAATATCTCTCTAAACCGCTAACCTCCAATCTCTCTCTTTAAACCCCTAACCCCCAATCTCTCTCTCTCTCTCTCTCTCTCTCTCTCTCTAAATCGATAAACCCCAACCTCACACTCCATCTCTATCCCTCTGTCCAAAAAACTAACCACTGATCTCTCTCTCTCTCCCTAAAACCCTAACCCACATTATCTCTATCTCTCTAAAAACCCTAACAACCAATATCACTCTCTCTTTGAAACCCTGACCCCCTATATTTGTTTCTCTCTATCTAAACCCCAAGCCCTAATCTCTCTCCCTAAACCCCTAAAACCCAATCTCTCTCTCTCATTATCTATATATCTATCTAAACCCCTAACCCCAATATCTCTCTCTCTAAACCCCTAATCTCAATCTCTCTCTCTCTCTAAACCCCTAACCCCTATCACCCAATCTCTCTCACTCACTATATATCTATCTATCTAAACCCCTAACCCTAATCTCTCTCTCTCTCTCTAAACCCCTAATCCCTATTTGTATCTCTCTAAACCCCTAACGCTCAATATTTTTTTCTCTCTCTAAACCCCTTAACCATAATCTCTCTCTTTCTAAATCTCTAACCACAAACCCATAACCCCTAATATATATCTCTCCCTTTCTCTCTAAACCCCTAAGACTCAATCTCTCTCTCTCTCTCTAAATCCCTTATCCTCAATCTCCCTTTATCTTTCTCTAAACTGCTAACCCCCAGTCTCTCTCTCTAAACCCCTAAACCACCATCTCTCTCTCTAAACCCCTAAACCACCATCTCTCTCTCTAAATGCCTAACCTCAAATCTCTCTTTTGCTCTCTAAATCCCTAAAATTCAATCTCTCTCTCTCTCTCTCTCTCTAATCCCCTAATCTCCAATATCTCTCTCTCTCAAACCCATAACCTCCAATCTCTCTCTTTCTAAACTCCAATCTCTCTCTCTCTCTAAACCGATAACCTCTAATCTCTCCCTGTCTCTCTAAAACCCTAACCCTTTACCCCCAATCTATTTCTCTCTCTCTCTCTCTAAATCCATGAAATGTAATCTCCCACTCTCTCTCTAAACAACTAACACCCAATATCTCTCTCTCTCAACCCCTAACCCCTATCCCCCCTCTCTCTCTAAACCCCTATCTCACAATCTCTCTTTCTCTCTCTAAACCCCTAAGCTCCAATATCTCCCTCAACCTCTCTCTAAACCGTAACCCCCAATCTCTCTCTCCCTCTCTAAATCCCTAAACCCAACCCAATCTCTCTCTCTCTCTAAGCCCTTAAACCCAACCCAATCTCTTTCTCTCTCAACCCCTAACCCCCATCCTCTCCTCTCTCTCTAAACCCGTATCTCGTAATCTCTCTTTCTCTCTCTAAACCTCTAAGCTCCAATATCTCCCTCAACTTCTCTCTAAACCGTAACCCCCAATCTCTCTCTCTCTAAACCCCTAAACCCCAATATCTCTCTCTCCATCTCTCTCCCTCTCTCTAATCCCCTAATCCTCGATCTCTCTCTCTCTGAATCCCTAACCCCCAATATCTCTCTTTATCTATCTCTTTCTCTCAACCCATAACCCCCATTTTCTCTATTTCTCTAAACCCCTAACAACCAATCTCACTCTCTATCTAAACCCTTGACCCCCGATATTTCTTTCTCTCTCTAGACCCCAAGCCCCAAATGTCTCTCTCTCTCTAAAACCATAACACCCAAACTCTCTCTTTCTCACTATCTATCTATCTATTTATTTGAACCCCAAGCTCTCTTTTTCTCTCTAAAACCCTAATCCTAATCTCTCTCTCTAAACCCCTAACCCCCAACCCCTTTCCCTCTCTCTAAACCCCTAATAATTAATCTCTCTCTCTCTCACTTTCTATTTATCTATCCAACTCCCTAACTGCAATTTCTCTCTCTCTAAACCCATAATCCCCAATCTCTCTCTCTAAACCCCTAACCCTTAATGAATTTCTCTCTCTCTAATCCCTTAACCCCCAATATCTATCTCTCCCCTTCTCTCTAAACCCCTAAACCCCAATCTCTCTCTCTCTCTCTAAATCCCTAACCCCTGATCTATCTTTCTCTCTCTAAATCCCTAACCCCCGATCTCTCTCTCTATAAACCCTAACCCACAAAATATCTCTCTCTAAACCCCTAAGACCCAATATATATATATATATATCTCCCCCTTAAATTCCTAACCCACAATATCTCTCTTAACCCCTAACCCACAATCTCTCTCTCTCTAAATCCGTAACTCCCAATCTCTCTCTCTATAAAACCCTAACTATAAATCTCTCTCTCTCTCTAAAACCCTTACCCCAATCTCACTCTCTCTCTAAACCCCTAACCCTCAATTTCTCTCTCTAAACCTTTAACCTCCATTCTCTTTCTCCACAAACCCCTAAACCCCAATCTCTTTGTCTCTCTCTAAATCCCTAACCGCAAATCTCTCTCTCTCTCTCTAAACCCTTAATCTCTCTCCCCCTCTCTCTAAAATCTAACCTCTCTCTGTATTTAAACTAATTAACCCATGTAATAATAACACCTAAACATTGCACTCTCTCTTTGTTTAAACCATTAATCCTTATTCTCTCTATGTCTCTCTCTCTCTAGGCCCATACCCCCATATCTCTCTCTAAACCCCTAACCCCCAATCTCTTTCTCTCTCTAAAACCTAAACCACTAATCACTCTCTCTCTAAACCCCTAAACCCTAAACCAACCTCTCTCTCTCTCAACCTAAACATCTAACCTCCAATTTCTCTCTCTCTCTGAACCCCTAACCCCCAAACTCTCTCTCTAAAACCCTAACCCACAATCTCTCTCTCTCACTCACTATAAACGCATAACCTCCAATCTCTCTTTCTCTCTCTAAGCCCTTAACCATAAATCTCTCTCTCTAAACACCTATCCCCAAATCTCTCTCTCTCTCTAAACCACTAACCCCCAATCTCTCTCTCTCTCTCTAAGCCCTTTACCATCAATATCCCTCTCTCTTTCACTAAAATCCTCACCTCCAATCTCTCTCTCTAAACCTTTAACCTCCATTATCTCTCTCTAAACCCCTAAACCTAAATCTCTCTCTCTCTCTCTAAATCTCTAACCCCAAATATGTCTTTCTCTCTCTAAAGCACTAAACTCCAATCTCTCTCTCTCTCTTAAAACCCCTAATCCCCAATCTCTCTCTTTAAACCCTTAATCTCCAATCTCTCTCTCTCTCTCTCTCAACCCATAACCTCCTATATCTCTCCCTCTCTCTCTAATCCCCAAACCCTTAACCGCCAATTTGTTTCTCTGTCACTCTCTCTCTCTAACCCCAAAATTCTCTCCCTCTAAACCCCTAAAACATAGTCTCTCACTCACTCTCTCACTAAACAACTAAACCACAGTCTCTCACTCACTCTCGCTCTAAACCCTTAACCACAAATATACATCTCTCTCTCTAGACCCCTAAGTCCTAGTCACTCTTTCTCTCTCTAAAAACCTAAACTCTAATATCTCTGTAAACTGCTAACCTCCAATCTCTCTCTCTCTCTCTCTAAACCCCTAAAACCCAATATCTCGCTCCATCTCTATCCCTCTATCCAAAAATCTAACCCCATATCTCTCTCTCTCTCTCTTTAAAACTGTAACCCCATTCTCTCTATCTCACTAAAACCCTAATAGCCAATATCACTCTCTCTGTCTAAACCCCAAGCCCTAATCTCTCTTTGTCACTATCTATATATCTATTTAAACCCTGAACCCCAATCTCTTCCTCTCTCTCTAAATCCCTAACCCCTAGCACCCAATATCTCTCTCTCTCACTCTCTCTCTCTCTCTCGAAACCCCTAACCCCAATCTCTCTCTCTCTGTGTAAACCCCTAATCCTCAATCTCTCTCTCTCTCTCTCTAAACCCCTAACGCTCAATGTTTTACTCTCTCTCTAAACCCCTAACCCCTAATATATATCTCTCCCTTTCTCTCTAAACCCCTAAACTAAATCTCTCTCTCTCTCTCTCTAAACTCCTAACAACTGAAATCTCTCTCTCTCTAAACCACTAACCCCAAATCTCCCCCTCTCTCTCTCTATAAACACCTAAACCCCAATCTCTCTAACTCTTTCTCTCAACCTAAATCTCTAACCTTCAATCTCTCTCTCTCTCTCTCTCTCTCTCTCTCTCTCTCTCTCTCTCTCTAAACCCCTAAATCTCAATATCAATCTCTCTCTCTCTCTCCTCTCTCTCTAAACCTATAACCAACAACATCTCTCTTAACCCCTAACCCACAATCTCTCTTTCTCTCTCTCTCAATCCATAAAACCCAATCTCTCTCTCTCTCTAAAATCCTAACCATAAATCTCTCTCTCTCTCTCTCTCTCTCAATCCATAAAACCCAATCTCTCTCTCTCTCTAAAATCCTAACCATAAATCTCTCTCTCTCTCTCTAAACACCTAACCCTGAATCTCTCTCTTTCTATATCACTCTCTCTAAACCCCTAACTCTCTCTCTTTGTCCAAGCCCCTTACCCCAATCTCTCTCTCTATCTCTCTAAACCCCTAACCCCCAATCTCTCTCACTAAACCTTTAACCTCCATTCTCTCTCAACTTAAACCCAATCTCTTTGTCTCTCTCTAAATCCCTAACCACATCTCTCTCTCTCTCTCTCTCTCTCTTTCTCTCTGTAACATCCCGAAAATCACAAAAATTTAAATTTTTTCAGAGTTGCATTAAGTGCTATATTTACTATGCAGAAGTATAATAAATGTTTATTTGTTTCTTAAACAACATACTGTAATAACATTTTATAATGATCATATATGTATATTGTATGCGTGAAATGTATATGTATCTATATTATGATGATGTTAGATGTTTTCTTGCCTCATTCATGCCTCCTAGATCACTTATGGTTATTAAATTTGATGTCAATGCTTTATAGATTTAACTTGACATTGATTCTATTATATGTGCTAACTGTTTATTTTTCTTATTGATGATGAAGGGGTCTTATGGGCGCCCTGAGTCTTACTTAGCTATTTAGCTAAAGCATTTGAAACTTCTGTCGCAGATCACAGGTAAGAGCGATACTGTTTCCAAAGTGTATAAGGAGGTCCTATTTAACGTCATTTAGCCTTCAAAGTTTAAAAAGAGAAAAATAGAATAACTTGAAAATATTTCAGGGTGAGATCTATTATGGTTGTTTCTTCAGCTATATTTTGTAATAAGTTGTTTATATGATTTCATAACCATTACACTCCATTCTCAGCATTTATGTTATTTGTATTACACATGTATTTGTATAACGTTGAAAGTGTTGAGCGTCGTAATCAATGTTAATGTGTTTTAAATCCTACACCTAGGAATTACAACATGTATTCAATTATCTATGATAAAAGGATCATATCTCAAGCTCAAATGCTTTCATTGTATTTCTATGTCTATCTTTTGATCCTACGCACTATATGCATAACCTATATGATAGCGTTATTATGGTGACTTGACAAAAGTATATAGTTGTAAACTATATACTTTATGCACTCCTCTCTATTAATTTATACGATGGATATTATTATACTAGAGCATTGTAATAATATCTATGCAATAGTTTTGATATGGTCTTTATAATATATATAAGGGTTTGATTGAAAAGGTAATCTACGCAATACTTTATTTGTTAAAATGCAAGGGTTGGCAACAAGCAGAGTTTACTTGGCTTTATGATAAAAATGTAACCATATTACATTATGGTTGAAACATTAACGTAGACTATGGTTGCGATGGCAGGTACTATGTACACTAGGATAATGAGCAATGATAGATTGACCTTTTATACCATGAAACCAAACTATAGTATGGTTGGAGACCCAATCATTTAACGTTAAGTTGATTTGTGATGGCAGACTCCATGTATGATGTAGCTGTAATAATTAAAGTGCAGTTAATATGAGTTTGGTGGAATGCCTGTTGGCATCCACCATGGTTGTATTCACATGGTGTTTCTTGGGAGTGGTAATACCCTAACTTCTTTGGAGTTATTTTTTCGAAGGCATACCCGGGGCATTCATTTTGTTGGGAGTGGGGTTTTGGAGAGGCCGATAGGCCTGCGAGTTCCTAGGGTTTGTTAGTAGGGTTTGGAAACACCTCCCAGGTTTCAATACCTCGACCTGTAGCTATGTAATCTGTTTCTCAGAGTTCTAAGAGCTGAACCACTTCATGAGCTCTGGCTTGCTACGTTGTTTAGTAGTTTAAGTGACTCCAATGGTCGTGACAGTTAAGAGGATGTTCAGATAGGAAGCATGGTTTTTCTTTCGAAGGTAATTGTTGTGCTTCTTTTCCTTTCCATGAAATCGATAAAGTGCAGCTATGTGTGTTTAAGCTTTTAGCTTCGTCTTTGAAGATTTAACCGCAATGTGTGTTGCTTTGGTAGGTAACTCTTTGGCTTTTGAGCTTCTTATGTGCTATGCAAAGGGAGAAAGGAAAAGCTTAACACTTTGTAAGCCTCAGTGGTTTCCTGTAGAGTTCAACTCGGCAGAATGATGGTCCCTATATTCAGTCTCGTGGTCTAGCTATGGATTATACCGATGTTGTAATGTTTTAAGCCGTATGGCATGTGTTTAGTGTAGGGAGGATTGAATCCTCGACCTACTGTTGCATTGGCTCTGCAACGTTTTAATGGGTAACACTTTGATTTATAAAAGTTTACAGTGTTTGTTGAAATGGTTTAAACCTTAGCATTTTGAATAAATGAAAGGGTAACTGTTATGTAGATGAACCTAGGTTTTCTTTAAAGGAATAGAGTTGGGGTTTTGAACTCTATAAACCTTGTGTTTTTTCCTTTCGATATACTGTATTTTCAAGGTGATTCTATCGGTTTTTGTGTAATGAAAGATTAAAAAGGATTTGTTTGCTATCATCGTTTTTATAAAGCAAATGTTGAGGGCTTCAAAGTAATGAGGATTCGGTTCTGTTTATACAGTTTGGTAGTTTATGTGGGTTGAACCCTGAACTCCACTCTGTAAATGGATAAATTCGAAATGTTAAAGAGTAGGACTATGAATTCGATCTTCTTTAAAAGTCGAGTCCTAGTCTTATATGTCTATTTTCGTTTTGTCAAAGGATGGTTGTTAACTTAGGTTTGTTTGAAACCGTTCAACTGTTTTGTTATCAATGAGCCCTTTGTCGAATGTGGTTACTACATTTAGATTGGGCTTTTACAAGATATTGAAATCGTGACTGTGTTATTACTATATGTTGGTCAAAGGAAAAGAGCCTTGTTTGAAACCTTGTTGAAGTGATTTTGGTGTCTAGAGATGTTTAAGGGTTTCGGCCGTGAAGCTAGTTATGAACCCTACTCAACACTAATTGTTATTTTGATTCTTTTTAACTGTATAAACGATAAGGGTTTTGAATGTAACCTGTAAGGTTTCGTGTAAACGAGCTCTGTCTTGAATTTTCTATTTTTGATTTGATAAATGAAGAAAAGTTAACTCCCTATTTGAAAATAGCTAGGGTTTGAGACTTAGGACATCCGTCCGAATAAAAGTTGTTCTGTGTTTATAATATCAATGATAAATTAAATGATATAGTAGTACTACATACTAGATATGTTTGATTTCGATTTCCTTCACAGTTGTCTTAAATCATAAATGCTGATAAAAATCTACAATAAATGTTTCGATACTGCTAGTGTACAAAATGTAGAATGTTAATATGTCTTAATAGGAAATTTGAATGAAAAGAAAATAGTATGAGGCTATATATATTATTTGTTTTCTACAAAGAATAGTTAACCTATACTGAACCTTAGGTTTATGAAGAAATATGGAAAAGTTTATGTATTTTTACTTCTATTACTACGAATGAAATGACATTACCATGTATGACCAAAATAAATGTTGTTATGTTTTTCTAGGATTGAAGCGTAAGAGATTTAATTGCAATTGTAAACATATAAGGAAATGCAAGAAACATAACAGAGTTTTTCTATTCAATCATTCTATCTATTGCATATAATTTATCTATTTTTAAACACCCTTCCCTGCACTAGAGTATGGCACAAAAGTAGTGTGTGGAAAAATGCAGGGAAGTAATTTAATCTATCTTATCATATTACTTCTCCATACAGTTCAGAAATCATTCATTTCAATCTGAATAGTAATAGCTAACAATATTCAGAAAACAATAACCCAGAAATACAATAAGTTATAATTACTAGAAATGAAATAATAAGTAGAACCTGATAATGTAGATAGGGTGGACAAACACCCAAAGAGGCTTGTTCCTCCCAACCTTCTCTAGAAGAAGCAGCTAATATCACTTTCTCCTTTGGACCCCCAAGCCTGTTTACTGAACCACTAGGTAGAAGACTCTGTGTAGAAGCAAGGCACTCAGGTTGTACTTTCAGCAATCAATGGAGACTTGCAATACACCTCAAAATAAACCTCCGCACTCAGCAGAAGTGAAACAGACTTACATTACAACTCAAAACATAGCTTCCCCTCATCGAATCTCTTGTGTGCATTCAACAGAACCACATGGTAAATTTTCTCGTCAGAAAAAGTGTGAGCCTCTGCTTAAATTCAATGGCTTATAAAGAGGCCTAGGTCTTTTAGTGGTCAGTTTCCAAATAAATGAGCCTCAAGCTCCAGTCCCATCTTTTAGGGAACTTTAACCACAATTCAAGGGAGTTGTCCCATAACAACAGTTAGTTACTGAGTTCGTGATGCTGCCACTTGTCCATTGCCTTCTACCCTAGATTCCATTCCACCTAGTGGGTCAGTAAACACTCTTTCAACAGTCTCTTTGGATGAGTGTCTCCTATTTTATTTTATTAAATAATAATATTGTGCAATTACAGTCATCCTTGGCCACTTGGCCAAATATAAAACTTTACAATAAAAGTTAAGATAATTTTTTTCTCAAACATAAAATGATTCAAGTAATGGGTATGTTACACTCTAAACCCTAAATCTCTCTCTCTCCAAATTAATTTAACCCATGTAATATTAACACCTAAATATTGCTCTCTCTCTCTCTCTATATATATATATATATATCTATATATATATCTCTCTCTAAACTCCATTCTCTCCCTCTCTCTCTCTCTCTCTCTCTCTCTCTCTAAACCAATAACCCCCATTCTCTCTCTCTCTCTAAACCCCTACCCCATATCTCCCTCTCTAAACCCCTAAACCCCAATCTCTTTCTATCTCTAAACCCCGAACCCTTAATAACTCTCTCTCTTTGTTAACACCCAAAAAGTGTTCACTACCTCACTCCCTTATTCACATGACCCATTTGTCCACTTTTTCCACCATTTGAGCCTCTAAAACCTTCAAAAGGTCACCAAAAACACCATAATACTCCTTTTTCCCCTCAAAATATGTATTTTTCCTCAAAAACCACAAAAAACCCTAAAAAATGGTCCAAATTTCCCAAAAAAGATTAAAAGGGAATAAAAATATAAAAAATATAAAAGAAAGGAAAAAGAGGGAAAAACAGACCTAAACCATGTTGGTCCATACCATTGGTTTCCTTAAAACCATAATGGTATTACCCATCACCCAAAAACTATAAAAAGGTGATAGGGGCTCCTCACTTTTCATCCACATTTCATCCTATCCTTATGCTGCCAAATTCCCTTTGAGAGCCATTGCCTCCCATTTCATGTTTGAAGAACCCCATTGAAGCATTAGAGAAGAAGAGACCATTGGACATTGGAGCTTCTCAACCCTGGAGCTGCTCAACACTCACCATCCTTACCACTTGAGGTAATGCAAAAGATTAAATTTATTAATTTCTTGCTTTTGTTATAGATCTTATTGCTTATGGTTGAAATCTAGTTTCTTATTTATTTACACATGCTTATGTTAGATCAGATTATATTAATTTATTCATAATTGTTTTTGTTTTATATTGAAACTGCTATTACAAGTTAATAGGTGCATCCTTGCACATGCTTGGTTGAAAAATCAAGCAACAGTTTTTGGCGACTCCGCTAGGTTTCGAACTTTAAATATTTGCTTTAGATCTTTATTTTAGTAGTTTTTCCCATTTAAAACTATAGATCTGCCATACTAGTCAGCTTCTTGATAACTGCCCTAGCCATTGACCCTTTCTGTAGCCCGAAACAACAAAAAATTTCAATTTTTGGGTTAGTTTTTTGGCGGCCAATTTTCGTCCCACAAATCGTGAATTTTTAAACCCACAGGCGTGATACAATCGTGCTTATTTAGTAGAAATCCATGATCCTTGATCGCAGGTTTTAGCCTGAAAGCCGTGATCCCGATCGCAGGTGTCAGCCCGAAACCGGCGATCTAATCACCTGATAGCGTGACTCAACTTTCGAACGCCCATATCTCCCTCTCTCGAACTCTGTTTGAGATGATTTTTTTTTTTCAAATTGGATGTTTTCGAACAAGGAATCCGAATATCCTATTAGATTTAAGAAAATTTTCATAGAAATTTCTCTAATTTTTTATTTTAGTGTGATTTATCATTTCAGTTCACCCATTTCGGCCCATATTTTCCTGCCATCTTCCCTGCACTTTTGAATAGCCTACTATTTCATTTTGTAGCATTATTAATTTATTTTCTATTACATTTTCTTTATTAAATCTTTTTAAAAAAATTTCAGTTAAGTGAAAGAGAGATTATTTAGCATTTTTTGAGATTATAAGTTTCACATTTTGCAAGGTTAGAACCATCATTCTGAATTGCTCAATATTTTGCCCAAGGAAAGCATTAGAAATCCATTTATTTCTTTTACTTTTATGTTATTTGATTTCCTTTGAAAATTTAAAAAATCCATGTTTTTTGAAACACCTTTTTGAAAATCATTTACTTTTTAAAAGCGTCTTTTTTGCAAATTGAAATCGTCATTTTAGTTTGTAATTAAATCACCCATGCAAGGCACACTGATTCAGTATACAACCCCACCATCACACAATCTGTCACACTAATTTCAAGTGAGCCTAAAAAATTACCTTAACTCAACCAATATTCTAACCCCACTTGGGGAACACAAATAATCTTGTAGTTAGGTAGGACTGAGGGGATAAGTATCCAAATAACACCCCTCACTCATTTTTCATGTTGAGACATAGTGATTGACATTTAGGGTACCAAAATCCTTTATTATTTGTTGACACGGTTATACACCAATTTATCAGGAAGGCCTCTCCCTTAGGAGGGTTGAAGTAGCCAGACTGGTTCTGGAGATCTAAGTGGAATACCGCTATCCATTCAGTAACCGAAGGATACTTTTCATAGTTCTCGTTGTACCACCCTTATGGGAGTACAGCGGTGATAGAACCAAACTGCAGATTCACCCAACCGAACATGTCAGGAACGGGGTATCTTAGTGGCCAAACTTTTAGAATTGTCTACCAATGTCCCTCCCGGTAGGGGGATATCTAGCCTTTGATTCTACAAATTATATTGTCTGACTTGGATTTCATCACCTTGCATGGGATATACCTTGTCGAGTCATAATACTTTTTAGTTAGTTGTTTGCATGCTCCATTACCACCCTTTGGTCATAGAGTACACCTTTTTCTATTTTTAGGAACTGTTTGCATGTTGGTTTCCTGACCGCATTTTTTTATTACTCCACTTACTATAGCACAGCTATTATAGTAAGTGTTTTGAGGTTGGTTTTTGGCCTGAGTGCCATTTATTTTTTATGCTCCCCTCTTGCACGCACGGTTGCGTTAGAGCTTTAGAGCTTTCCACTCACCACCACCTAGTAGTTTTTTCACAAACTGTCACCATTGATTCCCTGAGACATTCTCGGCGTTTTCGGGGATCCCCCTATAGTACGGTTCCCTTGACTCCACATGTCATCAGAATAGAGCCCCGTCATCTGATTCTAATGCACCTCATTTCACATCTGATTCTGAGGTAGAATTCAAAAATCCCACATACACTACACCCACTAGCCCCATGGCTGGTTTGCATTATGACAAATTTTTCACAAGGGGTTGTTGGTGGAACATCATCCACCCCCACCACCACAATGACCACCACAGTAGCCATACCTCCCTTAGGGATGCCTAATATGGGACCTACACCTACATTAAGTATTCCTACCGTGGGACTCTTTCCTAATATCGGACCCCCACCTAACTTAGGCATGCCCACTATGGAAACTATACCTACTATCCCCGCTACCACTCAGGTTCCAACACCTCTTGGACATCTTCCCAACCCATTTGTGACTCCCGTTGCACTTGGTGGCGTGGGCCCCTCCCACACTCTAATGGCTGGAGGGAACATACCTCCCATGACAAATATCCCCTAGGGGGCAATGGCATAATACATAACGCCACCACCAACACTTATGCCCCCATGACAACATCACACCCCTCCACCAGTTTGCCATTTATGGCTAGCCTTAACCTACCAGACTTGGCTAGGCTAACAAATGATCCCATCCGACATGACCCTACTTGGCCCCCCATGCCCACAAACCTCCCCTCGAGAATCCCAAAGTTTGAAGGAAAAGCTGGGGAAGATCCTCTAAACCATATCATGTCGTTTCACCTATGGTGTTCCTCAAACTCCATAGTAGATGATTCTATTCGACTCTGACTTTTACAAAGAACTTTCACTGGCTCTACAGCCAAATGGTACATTGAGCAACCACATGGGGCACACCCCACGTTTACATCCCTCGCCTCAATTTTCCTTCAGTTCTTTCAACTACCTGTACGCTATGATGGAGGAGTGGAAATACTTTTGTCTTGTAGACAGAACACCGCTACACACATCACTAATCATATCCATGAGTGGCGTAAGTGCCGTAGTCTCTGTAAGATAAATCTTGATGACCATATCTTTTTGGATTGGTTCCTCAAATCACTCCTCCCTCTAATAGCCAAAGACGTAGCTTCTGAACGACCCCAGTCGGAAGAAGAAGCCATCTTAAAAGCCTAGCAGTTTGACCTCATATATGCCTAGTCTGGATATCTATACACCATTTTACCTGATGCCCTGCATGGCGATCCATCCCGCCATGATGCGCCGGGGGCATCCCATGCTGTCGATGGTATTATCAGCCAGGTTATGGTACAAAACAAACCTTTCTAGGGCTACATCTCATTCCGGAGCTACAACTTCGTATGATCCAGTAACACACACCCACCACACTCATGGCCCCTCATGTCCACCATAGTGTTATGGGAAAGCACCATCAGCTTATGCACCACCTCCATACTATAACCAGCAAGCCCATCAAACTCTAGTTCAGCCACAAGCCCAATTGGCTTATTATCCTCAACATGCAACATCTCTTGCTCCAACACTTCTAGTAGCTCAAAGTTACCCACAAATGCAACAAGCACCTGGTCCACCTCATAACCCTCCCGCTTACTACCCACAGCAACCTGCTCCAGAGCCTACACGACCTCAAAACCCACCTACTGCCCAAGGGTATGTGTACGCACAACAAAACCAACCTCAAAACTAGCACAACCAGTGTAATCAAGGAGGTCAATAGAATCACGGAAGAGGAAGAAACCACAAAATTAACCAACAACAAAACCAAGGTGGACAACCACCTAACCCTCCCAATAATTATCATGTTGCTCCTACAAATCAAAACCCTGATCGTCCACCAAAACAAGGAAAAAATCCTGATTTGAGAACAAACCACCTATGTTCCATATGCGGGGTCTACGACCATTACACGCATAACTGCCCCCATTTAGATCGAGTGCATCAACTCTGGACTGATGATGCCCAACAACAAGGGCATGCTGCACAACCAACACCATCGCCTTAGCCGCAACCCATGATATTGCAAAATCCCCTACCCAACCAAGGAATAGTCAACACTCATCCGATGGATCACCCACAAGGATTCGCTGCAACACAGCAACAAATTACCTATGCAGCAGACGATTACCAGCATACAGAGTCCAACGCTCACCATTTGCTAATGATGTCATCAAATGATGTCAATCTTCAAACCTGTCGAAATCAATACGGCTCTGCCCTTGAGGCCACACCTACCGACCCATCTTCGAGTACTCTCCAAACCGATCAACCACTTCACATACCCAATATGCCCATGGACGGGGGTCCCAAAGCACCTCGTTTCCCTTTGAGATGAATTAACAATAACCCTAATGCTCGTGCAGCTTCCAACTATAACATTATGGAGGATTTAGCTCAGTCCCCCACTGCTATGTCCGCTCTCGAAATCCTAAAAAATTGTCCTGCACAGAGAAAATTGTTGTTATCTTCCATTGGTGAAATAGACCCTAACGACTCCAACATGATGGCTTTCGACATGGACCAAGCCGAACCTTGTCTGCCTTCATCTCTAGCTTTTCAAGTTTCTGTGTCCATTCGCAACCTCATCGTTCATCGATGCATAATCGATGAAGGTGCCTCCACCTGCGTTATGTCGACTTTCGTATGCCAGAAACTTGGATCCCCAACGCTACAACCGTCAACTACTGCATTGCGAGCTTACGATGGCCATGCAGCTCAACCTCAAGGTTTGTTAGTGAACATACCCATACAACTTGGGGGCAAATTAGTTCTCATAGATATAGAGGTCATTAACACCCAACTTGATTACAATCTCCTTCTGGGACGAAGGTACATGTATAAAATGAAAGTTGTCGCTTCTTCATTTTTTCGCCTCATGATATTCCCCCATGAAGGATGCATAGTCAAAATCGACCATATTACACACTATGATCCCAATGCCCCCGCAACACCTGAAAATGTTCTTCCCATGATCGAACAACCCGTTCAGAGTGCACCCACATCATTCATCTCCTCAGTCGGACCCGGGATATATTCGGATAATCCCATGACCACCACTTTCCCTTCTATCCCACCCCCTCTCCGAGTAATTGAAGTATCCGATTTGTGCACCCTATCACACAACAAACAAAAACATCCTCAAAAACCTCCACCACTACCACAACCACCGACCGTGCCTAGTGATATCGAAACAACATTGATCCACACTATCCCATTCTTGTTTCCATTTTTAGGAGTTGTCAGCATGCCAATAATAGATACACTCAACCTTCCAGGTTTAACATTAGGATTACCTATATGGTACTTACCTACCCCAACTCCCCCACCGACTCCAACTGTTTTTTTACAACTAGCACAACCCATGAACATTTCAAACCATCCACCACCTGGCATACCAAACCCCAACAATCATCCACCACCTAGTGTTTCAAACCCCCAAAATCGATCAACTCCAATAGGGGGCACTACATCGACATCTAGTTATGTCCCCCCTCAATCCCGCCACACTGGGGGCAGAGGTCCACAAACCTATAACACTGCACCCACAACTTGCACCCCCCCAGTGATTCCCAAATTAGCTAAAAATCCCCCAACCCGTGTGCTTCCTAAATGCTCCTTGTGCGACAATATAGGCCATGCTACCCATCTATGTCCACAACTACCGGCACTTCAAGAACACATGAATATGTTGGATGATGACACCAACATTCCAATTGTCAAACTAGAACTACCCCCTTAACCTCGCGATAAATCATTGTGCACAAACCATCCTTGTGCGATATGCGGCATCTATGGCCATTATTCACATCATTTCCCCGATCTCCCAGATTATAGAGCAGCACTATATGAATTGAATAATACCAACCTAGAGATATCCCCACCTCTCATTGAGGAAATTCATCCCCCACCATATTCCTCCTTAGAAGATATTAACACAATTTACATGGTTTCCAATGGAGACCCCTCTATCCGGTCGACCCCTTCCATTGATCCCTCTGACCCACATATTCAACCTTTTCAAATCAATGAGGAAACCACATGTCCACATCATGAGGGCAGGCCCAAAACCTTGCCTACTCATCATCATCGTCGTTCTCATCAATGATATTGGGGGAATCCACCCCATAAGGAGAATCCCCAATCATCATATCATCACTTTAGTATGCCACCATGACCCACAACCTCATGGTACACCCCCTGGCCATCAGTTGGTCAATGCCCTGTTGATCCCTCTCTAAGATAGCATCTGCACTGCATTGACACCTCTGATTCAGGGGGCATAATAGATTACCTCGACCCTAGGATAGGGGGCATGATCAATCATTTTGAACCTTCCTTGTCACACCTATGTCAGTGTTTCAATGATCCCATTGTTCAAACTAACACATATGTGATCCACAATCATAAACCCCATGCACATAGCATGGGGGAAGGTCATTAACCCTGCTCACTTTTTCACATGCGTGATCTCAACCATTTTTGAGGTCACATATCACTTATATATTTGCTTTGATTTGATACACCTACTATTCTTCCCCCGCGGGTCATCATTTCTCCCCACCACTACATCCTTGGCTTGGTGGGCTCACCTTTATTTGTAGCCATTTTTTAACCTTGTTATTTCCTTTGACCATTCCGGAGTCCTTACGACCTCCATTTTTCGCACCATTTGCACCATAAGATTCATATTTCCATGCCCATGATGATGCTTGAGATCTTTTCTCACTCTCACCAAACACTTTTGGGCATTTTTTCCATGCCCCATGCCATCTCGAATTGCATGCCACATCGACTGTTGTCAGTTTATTGGCGATTTTTATACCATTGGATTCAGTTTTCCAAACTTGTGATGATACTTAAGATCATTTCTTGCTCTCACCACCATATTTTTTGGGCATTTTTTCACCCGCCCCTCATTGCCTCGGTTTGTGTGCCACACCGGTCGTTATCCGTTTTTTAATTTCTTTATATCGCTAGATTCAGTTTTCCGCGCTCGTGATGATGCTTAAGATCATTCCTCGCTCTCACCCCCATAATTTTTGGGCATTTTTTCAAAATGCCACTCATCATCTCGGTTTGCATGCCACATCGGCCGTTGCCCGTTTTTTATGATCTTTATATCGCCGGATTCAATTTTTCGAGCTCGTGACGATACTTGAGAGCATTCCCCTCTCTCACCAATACCTTTTTGTTCAATATAATTTTACCCCTTTTTCGGCCCGAGCAATTCTTTTACGAAAAATGCACTTAGGGGGTTTCTGTTAAGCTCTTTTCTGACTCCTAAAACAATGAAAAGATCGCCGAGCAATCTTGCTTCCTTTCATGCTTGCTAAAAGTATCTGAAAGGGCATTTACCTCATATAAGTTTACCCCTTTTCTAGACCTTCTAGACTAATTATGAAAAATGAATAGTCTAGTCACATTGGCTAGAAGAGTTCTCCATTTGCATCATTTTATGCTTTTTCGGGCCTTGGAGACTAACATACGAAAAAGAACACCAATGGAGTCTACTTACCACTTTCAGACTCTCTAAAATTGAAAGAAACCACAAGCAATTACTATCTTGGGCTCGTACAAATCCATAGGATGGTACTCCTCCACCAATTCAGAGTCTTCTTATCATTTTCAGACTCGTTAAAAATGAAAGCACTCATGAGCATGAACAGTCCTGGGCTCACATAAATCCACAGGACAGTACCATTTTAGAGCATAATTTTATCCCTTCTTGGAGCTCATTAAAACCACGAAGAAGGACCCAACGGTGCTTTTCGGTGCCATAACAGATCATGTATACTCATATGGTAGCTTCCCCATTATGGTCGCCTTTGTTCAAAGTATTCTGCAGTATGTCACCCTGAAAATCTCCCCATAGCATCCATTAGCTTATCCCCTCAAAGTCACTTTAGTCTACAATACATACACCTGATCCCTTAAAGCTATGACCCCCACACCTAAACATTAGTTTCATATGCTGCCAGGTCAACCATGTCATCATGCTATGAACAAAGGAAGTTTGAGTCCACCCACTCTATGACCCCAGTTATTCCTCATCCCCACAGTATGTCAGTTCTACCATCAGTACTATCACACTTCAGTTGTACACCTCGCACTCCTATCAAGGAAACATCATCGCCTTGGTAGTTTCTGGTCTCCCTCTGTCGACGCCAACCAAATTTATTCCAGAGGATAGACCCAGAGGTCCATGTGCCTTGGACTCATCACCATTAGTGATGAGTGCCTATTGATCATTTTGAAAGGAGTCCTCAATGCCTCTCCAAATGATTGTTTCTCACATGCTCAACTTCAACACCTTGATCGCATCGTCGAGACTCATATAGGGTATCAATCCTTTCAGCTATTTGTTGAAGACCCTGGATATCACCTGAATCTGCCACATTTATGAGCCTTTTTGAGAAAACAACCAGTTACACATTCCTATGGATATCTGGGTTGCACTCAGCGATAATTTTTCAAGATGTACCCCAGTTTTATACTCCCTTGAGTATACAGTTACATAAATTCCTCAGAGATTGGCTCACAGTCTTTGAGTCCTTACAAATGTTGGACACCTTTAGCTCCAACAGTTCATCAACCCGTATGAAACCTTTTTCAGAATGGTTGTTCCTCTTTTCCAGTGTATCAGTTATTGAGATCAGTCATGGTATGATCATGAGTACGTCCTAGCATTATGTCCCCTCTTGACCATTATGATGTACCAACAGATTTTTATGTATTATTCAAGTCCCCCTTCTTGGGCCTAATTGTTATGTATATGTCTTGACACGAGCATGGGTATGCCCGCCTCGTCCATTATCAGAGATTATTCCTCATTCATTTTGAGGCCATGTATTTTTTCAGTTTTTGCAGCTTCCAGGGGGGCGTTGTTCTAGTCTCCAATCAGTCTCTTCTCTTCTCCAAACCCCAGGAAAAAAGACACAAGAACTATGATGTCTATCGGCCATACAATGAGCTCCTACCCTCACACATTAGGGGGCAATCTATTAACACCCAAAAAGTGCTCACTAGCTCACTCCCTTATTCACATGACCCATTTGTCCACTTTTTCCACCATTTGAGCCTCTAAAACCTTCAAAAGGTCACCAAAAACACCATAATATTCCTTTTTCCCCTCAAAAAACACAAAAAACCCTCGAAAAGGGTCCAAAATTCCCAAAAAATATTAAAAGAGAATAAAAATATAAAAAATATTCAAAAAAGGAAAAAGAGGGAAAAAGAGACCTAAACCATGCTGGTCCATACCATTGGTTTCCTTAAAACCATAATGGTATTACACATCACCCAAAAACTATAAAAAGCTGATAGGGGCTCCTCACTTTTCATCCACATTTCATCCTATCCTTATGCTGTCAAATTCCCCTTGAGAGCCATTGCCTCCCATTTCAAGTTTGAAGAACCCCATTGAAGCATTGGAGAAGAAGAGACCATTGGACATTGGAGCTTATCAACCTTGGAGCTACTCAACACTCACCATCCTCATCACTTGAGGTAATACAAAAGATTAAATTTCTTAATTTCTTGCTTTTGTTATAGATCTTATTGCTTATGGTTGAAATCTATTTTTTTTATTTATTTACACATGCTTATGTTAGATCAGATTATATTAATTTATTCATAATTGTTTTTGTTTTATATTGAAACCGCTATTACAAGTTAATAGGTGAATCCTTGCACATGATTGGTTGAAAAACCAAGCAACACTCTCTCTAAACCCCTAAACCTTAAACCAACCTCTCTCTCTCTCAACCTAAACCTATAACCTCCAATCTCTCTCTCTAAATCCCTAAACCGTAGTCTCTAACTCACTCACTCTCTCTAAACCCTTAACCCAAAATATCTCTCTCAACCCCTAACCTTGATTCTCTCTCTCTCTAAACCGCTAACTCCTAATATCTCTTTTTCTCTCTAAAATCCTAACCTCCAATATCTCTTTGAATTGCTAACCTCCAATCTCTCTCTTTTTAAACCCCTGAACCCTAATCTCTCTCTCCAAACCCTTAAACCCCAATCTCTCTCTCCATATCTATCCCTCTCTCCAAACCCCTAACCCTCTCTCTCTCTCTCTCTCTCTCTCTCTCTTAATCCTTAACCCCCAATCTCTCTCTATCTCTCTCTCTAACACTAACCCTCATTCTCTCTATCTCTCTAAAACCCTAACAGATAATCTATTTCTCTCTTTGAACCCATGACCCTCGATATTTCTTTCTCTCTGTATAAACCCCAAGCCCCAATCTCTCTCCCTAAACCCCTAACACTCAATCTCCGTCTCTCAGTTCTCACTATCTATCTATCTATCTGAACACCTAACCCCAATCTCTCTGTCTCTCTAAACCCTTAACCCCCAATCCCTTTCTCTCTATAAACCGCTAACACCCAATCTCTCTCTCACTCTCTCCCTATCTATCTATCTATCTAAACCCCTAACCCCAATCTCTCTCTCTCTCTCTCTCTAAATACCTAATCCCAAATCTCTCTCTCTCTAAACCCCTAATGCCCAACATACATCTCTCCCTTTCTCTCTAAACCCCTAAAACCAAATCTCTCTCTCTCTCTCTCTCTCTCTAAATCCCTAAGCCCCAAAATCTCTCTTTCTCTCTCTCTCTCAACCCTAACCCCTAAAATCTCTCTCTCTCTAAACCCATAAGCCTCAATCTCTCTCTCTCTCTCTCTCTCTCTCTCTCTCTCTCTCTCTCTCACTAAACCCCTAACCCCAAATCTCCCTCTCTCTAAACCCCTAAACCACAATCTCTCTACCTCTCTCTCTTTCAACCTAAACAACTACAACAAATTTGGCTTGTAGGGGGGGTTGTCTTCCGCCCCCAAAAGTCACTTTTGGGTTCAGTTTTGGCTTTGGAGGCGTTCTTTATTAAACCCCCCCAATAGCACCAACGCTAGGAGTTTTGACTTTTAGAGGCAATTTTAGAAGAGATCAAAACCGCCCCTAAAAGTGACTTTTGAGAGCAGTTCTAAACCCCCCTTAAAAGTGACTTTTGAGAGCAGTTCTAAACCCCCCTTATAGACACCTATGGGGGTGGTTCTGAACCCCCCCTAAAATTCCTTATTACAAACCTTTAGGGGCAGTTACAAGCCCCCCTCATAGGTTGTTCCTATGGTGGCAGTTCTAAACCCCCTCCTAAAACTTCATCTTACAAACCTTTGGGGGCAGTCTTAATAAAACCGCTCCCAATAGTACTTATCCTAAAAGTTTGTACTTTTAAGGGTGGTTTTGGAAGAGATCAAAACCAACTCTAAAAGTGTCTTTTGGGGGCAGTTCTCCCCCCACCCCCCCAAAAAAGTGAACTTTAGGGGCAGTTGTAAACCCCCCTCGTAGACACCTATGGGGGTGGTTCAGAAGCCCCCCTAAAATTCCTTATTACAAACCTTTGGGGGCTATTACAAACACCCCTTGTAGGTACCTACAAGGGTGGTTCTAAATCCCCCTTGTTGTAACATACAAGGGAACTTTCGAACCCCCCTCGTAGTGACATATGAATGTGGCTTAGAACCTCCCTCGTAGTGACATACAAAGATGGTTTTAAACCCCGTCTATAGACATAATAAATTATAATAAAATATATTTTATTAAAAACCAATATTGCAATATCAATAGGGTACGAATGAATCGAACCACGAACCTCCTGCTTATAAGGCAATTTCTGTTTCATTGAGCTAGGACCCTTTCAGAATTGGGGAGAGGAGAAATATGAACATCTAGATTGTATTATTTGTAACTCTAAGAAAATACAATAATATCCAAAGACAACCATGCTTAAAATCCAATTTATTTTTCAAAACACACTGATAAGCAAAAAATCTACCATAATAAGGAAATAAAATATCCAAAACAATTATACAATCTATTAAAGTGGTTTGCAAAAGGGTCTTAGAGGACAAGATAATGTATAGATGCATACTAATAACCTGAACTTGAGGCCTAGTCACAAGGATATTATCAAGTGAAATTAAGCCATTTGATACTTCTTGTTGTTGTTTTAGTTTGGGTTTAGGTATGATATCCTGGTCCAATAGGGAGTGGGAAATAGTGTCACTTTGTTCAACAAAGGTAGAGTATATGGAAGACAACTCTGCTAGTTGTAAATCCATTTGGATTTGCAATATGATAGTGCAGTTGATCGATTAGATGTTGGAGCCCAGTGTGGTACACTTTGACAATCAAATTTGTATTAGACTGTTTGAGAATCTAGTATTTCATGATCTCTCCAAGCACATAGATTTGTACCATTTCCTCAAAAGAAAGGATAAGAAGGGAGTAGTGGTTCTTGAGTATCTTCCTTTAGATTCATAGGTTGCATATATTTTAACAAAGGTGTTGGCAAAGGGTAAGTTTGAGATGCTGAGTGAGAGACTAGGTTTTATGGAGTACAACTTCCTTGCAAAAGGGGAGTGTTAGATTTTTCTTGTTGCTTGGTATATGTGTCTCCACTAGCATGGAGCACTCTATTGGTTTTGTGAAAATAATGAGGGCACATCAATGATAGTAGGATCCTTTATGGGGGGAAATAGATATAGGTGGAAGTTGAGGTTGTTTTTAGCCTTCCTATTTTATAGAACTGCTTTTCTATTTTTAGAAAAGTGGTTTTGTGTAGATAGTTGATTGTTTTTTGTCCATTATTAGAATAGATTCCTTTTTCCATGTTTTTTTCATATTTCTATTCTAGGAGGGAGTTAATCCCTAGGAGGTTGCACATGCTTTTATGTGCTAAATACTCCAACAGTTCTCTCCTATCTAGGAAACCTCCTCCAGCTATTCTTTGTGCACTATTCTAGGCTAAATTAATGTTTGGGGGTTACCTCTAAGTTTATGGCTTCTAATTTTGTAAAACCCTTGCCTTCATCTTTCAAAGAATTCATAGTGGGTGTTAATGTTCTGTCATCTTTTGTGGTAGAGCTAGTGATTAGAAGGTAGGGTTTTGAGCTAGATCATTGTATTTCTTCCAGTGAAAAGAATACAAAAATAGGTTTGAGATATCAGATTTGTATACTTGTTCATATTTCAGTGTTATGTGTTTTTAATTTACATCATTCCAAACTTACTATTTTGACTGGTGCTTAGGTCTAAAGCCTCCTAGATCTAAGGGTTTAAATCCTGGTTTCATAATCTTCTTACCATGGTTTGAAATTTAATAGAGTTGTTGGCTTGTGAGACAAATGAAACTGTTAGGCCATGAGACAAAATATGGAAGCATTTGTTGGAGGCAATGTGGCAGCTTCATGAGTATTCAATTTTCTTTTATATGATGGTTCTATATAAATAAATTTGCAATATTTGTAGATGCTCACATTGCAAAGGTTGTTGAAACACTGTAACTAACATTTGTTTCAGAAACACATTGCAAGGGAACTCAAATAGTAATCTTTCTAAGAGAAACCTTTTGAGTTTCAGCAACCTGGACAAGCCCTTGTAACCAATATGTGCATAGGGTTTATGATAAGCTTGAGTTCCTATTTTTTTTTGCTCATAGAAATAATTACTATTTGTTTTCAAGGTCTGCTTAATTTTTAATTTAGTCAGACTCTTTGCAGTCACTTGTCACATACCATCTAGGGATTTTTTTCATCCAACATATTTACTATCTAGGAGCTACAAGGTCTCATTAAAGATGAAGATCTACCAAACACGAATAATTTTATAAAGGGACCCATTTGGAGGGATTGGAAATAGGATTTTAATAAGCCATAGTTTTAATATAACAACAAAAACTTGTCCTTTTTCATACAAAAAAAGACCCCACTAGTCTTAGTTTTCAATGCAAGATGGTCTTCTTTAGATGGTGAATTTTAATGGATTGCCTAAACAAGCAATGGTTGATCCTACATTACTGCTCCTACAAACTCAAAGTATTCTCATGGCTATAACCATTGTACCAAGGGTTGCCTACAGAATCCACACTTTGACAGAAGTGGAATTGCAGATGGAAAGTGCCTTTATTGCGGCAAACCTGGAACCCTCAAGCACCTCTTCTAAGAATTTTACTTCTCACATCACTATTGGAAAATAGTTTAGCAGAAATTATCTTCCTTGCTTTAAGGAAACATGCATTGGCAGGCATCCATACTTGGAGATTGTAACTTGCTCATTTTCAAACATTACACATTCCTTTGACAATGCATACAAAATTTTGTTCTTTATTCTCTTTGGAAATCATGTTAGAAGTATTCCTTCAAAGACGATGTAAGTGATGTCTCAACTTTTTAAAAATTGGAAGCAGATTAGGTAAATGCCTAAGTCAAAGCCAAGGGATTTTTGCTGATACAAGATGTTAAAAATGTATCTGTCAGTGCATATACTCAGACCTTATAGCAACATTACTTACATTAAGGTAGTTGTTTCTCTATATCTATCATATATGATCTTATGTAAATCTATAAATTCAAAGGCAAGTGTTTTTTGTTGATACTAGATGAAAAAAATGTATCTATCAGTGCATACTCAGTCCTTAATGAAACATTGTTTGCATTAGGTTAGATTTGATTAAATCATCTCACTAGAGAAAGTGACAACAACTGTAGATGAGGAATCCATGACAATTCCATAGGGGACTTCACTAGAAGGCAATATAATATCACGTTCATTCATATTGCGGTATTAAATATTCATGAAAACCTAAAAATTATATTGCTTATATATTAAGGGGAAAAGGGTTTTTTTATTTAATGTAACAATACAAAAATACTTTGGGGTCTTTTTTATATGGGTAGGTTGACAAATATCCGCCAAATGGAGATGGCAGGATCACGACCGGATGCGAAATCAAGTTGTGAGGCAAGGCTTGGGCTTACCAATACGTAGGGAAATCGCGTCTTGAGGCATGCTTGAGGCCAGCGGTTTCGTGGTGAAGTGTGTTTCCAGTCGATCATAGTCGAGAGACAGTGGTCATTGACAACCAATTGTTATCAATAGCACTCAACCAGTTGTTACCAATAGCCTTGGGAGGATCTAAGCCTCCAGGGCCTGTTATAGGCCTTCGATAGGCCTTAGGGGCCAACCACTTGTGCCTATTACAGGCCTTGGGAGGTTTAGTTAGCCTCCTAGAGCTTGTTACAGGCCCTGGGGGCTTGGATACCTAGCCCACAATAGGCTTAGTGAGTGATTTGGGAACTGCAACATGCAATCTAAATGTTGTACTATGTGCATTGGCTCTAGTGACATACAAGAAGTGATCTCCTATCTCTTCATTAGACTATTAGATGTTGCAAATCATAATGATATGTGGTTGAGTAATTGCATTGTGGATGAAGTAATGTGCATCCACGATATACATCGAAAGAAGCAAGGTGCATTGTAGAATGCATGTGGGGTCATAAGAGGGGTATCATATCAATATACTGGGTAGAAATATAAAGGGGTATAGAAAATGTTTATGAAAAAATTGATACATACAATATCTAGTGAAAATAGGAGTTTTTTTAAATTGGGAAGGCATATTGGGAGGGGGTTAAAAAATGATTTTGGAAGGTATTTTCCAATATTTAGTGAAATTAGGGGTATTGTTTCATATGCCATGATCGAACGTGCTATGATAGTTGTTTACTGAGTGACGCCCCCATGGAAAACTCAATATTCAGATGTAGAGGTATGCATTTTTATTATCCACAAGAGATTTATACATTCTATAAACCATTTATTATCATAGGATTTATTTGTGCTAACAAGTTTTATGTGTCTAGGAAGCTAAGATCGAGGACTCAAACAAAAATGTGCCTATCATTGTGGGTAGATTTTATAGGTCACAACAGTGGCAATGTCATTTAAAAGCTTCCATTTAGGTCTTATTGCTTCTTAGCATCTTATTATAGGGAGGCATTGCTTAAATTTGTTCGTTTTCATGCCTCATTTGTGGATGGTGATTGGATCTTAAAGTGGTTATGCTAGTGGGTTTCAAGGTTGTTATAATGAGAAATTTATAAAAGGGTCTAGTTCAAGGAGATTTTATGGATACTAGATGTTGATGTATATGTAACTTCGGAATGTATTTCACATATATGTATATTGTATTCCTATAGAGATGGTATTATTCCTCTATAAGGAAGTGTCATTATTTATATTGTAAGTGTCGTAACTTATACTTGATGGGTTATTAGACCACCTTGTTTGGGGTCGGCCCTGTATAAGTCATGTGGGTCAAAGGGTTATTAGACCACCCTATTGGGGGTCGGCCCACTCAGCATTATGTTATTTGGTTAAGTTCGAGCCTACATGAGTTAAGTAAAAAGGCAAGTCAAGTCAAGTATAAATAGAGTGCGGGAGGCACTCTATTTACTCACTCAATTCTCACACATGCACTCAAGGAGGAGTGGCGCACTTATGGAGGAAGAGGATCTGCTGCTAGGTTATGGCTATCTCTCTTGGTTGGTTGTATCATTGCTCTATCTATCTCTGAGGAAGTTATTGGGGTTTTTCACCTTTATGGTTTTCCCTAAGTAAATCTTTGTGTCTCTTGTGTGCTTGCATTATTGTCTCCATGATTGATATGCTGTAGATATGTTGTACATGTTGTTCTCTCAATTAAGATCCTAGATCAGATTGAAGTAAATTCTGAAAATTTAACATGGTATCAAAGCTAGCCTGAAAGAAGGCATGATATGGCATGTATGACACTTGTTGCACTTACGATGCTAGGGCTTGATATAGCAAAAACCAGTCATCGTAGCACTTTCGCTCTAAATCCGTTTTGGCGAAGTTTTCAGATCTGAAATTGTTACAAGACGAAGCGAAAATCTCCAGGTACCTTGTGTCCAAAGGACAACCTCTAATTCGTTGTACTTTGTGATTTATGATCTGTACAATATAGGGTTTCTGCCTCTTCCAGATCTGAGTCCAAATCAGGTGACCTTGGGAAAAAGGTCATAACTTGGGCTAGGAAGCTCCAAATGAAATTTCGTAAGAAGTGACAGGTAGTACACAGTCTGTACTATCTCAGAAAACTTTTTCAGAGGCCGAAGTTGAACCAGTGACACGTGGCACGCCGTACAAGTTCGCTCTCCTGTATTATCCCATAAATAGGTCACGTTGCGACATTTGGCATAAATCTCTCTCAAAGAGTCCAATTGCGGTCAGACCTATCAGGATGGAAAGGTAACAGGCCGAGATATCTCAGAAAACGTTTTCAGAGGCCGAAGTTAAAATAGTGACACGTGGCACGCCATACAAGTTCACTCTCCTGTTTTATCCCAAAACAGGTCACGTTGCGACATTTGGCATAACTCTCTCTCAGAGAATCCAATTGAGGTCAGACCTATCAGGATGGAAAGATAACAGGTCAGGCTATCTTAGGAAACTTTTTCAGACCCTGTGGATCAAAAATTTCGGAGTTACACCAGAAACAATCAGGTACATATTTCTGTCAAAACAGAATTATTTTTGGTACCTTCATTCATGGCTTCCGGAATTTAGGGCTTTGGAGAAAGTTGGAATTTTTGTAATCGGAGACCACGGCTGGATGCTACTCATCAAAATAGAAATTTAGAGACCAAGATCAGAATTTTTGGTTGGGCAGAAGGCCGGGCTTGATCAAACCCTAGTTTGGGACTTTGATTAGAAAAGTGGAAAATTAGGGCTTCTGTAAAAATGGGAATTTTTGAAATCTGTGACCATGGCTAGAAGCTCCTCAGAAAAATAGAAGCTTAGAGATTTGGATCAAACATTTTGATGGGGCAAAAGAGTGGGCTTCATCAAACCCCAGTTCAGGGTCACGTCCAGTGAATCTGGAAGTTGCAAAGGCAAAATTGAGGAGTGAAACTTGCAGTTTTCAATTTCTGAATATACCAGTTTGATCAGCTCATCAAGGCGCATATTTCTATCCTTTCAGAAGTTTGAAATTCAAAGTTTGAATTTTTGGGGTTTCTCTGACAAACCCATATCAGCTCCAGGTCCAGTTCTTGCAAATCAAGTGGATTGGGTTAATCCTAGAAGAAGATGGATTAATCATCTGCATGAGTGAAGAAGTTCCTGTTTCAGAGGGAGATGAGGCTAAGGCCTTACATAAGAAGATTACAAGCGATCTTGACAGGTATGACTCATCGAGGTATGTTTCGATATTTGTTCATGATTAATTTTATGGTATGTTTGTCTTCATGTTATTATGGTTAAGTACAATTTTGTTTTTAGATTTGTCGTATCACCTTAACAAAATTATGAATGCATGATAGAAGATATTCATTGGTTAAGGTGTTGACACTTATGATTGTACTAATGCATTATGGTGTTATATGAGGTTTATGTTGTCTACTAACATGAAAGGTACACCAAGAAAGACAAATCAGGTTCTGGTCCAAGAACATATGGTCATGATAACATGAGGACAAAGATTCATCCATTGTCATGGATCTCATAGAAGATCCATTTACGAGGTATGTATAACTTGGTTTTGTAATGGTTAACATATGAGACATGCAGGTTACTAGCACAAGTCACTGAAGAGAACCAAAAGACATTATGCGGGTATATTAGACATAAACTAGCTAGCATGCTAATCCAGGTATGTTTTTCCTATATCAAGTTAGAATCCTACCTTGTGTTAGGATCTTATACTGTTGTTGATAATGATTATTCATGAAGTCATAGGTTTGAATAATCATGATTGTATGCATATTATGTTTCTTACCATAATTGATGATATGACTAACCAGAAGAATCATGATGGTATAGGTTTGAATAATCACAGGTTTTATGCATATTATATCTCTTATCTTGATTGATGATTCAACTAAAGAGTCATAGGTTTAGACATGTTATGATTTGACTAACCTTAAGAATTCTACATAAACCTTGAATGCTAATGCTTATTTTTTTTTTTTTGAAATGATCATGACTATACATGCTTGAGATTATTGTGTTTTAATAGTATACTAATGAATGTATGATTTTATATGAGATCACAAGGATAACACATTCATGATACTAATAAGCATGCATAGGGACCAAGGATGAATATGAGATTCAAGAACAGGTAATCCAGGAAGCAAAGATCAAGAGGGAGTACACTCCAGTGGTTTATGCAAGGATGCAGATATTCAGAGGGAGTTGAACATCTCTCTACATCCCACAACAGAAAGGTGTAGAAGAAGATACTTCAGATTAGGACTCCAGCAGCTCCTGCAAGGAAGCGAAGACTCAGAGGGAGTCCACCCAACGAACAAACAAAGATAAGTATTTGAATTGTCATTTCTTAAATAATACTGTTCAATAATGTACATACGGATGTTCCTAGAATTAGGTTGTGTATTATGCATATTAGAATAATTGCATTGATGAACAGTATACTCCTAATATGCATGGGTAAGTGGCCTATGGCACTGTACAAAATTCCATTGCTACTTATCTAGAATGAAACCTCTTTGCTGACATGTTGGGAGTTGTGCACACTCTTAACAATGTTCTGGTAGAGATTGGAATGCATCTAGAAAGTTACGGAATATGGATAAATGTTGTATTGAAGCATTGGCTAAGATAATTGCATGACTGTATGGCATATTTCTTTATGTGTAAGAATTTGTTCTGAAAACTATGAGATGTTTTCTAATCATGCAATTTAACTTGTTGTGTAGGAAAGATCGTATGCCATCTCCTACAAAAGAAGAACTACAACATTTTGTTCCAGCAACAAAGATATCTATTGAAGATATTGAAGATATTGAAGTTCCCAGGATCTGGGATGAAGAAATGAAATGCCATGATCCGTCGATCATGAAGAATGATGTTTGGGATGTAATCCCAAGACATGAAGGGAAGTTTGCTATGACTTCCAAATGGAACTATCAGATCAAGCATGTTGCATATGGCAGCATAGAGAAATATAAAAGTGATGAAATAGAAGATACACCAGATGGATTCAAGACAGCTTCCTTGAATGGTGTAGTTGAAGAAGAAGTGTATGTGGAGCAGCCACTTGGTTCTGAGACACATGATAGGAAATCATATATGTGCAGAACTTGGTATGGTGAAGATAGATTGATTGCCGACACACAGCGGAAGCTTACTACCGAGTTCGAGACGAAGAACTTGGGGATGATGCACTATTTGTTTTTGGCATGGAGGTGTGGCAGAGTGCAGAAGGAATCTTCCTTGGACAAGGGAAGTATGCAGTAGAGATCCTGAAGAGGTTCGGGATGATGGACTACAAGGCTATGGCGACACCTATGGCATCGAACCTGAAGCGCCTGTGTGATGCTTCATCTGAGCCGATTGATATCACTATGTATCGTCAGATGATTGGGTCCTTGATGTACCTGACGAACACAAGACCAGATATTTGCTTTGCTGTGAACACATTGAGCCAGTTCCTGACGGATCCGAGGAGTGTTCACCTGGTTGCTGTAAAGCATATTCTGAGGTACCTGAAGGGTACAGTGGATTATGGGCTCAGGTATGAGGCGAATCAAAAGTTTAACCTGCAGGGTTATGTTGATTCAGATTGGGCTGGTAGTGCTGCAGATAGGAAGAGCACATCTGGGTGCTGCTTCAGTATGGGATCAGATGTGATCTCTTGGTTTAGCAGGAAGCAGTCCTGCGTAGCACTGAGCACAGCTGAGGCAGAGTATGTTGCAGCCTGTTCAACTAGTTGTGAGGCAGTATGGCTACGGAAGCTACTGTCTGAGTTATTTGATCTCCTGTTGGATGCTACTGGTATCTTCTGTGATAACCAGAGTTGTGTGAAGCTGTCCGAGAACCCAGTGTTTCATGACAGGTCGAAACACATAGAGATCAAATATCACTATATCAGGGATATGGTGCAGAGAGGAGCTGTGAAGCTCCTGTATGTTGCGACGGACAAGCAGATTGTAGATGTGCTGACGAAGCCACTAGCCAGGGTGAAGTTCGAGTACTTCAGAGAGAGGCTTGGCGTGCTTCAGATCGAGGACACTTCGAGGAAGAAGTGATGGACACATTTGCTGAAGCCATTCCAAGCATGTTGGAAGGAGGATCCTTCACATGGCTGTGGATGTAAGTGCTGGATAATGGGCATCAGGATGATGTTCTGGTTTCTGCTTGGATATGATCAGTTGGATCATTTATGTATGTACGCATCATGTTGGATGCTGGATATGATCAGCTGGATCATTTATGTATGTACGCATCATGTTGGATGCTGGATATGATCAGTTGGATCATTTATGTATGTACGCATCATGTTGGATGCTGGATATGATCGGTTGGATCATGTGTATGTATTTTGTATGAACGCATCATGTTGGATGCTGTTGGATACATTGTGTGGATCATGTATCTTTGTATGATCAGGTAGATCATGGATGCTGTTGGATACATTGTGTGGATCATGTATCTTTGTATGATCAGGTAGATCATGGATGCTGATGGATACATTGTGTGGATCATGTATCTTTGTATGATCAGGTAGATCATGTATGTTGATGGATACATTGTGTGGATCATGTATCTATGTGTGCATCAGATGGATGCATTGTATGATCAGGATGATCGTGGATGACGAGCTTCTCCAGATGACATGCAGCAGGATGTTGCAGTGATGATGATGAGTATCAGATGATACTTTGTGGCCGTGGATCAGGTTGTGCAGGAAAGCATGTAATTTGTGCCCTGGGAGATTTGCAGATGGTCTTTCGAGGTTTTGCCTATGGCATGTAATTCGATGCCCTGGGACATCTGGCAAATGCTCTTGCGAGGTTTTGCTTGGGAGGACATGTAATTTGTGCCCTGGGAGATTTCAGGTCGGAGTTTTGTACCCGTAATATCCTGAGATGCTCTTGTGAGGTTTTGTCCTATGGCATGTAATTTGCTCCTGGGAGATCTGGACAGGATGAAAAAGGCCTCAGATGCTTCAGCCAGGTTTTGCCATGACCACATGTAATTTGCTCCTGGGAGATCTGGACAGGATGAAAAAGGCCTCAGATGCTTCAGCCAGGTTTTGTGGTGGACCACATGTAATGTGCTCCTGGGAGATCCGACAGGTAGAGCTGTGTGCTCGTAATAGCCTGGGATGCTTCAGCCAGGTTTTGTGGTGAGATCATATGTAATGTGCTCCTGGGAGATCCGACAGGTAGAGCCGCGTGCTTGTAACAGCCTGGGATGCTTCAGCCAGGTTTTGTGATGGGTCACATGTAATTTGCTCCTGGGAGATCCTACAGGTAGAGCTGTGTGCTCGTAATAGCCTAGGATGCTGCAGCCAGGTTTTGTGACGCACGTAATCAGTCCTGAGGATTCCACAGTATGGCCAGTGATGATGAAGACCTGCAAGTGGTGGGCCTACACCCAGTATGAAAAAGGACTGGCTCTGTAGAACTTCCTATGACGAGTAGATTCAGAGATTGATTGAGATAGCAGCAGCAGTGACGATGATGATGACTCGATGATGATTATCCAGTGACGATGATCCAGAGAAGATGACTTGTGCTAGAAGAACTGTGCTGATAAATACCTTCCTAGTTAAGAGGGAGTGTTGATGTATATGTAACTTCGGAATGTATTTCACATATATGTATATTGTATTCCTATAGAGATGGTATTATTCCTCTATAAGGAAGTGTCGTTATTTATATTGTAAGTGTCGTAACTTATACTTGATGGGTTATTAGACCACCTTGTTTGGGGTCGGCCCTGTATAAGTCATGTGGGTCAAAGGGTTATTAGACCACCCTATTGGGGGTCGTCCCACTCAGCATTATGTTATGTGGTTAAGTTCGAGCCTACATGAGTTAAGTAAAAAGGCAAGTCAAGTCAAGTATAAATAGAGTGCGGGAGGCACTCTATTTACTCACTCAATTCTCACACATGCACTCAAGGAGGAGTGGCGCACTTATGGAGGAAGAGGATCTGCTGCTAGGTTATGGCTATCTCTCTTGGTTGGTTGTATCATTGCTCTATCTATCTCTGAGGAAGTTATTGGGGTTTTTCACCTTTATGGTTTTCCCCAAGTAAATCTTTGTGTCTCTTGTGTGCTTGCATTATTGTCTCCATGATTGATATGCTGTAGATATGCTGTACATGTTGTTCTCTCAGTTAAGATCCTAGATCAGATTGAAGTAAATTCTGAAAATTTAACACTAGAGTTTGTGGAAGGCCACATTGTTGGCACTTTCCTTATACATGGTTAAGGCTTGGTGTCCCTATATTTATATGAGGTGGTTGTTGTTCCTATACACAACCATTGCCATGGGATGAGGATGTTGTTGCAACTAGGTTAACTGAGTAGTGCCATTATGTGTGTGTCTATGCATGGACAATGTAATGTAACATTGGCTTAGCATTTATCTAGCATTGGGGATTTGTTTCTCCCTACACAATTCATCTATGTTTTATGGGGGATTATCTTCTACTTATTTAATTAGGCACATACTTCTCCCTTATTGAAATCTTGTGAAGGGATAAATGTTTTATGGGGGATTTATTTATATGAATAAATGTTTTGTAGGGATTGCATGATATATTATGATAAGTATGGAGTAAATAAAAAAGGGGAAAACATATTCATAGATGGTACTAATACAATACAAGACATAATTAAAGGTCCATTATACGATATCACCTAGTGATAGTTCATCCTAGGTTGAACCTAATACAGTGACTCACTATGAACTTATGGAGTCTACACACCACCAATTGTAACTGTAATGCCTCCTAGCATTTAAGGTCAAAGCCACCAATATGTATTATGAAATTTTAATCAATTGGAATTATGGGGTTCTGTATCATATCAGGGCTTGAGAGGCTCTATAGGAAATTAGTGTTTTCAAGCTCTCATAGGGTGCATCCATGGGATGTTTAACTAACTAGATGCTCAGGTTGTAGGAGACGTGGCATATTTCTACATTATGTTGTTCACCAAGTATCATATGCTACTATTTTTGGTTGTGAGAAGAGCTTACCCTTTCTAGTATTTGTAACGTATCTTCGAATAATAGGAAAATAATATATTTTTGGAAACATACCCAAAAATATTTAGAAATCATTTTCCTTTCTATCAAGAGAAAGGAAAAACTAGCCAAAGTTAATGCTCTTTATTGATATAAATTACAAAATACACCATCCGTGTCTGTATTGATTTTCGCGATCTAAACTGAGCTTGTCCCAAAGACAACTTCTCCACACCTTTCATTGACCAACTTATTGATGCATGTGCAGGACATGAGATTCTATCATTCATGGACAATTTCTCTAGGTATAATCAAATTCAAATTCGCAAGGAAGATCAATACAATATTGCTTTCACTACCCCATGGGGCACCTTTTCCTATCGTGTCATGCCTTTCGGCCTTAAAAATGATGGTACCACATTCCAGTGGGCCATGACATATTTATTTCATGATTTGGTTCATATCATTCTGGTCTACCTAGATGACCTCACGGCTCGATCCAAGAAATAGTTTGACCATCTAAACGACCTCCAACAAGTTTTTCTGCGTTGTCGTAAGTATAGAATTCGCTTGAACGCCCTCAAGTGTGTATTTTGCATTCCTGCAGGCTGTTTGTTGGGTTTTATCATTTCCCAAAAAGGAATTGTCTTTGACCGATTGAAGGTTCAAGCCATCCTTGACCTCCCATCCCCATGTATATTATGCCAATTACAGAGTCTTGAAGGGAAAGCCAACTTTCTCCATCACTTCGTTCTAGACTATGCTATGACAGTTCATGGTTTCCTTCGTTTGCTTTGTACCCCCATTCCTTTCGTTTGGGATGAAGAAGCGCAGGCGGATTTTGCAGATGCCCCGTTTATTTCACCTTTTGATTTCTCAAAGGATTTTAACCTTTACATTTCGGCATCCGCTTATGCCATTTCCGGGGTGCTCATCCAAGAAGATAGTGCATGACAAGAACACGTCAATTATGTGAGCTAGACCTTATCCAGTTCACAACTATCCTACCCCGATGAAGAGAAGTTATCCCGTTCCGTCGTCTTCTCAGTCCAAAAGGTTCGTCACTATATATTATTAAGCCAAACTATAGTTGTGGCAGACTCCAACCCCATGGTCTATCTCCTGAGTCACCACCTTCTTCAAGGTTGCGTGGCTAAATGGGTCATCATACTTCAAGAGTACGAACTCATGTTCACTACACCCAAGAGTACCAAAGCCCTTGTGTTGGCACAACTCATGAAAAATTTACCATCTTCCTCTACGTCACCATCAATCAATACCAACTTACATGTGTTAAATATTCAGAATTTACTTCAATATGATCTAGGATCTTAACTGAGAGAACAACATGTACAGCAAATCTACAGCATATCAATCATGGACACAATAATGCAAGCACACAAGAGACACAGAGTTTACTTGGGGAAAACCATAAAGGTGAAAAACCCCAATAACTTCCCCAGAGATAGATAGAGAAATGATACAACCAGAATACAAGAGATAGTCTTCTCCTAGCAGTAGAGGCTCCTCCTCCACAAGTGTGCCACTCTCCAAAGTGTGAGTGAGAGAATAGAATGTGTAAAATGAGAGAGACACACTCTCTATTTATACACTAAATTGACTTAACCTTTACTCAACTAGGTCGGCCTCAACTTAACCACTTAACATAATGCTGATTGGGCCGACCCCCACTAGGGTGGTCTAATAACCCTTTGAACCACATGGCTGACCCCCAATAGGGTGGTCTAATAACCCTTTGACCCACATGACTTATACAAGGCCGACCCCAACAAGGTGGTCTAATAACCCATCAAGTATAAGTTACGACACTTACAATATAAATGACGACGCTTTCGTATATAGGAATAATAACATCTCTATAGGAATATAATATACATATATGTGAAATACATTTTGAAGTTACATATACATCAACACTCCCTCTTAACTAGGAAGGTATTTCTCGACACAGGTCTTCTAGCACAAGTCATCTTCTCTGGATCATCGTCACTGGATAATCGTCATCGAGTCATCATCATCGTCACTGCTGCTGCTATCTCAATCAATCTCTTAATCTACTCGTCATAGGAAGTTCTACAGAGCCAGTCCTTTTTCATACTGGATGTAGGCCCACCACCTACAGGTCTTCGTCATCACTGGCCATACTATAGAATCCTCAAGACTTATTACGTGCATCACAAAACCTTGAAAGAGCATCCCAGGCTATTACGAGGACACGGCTCTACCTATAGGATCTCCCAGGGCCATATTATATGTAACCTCACCACAAAACCTCGCAAGAGCATCCCAAGCTGTTACAAGCACACAGCTCTACCTATAGGATCTCCCAGGGACAGAATATATGTGGTCACCACAAAACCTCGCAAGAGCATCCCAGGATGTTACGAGCACACATCTCTACCTATAAGATCTCCTAGAGACAGATTATATGTGGTCATGGAAAAACCTCGCAACAGCATCCTAGGACTTATTACGGGCACATAGCCCAACCTATCAGATCTCCCAGGGACATATTATATGCCATAGGACAAAACCTCGAAAGAGCATCTGCCAGATATCCCAGGGCCAGATTATATGCCATAGGAAAAACCTCGAAAGACTATCTGTAGATCTCCCAGGGCCAAATTATATGTCCTTCCATAGCAAAACCTTGAAAGAGCATTTGCCAGATATCCCAGGGCCAAATTACATGCCATAGGAAAAACCTCGAAAGACTATCTGCAAATCTCCTAGGGCCAAATTATATGCTCATCTGCAAAACCTGATCCACGGCCATAGAGTATCAACCTGATACTCACTATACATCATCTTGATGTACACATGATCATCCTGATCATCATCACTGTAACATCCTGCTGCATGTCATCTGGAGCAACATCCCGAAGCTCGTCATCCATGATCATCCTGATCATACAATGCATCTACTTGATGCATACCAAGTATCTACCTGATACATATCATCATACATGATCCACCTGATCATACAATGTATCCACGTGATACAAATACAAATACATGATACATATCACCATACATGATCCACCTGATCATACAATGTATCTACCTGATGCATATTCAGATACATGGTCCAAGCATCCAACATGATGCATCTACAAAATACATACAAATGATCCCACTGATCATATCCAACATCCAAAATGATGCGTACATACATATAAATGATCCAACTGATCATATCCAAAATCCAACATGATGCGTACATACATAAATGATCCAACTGATCATATCAAGCAGAAACCAGAACATCATCCTGATGCTCATCATCCAGCGCTTACATCCAGAGCCATGTTAAGGATCCTCCTTCCAACATGTTTGGAATGGCTTCAGCAAATGTGTCCATCACTTCTTCCTCGAAGTGTCATCAATATGAAGAACACCAAGCCTCTCCTTGAAGTACTCGAACTTCACCCTGGCTAGTGGCTTCGTCAGCACATCTGCAATCTGCTCGTCCGTCGCAATGTATAGGAGCTTCACAGCTCCTCTCTGCACCATATCCCTGATATAGTGATATTTGATCTCTATGTGTTTCGACCTATAATGAAACACTGGGTTCTTAGACAGCTTCACATAACTCTGGTTATCACAAAAGATACCATTAGCATCCAATGGGAGATCCAATAACTCAGATAGTAGCTTCCATAGCCATACTGCCTCACAACTAGCTGAACAGGCTGCAACATACTCTGCCTCAGCTGTACTTAGTGCTACGCAAGACTGCTTCTTGCTGAACCAAGAGATCACACTTGATCCCATATTGAAGCAGCACCCAGATGTTCTCTTCCTATCTGCAGCACTGCTAGTCCAATCTGAATCAACATAACCCTGTAGGTTAAACTTTTGATTTGCTTCATACTTGAACCCATAATCCACTGTACCCTTCAGGTACCTTAGAATATGCTTTACAACAACTAGGTGAACACTCCTCGGATCCATTAGGAACTGGCTCAATGTGTTCACCCCAAAGCAAATATTTGGTCTCATGTTCATCAGGTACATCAAGGACCCAACATCTAACGATACATAGTGATATCAACTGACTCAGATGAAGCATCACACAGAAGCTTCAGGTTTGATGCCATAGGTGTGGCCATAGCCTTGCAGTCCATCATCCCGAACCTCTTCAGGATCTCTACTGCATACTTCCCTTGTCCAAGGAAGATTCCATCTGCACTCTGCCACACCTCCATGCCAAGAACAAATAGTGCATCATCCCCGAGTTCTTCAACTCGAACTTGGCAGCAAGCTTCCGCTACATGTCGACAATCAACAGGTCATCCATATACAAAAGTAGTATCACTGGATTGCCTTCCTCAACCTTGTAGTAAAGGTTGGAATCCGCTTTACTCTTGGTAAATCCCAAACTGGATAGAAAGTTGTCTATCCTACCATACCAAGTTCTGCAGATATATATGACTACACCATTCAAGAAGATTGTCTTGAAATCCATTTGGTGTATCTTCTATTTCATCACTTTTATATTTCTCTATGTTGCCATCTGCAGCATGCTTGATCTGATAGTTCCATTTGGAAGTCACAACAAACTTCCCTTCAGCTCTTGGGACCGCATCCCAAACATCGTTCTTCATGATCGACAGATCATGGCATTCTTCCAGTATCCTGGAAACTTCAATATCTTCAATAGATAATTTTGTTGCTTGAACAAATGTTGTAGTCCTTCTTTTGTAGGTGAAGGTATATGATCTTTCCTACAAAACAAGTTAAATTGCATGATTAGAAACATCTCATAATTTTCAGACAAACTCTTACGCATAAAGCAATATGTCATACAATCATGCAATTATCTTACCCAATGCTTAAATACAACATTTATCCATATTCCGTAACTTTCTAGATGCCTTCCAATCTCTACCAGAACATTGTTAAGAGTGTGCACAACTCCCAACATGTCAACAAAGAGGTTTCATTCTAGATAAGTAGCAATGGAATGTTGTACAGTGCCATAGGCCACTTACCCATCACATGCATATTAGTAGTATATTGTTCATTAATGCAATCATTCTAATATGCACAATACATATCCTAAGTCTAGGAATATGAGCATATACATCATTGAACAATTTTATTTAAACAAACAAATATGCAAGAAGTGATAATTAAAATACTTATCTTTGTTTGTTCGTTGGGTGGACTCCCTCTAAGTCTTTGCTTCCTTGCAGGAGCTGCTGGAGTCCTAATCTGAAGTAGCTTCTTCTACACCTTTCTGTTGTGGAATGTAGAGAGATGGTCAACTCCCTGTGAATATCTACATCCTTGCATAAACCACTAGAGTGTACTCCCTCTTGATATTTGCTTCTTGGATTACTTGTCCTTGAACTTATATTCATTCTCGATCCGTACGCATGCTTGTTAGTATCATCATTGTGTTATCCTCTAGGTCTCATACATAATCAAACATTCATTAGTATAATCTTAATATTATCAAAACACAATAATCTCAAGCATGTATAGTCAGGATCAATTCAAACACAGATAATAAACATTAGTATTCAAGGTTTCAAGGAAGTCTTCTTTTATTCATACATATTCTTATTTGATCATAGGACTCTTCTGGTTGGTTAAATCATCAATCAAGATAAGAGATATAATATGCATAAAACCTGTGATTACTCAAACCTATACCTTCATGATTCTTCTGGTTAGTCATATCATCAATTATGGTAAGAAACATAATATGCATACAACCATGACTATTCAAACCTATGACTTCATGAACAATCATTATCAACAACACAAAAGTATAAGATCCTAACACAAGGTAGGATTCTAGCTTGATATAGGAAAAACGTACTTGGATTAGCATGCTAGCTAGTTATGTCTAACATACCTGCATAATGTCTTCTGGTTCTCTTCAGTGACTTGTGCTAGTAACCTACATATCTCATAGGTTAACCATTATAGAACCAAGTTATACATACCTCGTAAATGGATCTTCTATGTGATCCATGACAATGGATGAATCTTTGTCTTCATGTCATCATGATCTTGAACTAGAACATGATTTGTCTTTCTTGGTGTACCTTTCATGTTAGTGGACAACATAAACCTCATACAACACCATAATGCATTAGTACAATCATAAGTGTCAACACCCTAATAAATGCATTCGTAATTTTGTTAAGGTGATACGACAAGTCTAAAATCAAGATTGTTTTAACCGTAATAACATGAAGACAAACATATCATAAACTTAATCATGAACAAATATCGAGACATACCTGGATGAGTCATACATGTCGAGGAACTTCTTCACTTATGCAGGTGACCAATCCATCCTCTTCTAGGATTAAGACAATCCATTTGATTTGCAGGAACTGGATCTAGAGCTGTATTAGGGTTTGTCAGAGAAACCCCAAAAATTCAAACTTTGAATTTCAAACTTCCGAAAGGATAGAAATATGCTCCTTGATGAGTTGATCAAGTTGGTATATTCAGAATTTGAAAACTGCAAAGTTTCACTCCTCAATTTTGCCTTTGAAATTTCCGGATTCACTGGACGTGACCCCGAACTGGGGTTTGATGAAGCCCACTCTTCTTCCCAATCAAAAGGTTTGATCCAAAGCTCTAAGCTTCTATTTTTATGAGGAGCTTCCAGCCGTGGTCACAAATTTCAAAAATTCCCATTTTTGCAGAAGCCCTAATTTTCCACTTTTCTGATCAAAGTCCCGAACTAGGGTCTGATCAAGCCCGACCTTCTGCCCAACCAAAAATTTTGATCTTGGTCTCTAAATTTCTATTTTGATGAGTATCATTCATCCGTGGTCTCCGATTACAAAAATTCCAACTTTCTCTGAAGCCCTAAATTCTAGAAGCCATGAATGAAGGTGCTCAAAAATAATTCTGATTTGACAGAAATATGTACCTAATTGTTTCTGGTGTAACTCTGAACTTTTCGATCCATAGGCTCTGAAAATTTTTCTTGCGATATCCCAACCTGTTATCTTTCCATCCCGATAGGTCTAACCTCAATTGGATTCTCTGAGAGAGAGTTATGCCAAGTGTCACAACGTGACCTGTTTATGGGATAATACAGGAGAGAAAACTTGTACGGCGTGCCACGTGTCACTATTTAAACTTCAGCCTCCGAAAACTATTTTTGAGATATTACAGTCTATGTACTACCTATCACTATTTACGAAAATTCATTTGGAGCTTCCTAGCCCAAGTTATGACCTTTTTCCCAAGGTCACCTGATTTTGACTCAGATCTGGAAGAGGTCGAAACCCTATATTGTACAGATCATAAATCACATCGTACAACGAATTAGAGGTTTTAGTTTGGACACAAGGTACATGGGGATCTGATATTCGACCTGTAAAAGTTTCAGATCCGAAAACTTTGCCAAAACAAATATATAGAGAAAGTGCTATGATGACTAGTTTTTGCTATATCAAGCCCTAACATCGTAAGTGGAACAAGTGTCATACATGCCATATCATGCCTTCTTTCAGGCTAGCTTTGATACCATGTTAAATTTTCAGAATTTACTTCAATATGATCTAGGATCTTAACTGAGAGAACAACATGTATAGCAAATCTACATCATATCAATCATGGACACAATAATTCAAGCACACAAGAGACACAGAGTTTACTTGGGGAAAACCATAAAGGTGAAAAACCCCAATAACTTCCTCAGAGATAGATAGAGCAATGATACAACCAGAACACAAGAGATAGTCTTCTCCTAGCAGCAGAGGCTCCTCCTCCACAAGTGCGCCACTCTCCAAAGTGTGAGTGAGAGAATAGAATGTGTAAAATGAGAGAGACACACTCTCTATTTATACACTAACTTGACTTGACCTTTACTCAACTAGGTCCGCCTCAACTTAACCACTTAACATAATGCTGATTGGGTCGACCCCCACTAGGCTGGTCTAATAACCCTTTGACCCACATGGCCGACCCCCAATAGGGTGGTATAATAACCCTTTGACCCACATGACTTATACAGGGCCAACCCCAACAAGGTGGTCTAATAACCCATCAAGTATAAGTTACGACACTTACAATATAAATGACAACACTTCCGTATAGAGGAATAATAACATCTCTATAGGAATATATTATACATATATGTGAAATACATTCTGAAGTTACATATACATCAACAACCTGATGACCACTTGTTTATCATTTCATTGGATGAACCCTGGTACGATGACATCCTCATGTACGCACATAGAAGTTCTGATCCAATATCGGTCACGATGATCATCGTCAAATATGCCATCATGCCTCGCATTATCTCCTCCTGGGTGACGTCCTGTACTAGCGTGGTGTATACACCATTTTACGTTGATGCCTAACTCGAGACAAGGTGAACAAGTTCTCAACGATTTTCATAGTGGAGCCTATGGCGGTAATTTCTCGGGGATGGCCACTGCTCAAAAAGTTATCCGTGCAGGGTATTTTTGTCCCACCCTCTTTACTGATTGCATTACAATAGTCAAACATTGCTGAAATTGCCATCTTTTTTCCCCCAAGGTGAGGACCCCTCCCTCCCCTCTCCATCCAATTGTCACTATTGGTTCTTTCTATAAATGGGCCATTGACTTTATGGAGTGTAATCCACCCTTGGCGAATGGCCACAAATACATCATTGTGGTTGTAGATTATTTCACCAAATAGGTCAAGTCCATTCCTACTTTTAACTGCAAAGCTGAGACTGCATCCCACTTCTTTTTCAACCATGTCATCACTCGATTCGAGGTCCCAAAGCAAATCGTCTCCGACCATGGAAAAAATTTTAAGGACTCCATATGGAAGGAGTTGTCAACTTTTCTCAAATTTGAACAACAATACACCTCTTCCTATTACCCTCAGGAAAACGACCAAGTAGAGGCTATCAATAAAATTTTGAATACCATCCTTCAACGCACTGTGGATCACCGCAAGTCCAACTACTATCATATGTTATTTCCTACACTTTGGGCTTACCATACATCCACTAAGACCGCCACCGGTTTTTACCCTTTTCATTTAGTCCATGGTGTTGAGTTTGTACTTCCCATCGAATGTCAGATTCCCACCTTACATATTGCTTTTAAACTCCTCCCAGACACCTCACCTCTTGATAAATGCTTAATCCTTTTGGAACAAGCCAATGAAGATCTCTGAACAGCCCTCCAAACCATTAAGGCTACAAAGAACCACTCCAAAGCCGGCTATGATAAACACGTCCACCCACGTAATTTTCGAGAAGGAGAGTTAGTCTTTGTTTATGACCAAGCACATGACAAGACTGGGAAAGGAAAGTTTGAATCCATGTGGCAAGGCCCATACATTGTCCACACCTGCCTAGGACATGGGGCATATATCCTCACCGATTCCGAAGGAAACCCCTTGCGCAACCCCCGTAATGGGTTGTATCTCAAACGCTTCTACCCTCATCACTTTTTGGACCCACTAGTCCATGTTGTACAATTTCATTTCTTTTTTTTTCACTTTTTGCATCTAGAAACTTACACTTCGCTTCGCTGCATGACCACAGATAGATCTTGTTCCACCATACTATGTCGGTTTCGTTGACGGTGCAAGTCGCTGGTCCCCAAACCTTGCCTATGTAGCTTGGGTATTATATTCCCCCTCACATGAGTTGATCCACCTCGATGGACTGCGTATAGGTGCTACTACTAATAACCAAGTTGAGTATGATGTCATGACCAGTCTCTTGGCTGCTGCCCTCCAGATGGGTATAATCCACCTTCATGTATTTCTTGACTCCCAGCTTCTTGTCACCCAACTCAACAAATTTTACCAAGTACGGGATGCTTGACTTTTTGGAAAGTTCTTGCGCACTAAAAATGATCAGACAGTTTGAATCCATTTCATTCACTCATGTCCCAAAAGGTCAAAACAATGTAGCAGACCAAATGGCTAACAATATTCTAGATTGGCACATAAACAACAACATGTAGGAGGTAAACCATAAAAATGCATCATCATATGATCCACATGTATCCATCCATCATATAGGCATACGTAAACATCATAAAAAACAAAAAGAAGCCATCATCATATATTGCATCCACATGCATATACATAAACATCATAAAAAGCAAAAAGAAGCCATCATCATAAGTTGCATCCACGTGCATATATATATACATCATAATAGAAATGTCATCGTTCCCACAGAACCCCCATACACATACATACATAGAGGAACTCCAATAACATCCTCATCCTATAATACAAGCCTAATACAAAAAATCTCATGCTCATCGCATGGGGGAAGTTCCATCAAATTCTTGGTCCATCGAAGCCCTCTCCATCATCATCATCATCATCCTCATAATCGTCATCCTCCTCCTCCTCCTCCTCCTCCTCCTATGGATCATCAGAATCTGTATCATCCTCCTCGTCACCATAATAGGGGTTATCCCCTCGTGGCATGGCTCTCACAGCCTCAGTCGCCATTGCAATATGCCTCATAATGGGCCTCCACTCCCGTGGAGCATCGTAGTAGACATCGATCAAGTCCTGGTCTAAATTTTGCTAGTCGTCCTCAACCACCCCATCCAGAAGACAATCAATCCCGACCTGCAAAGAATCCAAATTCGTTGAACTACTCTGCCGTCGACCTTGTCCATGCCCACGGGAGTATACTCCCTCTACGTGACCCCTCTAGGACTGGTATCCTCTAGGGGGCTGTGGCCCCACATCTGCACAAGAAAAAATAGATCCTCAGTGTCATAAAATCCTCTAGCTATCATATAAGCTATCGAGTATATACAACATGATACTGTAAAACAAAAAATACATACCATCTGGTCCATCCCTAACCAGGGGGTCGTGACAGTTCTAGATCCCCTCTATAATCCATCCTATAGTACAGGTAGTCATCAATCACCACCATCAACTGCATCCAGTGAGTGAACAACTCCTTATTGAAGAACAAAACCACCATCCCTCCACCCCTGTGAGTCATCATCTCACCCTAGTGCCACATTTGTGGCTCCATAGGCCCTCCGTCATGCACCATTGTATGTGGCCGCAAAATCGACACTCGATCAAAGATAAATGAGCAGAGGAATGAGGGGAAACATAAATCCCCTCCTAGACGACTCACATTGTTCAGCTCCTGCTGAACCACTGTCAAGTACATCTGGCCCCTTCCATAATAAGTACCCTCCAGGACCTGCTCCACTAGCACCATCTGTCCCCCTCAGACCTGGTGGGGGGTGTGCGACCCCAGTATACATACCACTAGTGATGCAATCGCTTGAGTCTCCACACTCATAATATCACAGGTCAATAGAGCATTGTCATGCACATGAGTTGTCCCATAACAATGTCTCTCCAGCAAAGCATCCATAGATACATCCCTTGAATTACTTGGGAGAGTATCTATAATCATGCCCATTCAGGGCATCCTGGTCAAAAAGTACACATCTGTGAGCGTGATCTCTAACCGCTCACCCTGAATCATGAATGAATTGGCATCTGCATCCCAAAACCTGACCAGCTTGTTCAATAACAATATGGTTGACTGCATCAGAGGCACTTGTGCGAACTTCAGTAGTCCACAACGAGCCAAGCATTCCTCCACATCCTCATTCTCCTGGATCGCATCTAGTAGCGTGCTCCCTAGCTCCCACTCTCTCCATGCAACTCTCGGCATCCTTCCAGTCAAACCAACAAAACCCATCAGGATCATATCAACCCTACCTCGATCCCCTCCGGATCGATGCACCTGCACTTAGAAAAAATGACGAGCTTCACAACGCACCTTTTTGACTCATAGGTGCACTATGGAGTGCACTTTTATCCTTGAAAAGCGCACCCCTAGAGCGCACCTGTGGGGCCCACAGTTTCATCTTGAAACATGATTTTCTCTAGGAAAGTCGCGCTTCAGAGCGCGGTTGTAAGGCCCAAAAATGCAGTCCAAAAACGCAGCTATCAAGCCCAGAGCCGCTCTCTAAAGCATGGTTTTTCCCTCGAAACCCGTGCTTCGGCACAATGGTTCCCAAGCTATGCTTGGCATGTCTCCCTAGATGACCAAATTCCCCAAAAAATGCATCAAAAACATCATAAAACACTACAAGACTTACCTGAAAGTCACAGAACTCAATTCCACCAATCGGATTGAGAGAAATCTGAATTTTCTGTTATGGGCCCCTCCACACTTCTCCCAATTTGCACAGTGACAATGACATGTGTCATGAGGGTCCCTTTGTTATTTATAGCCATTTTGCCCCAAAGCTTGTTTTGACCATTCCAGAGTCATACGACGTTCGTTTTTCTCGTTGTTTGCACCACCAGATTCAGGTTTTTGAGCCCATGATGATGCTCGAGATCGTTTCTCACTCTCACTCAAAAATTTTTCAAGCATTTTTTCCATGCCCCTCGCCACCTCGATTTGCATGCCACATCGTTCACAGCCATTTTTTGTCATTTTTTACACCACAACCTATCCATGAGCCCTCCGCTCCATCCACACTGCAGTCACTACGTTATTTTAACACCATTCATCAACCCACAGGGAGGCCCAATCAGTGTTCCCCCATCAACTATGCTCTTGGTTCACATACTTGTCCCTTGATCAAACACTTCCTCCTTGCTTGCCCATTACTTTCGTTCGGTATAATTTTATCCCTTTTTCGGACAGAGCAATTACTTTACGAAAAAGGCACTTAGGGAGTTTCTGTTAAGCTCTTTTCTGACTCATAAAACAATGAAAATATCGCCGAGCAATCTTGCTTCCATTCATGCTCGCTAAAAGCATATGAAAGGGAATCGACCTGATATAAGTTTAACCCTTTTCTATCCCTTGTCGACTAATTACAAAAAGGAATACTCTAGTCACATTGGTTATAAGAGTTCTTAATTGCGTACTTGTATGCTTTTCCAAGCCTTGGAGACTAACACATGAAAAAGAACCCCCTCGGAGTCTTCTTACTGCTTTCAGACTCTAAAATTTAAGGCAACCACGAGCATGCATTGTCCTAGGCTCGTATAAATCCAGATGACAATACCATTTTGAGAACACTTATATCCTTATTTAAGCCCCTTAAACCATGAAGAAAAACCAAATGGTACCTCTCGGCGCCATGATAGATCATATATAGTCCCCCAAAAATGGCAGCACCCCCAGTATGGTCTCCTTTGTTCAAAGTATTTTGCGATGTGTCACCCTTTGAGTCTTCTGATATCACTCATCAGTTTCCTCCTTGATTCTCCCCCATTGCAGTCACATTCCTTGGTCCCTTAAGTTATGATCCCCTTCCCCGAAGTTAGTTTCATATGCTTCCAGGTTAGCCTTTCCATCATACTCTGAACAAAGGAAGTTTGAGTCCCTCCCCCACTTTGCGACCTCAGTTGTCCCCCTGTAGTATGTCAGTCCCACATGCAGTGTTATCACCTCTTGGTTGTACACCTCATGCTCCTATCAAGGAAACATTATTTCCTTGATAGTTGCGGTTCTCCGTCTGTTGATGCCATCCCATCTATTCTGGAGGATAGACCGAGAGGTCCTTGTGCCTTGGAATCATCACCATCAATGGTGAGTGCCTATGGAGAATTTTGAGAGAAGTCCTTAGTGCCTCTCCAAATGGTTGTTTCTCATGTGCTCGACTTCAACACCGGGATCACACTGTTGAGATTCATGCACGGTATTGGTCCCTTCAGTTATTGGTCAAAGACCTTGGATGTTCCCTGACTCTAGCACATTGCTGAGTGTATTTGGAACTTCCCCAGTTGTATGTTCCTGAGGATATTCGGGTTGCGCTTGGTGATAGCATTCGAAAGCACCCTAGATATATGCTTCCTTGAGTACCTAGCTCAGATGCATTTCAGTGTACCTTTGATATTCTGACTCTCAGTCATTGAGTCCATCCAGTTGTTGGACACCTTCAGTTCCAGGAGAGCATCAGTTATTCTGGTACCACTTTCAGTATGGATGCCATTGTTTCCATGTATCAGTTCTTCAGATGAGTCATGGCCAAAGCATGAGTATGTACCATATTTGTGTCCCCTTTGGACCATTATGATGTACACAACAGTTCTCCATGTATTGTTCAGGTCCCCTTTTGGGCCTCGTTATTATTTTTATATCTTGATACGAGCATGGGTATTCCCGCCTCATCGATATATTGAGATTATTCCTCATCCATTATTGAGGCCATGTATTTTCAGTTTGTATGGAGCCTATGTTTCGGTCTCCAACCAATTTCTTCTCCTCTCCGTCACAATGCTCATACCCTTCGGAAAATGACATAACCTATTATTTCTATCGACCATACGATGAGCTCCTTCCCTCACACATCAAGGGGCAATCTGTTAACACCCAAAAATTGTTCACTAGCTCATGTCTCTAGTCACACTACCCATTTGTCCACTTTTCCTACCATTTTGGCCTCCAAAACCTTTAAAAACCCTCAAATGGTTACCAAAAAGGAAAAAACTCAATATTTTCCTCCTCAAATAAATAAAATTCCTTCAAAAATGTCAAAAAGCCCTCAAAAGGGGTCCAAAATTCCCCAAAATAAAATAAAAAGGGAAAAAAGTCAAAATAATTTCAAAAAAGGAAAAAAGAGGGAAAAGAGAGGGAAAAAACCCCAAAACCATTTACCTAAACCACTTTGTGCCTAAAACCATGGGTCAATACTCCACCACCCAAAATATATATAAAAAGGTGATGGAGGCCCCCCATTTTCCAATGATTATCCACTCTAACCTTATGCTGCCAAAATTCCCCCAGAAACCTAGCCCACCATTCGAGCTTGATTTCTCCACTTTAGGTGAATCCCTGGCCACCATTGAAGCATTTGGAGAAGAGAAGGAAACATTGGGGCACTAGTGAATCACTCCCATATGGCTGCAAAGGCTCCAACAACCTCAACATTTGAGGTAAAAAACTCATGCAAACCCTTGTTTGCCATTAATAAAAAAACGTAAATCTTTATTTACAAAGTTCTCATGAATGTTTTTACTGCTTACTATTATATGATAGATTTAGATTTTAATATTTCCATGCACATGTTTAGCTTAATGTTTAATCTTTCCTTTCTTTTACATTTATTTTTTACTATTTACTGAACTACTACTAAGGATTTCTTAATCCTTAGCAGTTTCTCTTTAGCACAAGCTAGGGTGAAAACCCTATCTACATGTACCATGAAAAATTCTTGTGGCAGTGTACCTGACACAATGACTACATAAAATTTTTTAAATGTGCCAAAAATATTTAAGATGGTGCCACAAGCACAAAACAGTTTCAATTATAAAAGAGAAAATTTGGTTATATATCACCCATTACTTTCATAAAGATGGAAATCAGGAAATATTATGATCAAGTCTAGAGACAAAAAGAATTGTAGCTTAGTCATGATGAGATCTAGGAACATGTGTTTGTCTTAACCCACAAATTAAATCTATAGACTACCATTTTAAATATTTCTCGGATAGCTAAGCTTGGAAACAAAAAAATAACTACTGGCTCATCTATGAATATCAAGAAGCAAACTAGCTAAGCATACCAAGATGAATAAACCTAGCCAATGAGGATGCCCATTCTATGCTAGAGGAGCCTCTTGAGTCCCATTCTCTTTATGTTGTTCTTTCACTTTCTGCACCTTTTTTTTCAACTGGAAGTTTCTCAATCCCTTGGTTTAATTGTTGCTCATCTTGTTCATTATATTCCGTGGACAATCTGGGGTCCCATTTTTCTTTTCTTATTTACTTGATTCAAATTTACAATTCTCATGGTCTGCATCTTGTTTATCCTGTTTATTTTTTTCCAGACCATCTGTAACAGTATGTCCTTGATTATGTTGTTCTAAATCCCCCAAAGCCCCTAATTGCTTCACTTCTTTGCCAGCACTCTACACCATCTCTTGATCCTCACTCTTATGTCCAGTATCTGGAGAATCAAGCCACTCTACTTGTTTTATTTGTTGTCCCTTATCTATGGACATCTGATGTGGATGACTCTGTTCATCTTTTCCATCTATTTCCAATGTATTCTCTGTAGATGTTATTTGTTTTGTTTTTTTTCCATCATCTATGGGCATTTGTTGTGGATGAATTTGTTCATTTTTTATATCTATTCTTGATGTATTCTCTACAGTTGTCTGTTGTCCGTTCACAACAATGTTTTCCCATATCTTTCCCATCCTATTTTTTTATTGTTTCCTCTTTTTAGTCTTCACACATGTTCGCTCTCTAGAGGGTTGGTCAAATGCTCTTTCCCTCCTTATTCCAGAAAACACATCGACATGTGTGCTATTTGTGACAACTCCAACGAGGATGCTTGTAGGATTTGTGACAGCTCCAACGAGGTTGCTATAGTTGCATATTTTCCATGTGATTGCCTCTTCCTGGAAGTTGTATTCATGTCTACAAGATACCCTTTTTTTCTATAGAATGTTGTATAACAGTTGGGATTCCACTCATGAGCTATAAAATGCCAAATTGATTGTTGTTTTCATTTTAATTGCATAATAGGTGTAGCAAACAGGAAAGATAGAGCATTAATGTAGCTAGATTTGGATATTTTGAGGTGCTTAGTTCATCATTTCATCATCGTCTTTACTTCTTACTCTCGAGACATGATTGACTTCTCAATATATTGTTTGGTTCTTAATCTCTTTCAGGCCTTGCCCTTTGTATGTTCAGTTTTGTTAATTGACCGTGCTTAGTAAAATTTTCATGGTTTCATATGTTTCTCTCATTGTCATATTCTCCTAGCTCATGTAATTGCACTATCCCATGTAGAAGGGCATTTTATCTGTAGATTTGACATATAAAGGACAACTACAGATAATTATGGTTTTCAATTTTTTATAGCTTGTTTATGAGTTCTTGATTGGATATGACTAGCCTTTTTCATAGTATGTAGTTTCCCGATCCCCTTGACTATTGTGTATCTTATGTGGCATGCTTACAAATACATTTTTCCTAATACAATTTCAACTGAAAGTGTTTTCTCTAGTTTAGACAAGTATTTTGAATACATTGGACATAAGTGACAATTTTGTAATAATCTCTTAATTCCTTTGGAAGCCAGCTTCCAGACAAGTGTCAAATCAGTAAACTTTATGAGAGTGATGAGTCTACCTCTGATTTCCAGAAAGAGATTCTGGGCACTGTAGAGCAGGTTTTGGAGGCCTATATAGTTCATGATAAGGCTTGGATCCCAATTATCCATATCACAGATGACCTGAAGCCTTCCCTTCATGATAACCCAGGGCTCCTGGTAACCTATAAGGAAAAAGGCATTATAACCACAACCATGGGGGTTTTCAGGTGACTGGTAGCACTCTGCCCGAAAAGACAGAGATATTTGATATTCCGATGGGGCTTAGTGAATGGTAGTCATTGGAAACCATATTATGACCCATCATAATGAACAACTGTGTGAGGTAGACATTTGTAGTTACGAGTAAAGTGTTTAGATGGTTAGATGTTCTTTGGTTTTGCATAGTTGATTATGTACAAAGTGGTAGAGTAGTTGTGTTGTTTTTGTGTTTAGTTAACTTGCATGTTGGGATTGGATTAGTGGATTTTGATAAAAGTTATCATTATTAGAGTATGATTTACTTTGTGGTGGTTGGTTGAATGAAGAGGTTAAGAGTTTTTAATGTCGGAAAACAAGTTTAATTTTTTTTTATGGGTGGATACTATATGAATGAGTCAGTGGTGGTGGCATGACGTCAGTATTAAAAGAAGACCATGGGATGAAATATAAGGAAATGATAAAAATATAGTTTAATTAAGGTGAATAATAGTTCAAATTTTAAATACCATGGTAATAATTTACGATGGCACATCCCGAATCAAAAAGTAGTGGGCGTAGTTATCATTTGGCCCATTGCTAGAGTCTCCATTCCAAGAAAGCTAAAAGTCGAAGAGCTAAAAATCTACAATTAAAATAGTGGTAATATGTTGTCTATTCATTTAATATACTCGTGTTGCAAACAAACAACACAATAGTAAATGGTCCATCGTATTTGTTGAGAGACGGAACAATTCAAGCAGTTGCAATATCAATAATGCATTGACTAATCCTCCACATTGAGTCTTATGTCCAAGGTTCAAGATTGTGAAAAGGAAGAAGAAAATTTTGCAATTACAACAATGGTAATATGCAATTACAATAGTAGTAATATGTTGTCTATTAATTTAATATACTAATGTTGCAAACAAACAACACAATAGTAAATGGTCCATCATATGTGTTGAGAGGCAGAATAGGTCAAGCAGTTGCAATAGCAAGAATGCATTGGCTAATCCTCCATATTGAGTCTTATGTCCAAGGTTCAAGATTGTGAAAAGGTAGAAGAAAATTTTGTAGCAACACAATTATGGAATGATGCAACAGGGTGAGAAAACAATGAAACAAGGACTAAACTTACCTGCCCCAAAACCCAGATATCTACAAAAGAGATAGGAATGTCACAATATTAATTTAGTGTTATTTGTCAATTTTTAATATGTGATTAGGTAGTGATTATTATGGAGATTAGACTAACTATCATACTATATTGGGGGTCTTCAAATATATTAGCATCTAGCAACTGTACTTGAAATTTAAATATGACCACTATATAGGACACTTGCATGAAAGAACTCTAACCTACACTCTAGGATTCTGATAATCATCCATAGCTCCAATGAGTGCATGCAAAACTTGCTAATGATATTGTTGTTGCAAATCTAGGCCCAAATCATTGACAGTTTCCCAATGGCATTGATGGCCTCCCATCGTACACCAGGATGTGGATATTGGAATGAATTCAAAACTATTGAGACAACTTGTTCAAGGTTTTTTAGCATCGCCTGTTTACAAATAAAAAAATTCACAAATAAACCTTAATGCTATGTACACATTTCCATTTTTAAATGCAATAACAAAGTACATAAATAAAATATTTAAATAAAATAAAGCATTCCATTCCAGAAATCAAAATTGTTGAATATGTAATTTAGTCAAAAAAAATTCTATAAAGTAATGACAAACAATGAAAGGACCTCTTCTTTCTAGCATAAATTTTCATCTAACTAATCAGAAAACAGAAATGTAACAGATTTGCTAAGTGTAATTATTGAAACTATGTCAGTTATATCAGAATGTTTATAGCAATATGCATATACACAAACTTACAAAATAATAAGTTCACATATGCCTTACAAAATAATAGTACCTATGCACAATCCCCCCTGAAGCCATCGTTATTTGCTAAGTGTAATTATTGAAACTATGTCAGATATATCAGAATGTTTACAGCAATATGCATATACACAACCTTACAAAATAATAAGTTCACATATGCCTTACAAAATAATAATACCTATGGACATATCTCCTTGGCTGGTAAGTTAATATAGTACTATAAGAATCCATACAGATACTCCATGAGTTCCGAGAAGATCAATATAAGCAGGATCATTCCTACTTTTGACTAGCGAGAGACCAAGAATAGACTAGGTCTTGAATTATTGGTTTTGGGTGAAAACCCAAATATCTGCAAAAGAGATAGGAATGTCAAAATATTAATCTAGTGTTATTTGTCAATTTTTTACATGTCATTAGGCAGAGATTATTATGAAGTTGTTATTTGTCAATTTTTTATATGTGATTAGGCAGTGATTATTATGGAGTTGTTATTTGTCAATTTTTTATATGTGATTAGGCAATGATTATTATGGAGCTAAGACTAACTATCGCATTGTATTATGGGTCTTAAAATATATTAGCATCTAGCGACTGTACTTGATATTAAAATATGACCACTATATAGGACACTGGAAGGAAAGAAGCCTAACCTGCACTCTAGGATTTTGATAATCATCCATAACTCTAGCGGACCACACCCCCCAAGCTCTAGAATGAACAAATCTTTTAGCAAAACACAAATTGCTTGCCCGTAGACTCGAATGTTAACAATAGCCATAGCATGCCCTCTGCTAGGACTCCATTCTTATGGTCGTTGGGATTTTCACATCCTGTTTTACTTATAGGATCCCATTTTTTGTCACTCTACTTCTTGTTACTGTATTTTTATTCTAATGTTAGGTATGAGGCTACCACAACATAGGGGATCCACTCAGGGCATCATATATTGCTGGTAATTTATCAACATGTTTGAAAAAAACTTATCAAGCTTGTTGATACCTTGCAATTTGGGAGAATAAAATATTTCATATCAAAGAAACAAGCGACGTAAATGGTGGTTCAAAATAGTTTTGGCATTTGACTGTTCAAATCAGCTGGGAGATGCCTTCAAAAAATCGTGTGCAAACATTGATATGTGGATTGGTAGAGAGGATATTAGTGATGATCATGTTGCTACAAAATAAATACTAAGCATGGATAATTCATTAAAATCCTAGAACTTAAGGAAGGGCTAAGAGAAGGAATGTAGAGATAGACTAGGGTTTCATTCTTGGATTGCTCTAGTTTTATAGGGATATTTGAAGGAAAGAAGGGCGAACGGTATTGTAATTTAGAGAGGATTGGTAGCAGAAAGAATATATTATCAGGAGGATATTGTTGATATTTTCATAATATAGATGGTGAATATATTGGGAGGAAGTTTAATAATGCACTAGCGGAGGCTGTAGGACTTGGACATTAATCTATTCTCAACATCCAATAGACCAATACACTAGAGCGAGGGGCTAAATAAAATCATCCATCCATTCATTATATACCAAATGTTAAAAAAAAAGATAGCTATTGCAAGGTTTATGTCTTTAAAAGAGGTTGCAACAAAATTTGTTCTAATCCCAAAAAGAAATCTTATTAAAGTGATTCATGATTTATATTAGTTCCCATTAATAGCTAAATAATGTAGCCATCACCCTATGAGAATGACTAAGATGAGTAAACACACTTTCATCTTTGAAGTGCAACAATCATGCGTCCTTCAACTTGGTACACAACAATCTCTATTAGAATATATAACAAACCCTTCCAGGGGTCTATTAAAAATCTATGGAGAAAGTAATTAGAATCATATGCATTCTAAAATAAGATCATTTCAAACCCTTAGGAGTACTGCTTGCAATTCCATACAGTAATACACCTTTATGCTTATCCTTAAAACTCTAATAACGATAAGAAGCTTTATACCTCTATAATGAAATACAATTTATGTTAAGTGATAAAATCTCAACATTTAACAAAATGAAAATCTTTCATAAACAAAATAATATTCAAACACATCAGTCATCTTGCCACTTGAATTCGTTCACATCTTTAACCATAACTTGTAACCTATGAACTAAAGGTATGTCAAATTCATTCTCACTATCAATACTCAAGAGTAACAATTACTTAGGCTATATTCTAGACGAACTCCATACTATTGGATTCATGGAAGAAAATGAAAGAGAGTCAACATATATTTTGCAATAAGCATACTACCAAAACTTAAGTAAAACGATCTACATTTTATCATTGGTACTTGAAGACCAACTTTTAATTAAAAGGATGCATCTATTAATACGTAGCTATAGCTTCCTACCTACTAAATCAAACAAGTGTTTTACCCAATCATATTCCATAACATCTACGAAGGAAAATATTTTTCTATAAAGCATCCCATGAAACTGTCAAAAGAATACGTAACAACTATGTAATACCAACTAAAATGTAGCTATTATAATTGAAGATGTTCAAGTGACTTCACCTAATCAAACAAGCTTACTTCTTGGAGTATACTAATAATACTACACTATAACCTAATGAAGCTCATAGGTAGTGCACTTAGCAATTATCAACAAACTATAATGAGGATCTACTTGATACTCCTATGCAATTTGAAATTACCTATTAAGTTAAGCTGCATGCTCAAAACACTTATTCATAACCTTTAAGAGCAAAAAAATTTCACGTATTCATACTAACATAACTCTGAATTAATTACAAGAGGAATCTACATATCTTTAATGGATTCCCATTTAAAAACGAAAAATGGTAATACTATTATATGAACAAAGAGGAATTTTTATCAATGAAAACGTTAATCAAACATATCAGTTACATACAAAAACATTCATCTCATGCATTTCATAGAAATTTCAATAGTATCATAAACTTATGAAATAAATCTAGGTATCTCCTAACATGGTTTTGAACAAAATAGACTGTCCCAATTAATTAAAGCTTAATTGATCATTAACATATACAATTTACCCTTTCTCGACATGGTATCTTTTACAAGACACGCTTACATCACACTAAAGGAATCCAAGCTTACACAAGTGAAATACTTCTTTTTAAATGTTAGAATGTCAGACAAGTATTTACCTATTGTATATTTATATAAAAGCAGACAATTTCCTAAACTTTAGCAAATGATATACCATTATAATGCTTCGGAAATGGGACATATTTACTTGAAATTTGAAAACAATTTTGTTGGTTACCTCTTACCGATCTTTGGAGATGAAATTTTCTGTTGCATCTGTATAGATGGAGTTCCCTTGCTAGTTCAACCAAAATTTAATTGTTTCCTCTGGCTGAGCCCAAATAGACCCGAGTGTTTGTAACCTGGCTCTGATACCATATGTCACATACCCAATTTTCTGAGTTAGTAATTTAGTGAAATATTATGGTAAAGACCAAGAGTCGCCATCCCTGCATCAATAAACTGACGACTAGACAATGGAAATATTCCACGTACATAATCATTTATTTTTAGCTTTCCTATAATCAATATTTTTACATACCTTGCTTACTTATGTAATATCTTAGTCGATACCTCCAAGACTTGTGTAAATGTCAATTTACTTATCACATTAGGGAAGTCCTTATACAATCTTCTTGCATAATATATATAAATGACCATTCCAACTATATAGTGATTTGCTTCGTTCTACTTTATAAGTCAAATCAAACATATTAACTCATATTCTAACATTTACATCTCCATGCAATTCTTTAGCCTCTAGAGGTAACGTAAATGTGCCTAAACAAAATAAATATATTTGCATTATTATTATATCAATATATGCATAACAAGGAAATATCTTTTAGCATGGCAAGGAGACCTGACAAAGTACGCTTATACATCTATATAACAATAAATCCATCGAAAACATAATATAAGACACATGAAAGAGAGACCAGAATAACATGGTTCACCCAATCTAGCTCTACGTCCACAAGAACTAATGCATCATATAGTATTGATTCAGAAAACAAAAGGGATTACATTCTCGCAACACAATCATTGCCATAACTTTGCTCCACTCCTTGTAACCTCTCTTATCGAGAGTAATTCAAGGCATTTCAATGCAATATCAAAACTGTGATAGAGATCTGAAATACTCAATAGGGTTCTGTTTTGGCACTTACCCAAAATCCAACCATTACCGAGTTCTATAATACCTTAGCCAAATTCCCTACATACATCTAGTCAAAGCGTAAAAAAATAGACAATACACATATACTATTCCAACTATATAAAAACTTGTTTTACAATCATCTCTTATGGAGCAGAAATGATCTATATATATATATATATATTAAATATATAAGAAAATACATATAACTCATGTGTTGGGTCCACGCTTGATCTTTAAATTGTGACTACAGAGTTTATCTCTGATTACCATATATGTATGTCCGTATATATAGTAACATAATTACAGAGAGATCATCTATCCAACTAGATAGGATACATACCGAAAGAACGCAAAAGAAAAACAAAAACTTGTAAAATACAGAGTTTATACTTACCCGATCACAAACACGAAATTGTATGAAAATATGTCTATACAGGGTTCAACTCTACAGAACCTTCCCACAACTATGCATAGCCACATTTGAAGATGAAAACCAAGATACAAAACTAAAGGAACATAGTAATGATATTATGGAAGTAAAAACTGACTTATCAATGTATGCGCAGAGATCTAACTCTGTCAAATTGAATAGGACCTCTCCTATTCAACACAAGGTTAGTAGGGCATAAACATTGTGGTATCGAGCATTCTCACTTGGGCCATCTCTTACCCTTGGGAGAAATCTATATTGAGACACCCAATATTTTAAGCTTATTGGTCAGGTGCTTGTCTCAACAAGATTGATGGTCTACAAAAAGTCTATCACAGTCAAAGGGGATCGATCCGTTATCTAAAATTAATACTACAACCCTCCCAACCAAGGAATTCATTATTCCTTAAAATCATTTCCTACGTTCATACAGTGTAGACGCATACCCAAAGGAGTGTTAATAATACATATAAATATTATATAAAGGTAGCTTCCAGGAAGCGATATGTTTCTGTCGAAAAGATCATAATGAAATACTACCATACTTCTAAATAAAGAAATCACGACTTTGTTTGCAGAGATGCACAATAAAGTGAAAGATGCAGGAGGTGCATAACTTCACGCCTACTGAGCAAGGGTTGAATAAAACATGTAGGTACTTATTGCTGAAAACAAACCTCCGTAATTAATGTAAACAAGGATGGCACCAACTATATGTAGACATCTATACAAACAAGATGTTGATATAGTTCACAGGAAGGATTTGGGCTTCAACGTCGTTCTGTCAACAAAACAAAACTGGTTAATCAAAGTAACGACAAGGATCGACTACCATCCCTTCTTTTCTACAGAGGATGCTCAAACTATAAACAACACGACTGCGACACAATCCATAAGAAAGGATTGGATTCATCATTTGTTTGCTCACAAAACAGAGGTATATCGCAGGCATCTATGCCACCAACAATCTGGCATATAAAACTATGCTTAAAAGGAAAACAACGATCTAGGATCAAGCTCTGTCAAGCCATCCTCTTCCCATCGCAACAGACAAAGTATATATATATATATATACATAGATATCTAAACAAGGTAAGTCGCAAGGATCTACGCAGTCAATCAAACCGACATATAAAACCATGCTTAAAAGGAAAACAATGATCTGGGAGCAGGCTTTGTCAAGCCGTACTCTCCCTATCAACCTAGTACCAAAACGAGGTCCCCTCTCCAATATGAGCTCCATTTTAAGGTTCTTTTCTTTGGAATGTTCGCCTTGAGGGAAAGAACCTATGGTCCCTCTTTTGAGGTGACAAATGGCACTATCGTTCCACTAGGAGACAAGTTAAAACTGCACATGGCATCCCATTCTACTGAGGTAACAAACTCGTATCCATTTATCCCTTGGATTCCTCCACCAAACCTTTTCTAATTACTTTGTATTTATAATACATTAAGTTCGGTAAGGTAGTGTGCCCTTGCGTCATGATGTTCATCATTTTTTATTTTACATATTCTTTATATGCATTTATATATATTTAAGTCTTCCTTCCATAATTGTTATTGTTGATACAATAGTATTTCAAGTAGACCCTATTACATTTTGGTGAATATATATATATTTGTAATAAATTATTATTATTATTCTCTTGAATCACTTTCCCCTTAGGAAAATCCTCTTTTTCTTCCATATTTTGGAATTTTAATAATATTTATTTTGCTATCCTTCGTCAAGTACAAGATAAAATAATTAGGATATTTAACCATAGTTAAGATAATTAATATTAATAATTAACTAGTAGAATAGGCACTAACATATTACTTAGATACTTGCGGTGAATAGTGAGTTCTACGAAGGTGCTCCTTAAGACTACTATAACTTAAGTAACACTTAAGACTAAGTTCAACCACTCATGGCTTTGGTGATGACCTTCTTGACATATTTTTGTCGAAACTAGGATGTCAAATACATCCATGTATGTTTCTTGATTTTACATAATAGCTCTTAATAGTAATTAACTTCGTGCTAATCTTTAGGTCCTAGGATACTTTTACTGCCTTTCGGCGATTAAGGGTACCTTCGGTATCCCTATCCAGGAATAACTGCTAATCAAACTTAAGTGACTTCTGGTGAATAACAATGTCTACTTGAGTTCTTGTGGTACCCAAATAACATTGGTTATCAAACTCATCGCTTCCAAGCCATTTCTCCTCTTCCCTTTAGTGAATTCAGTTACCCGTCTTTAGTAGTGTCTACCTTTAGTCTCCTAAATCATAGAAACTAACCACATAAGTTACAAAGTTTTCTGGTGGGGCCTTGGCCTTGAGCTCCTCACCAAAAAATAGTACAATTTAGTTAGTTACATATTAGGGCTTAAAGGAGGGATGTTACAGAAGATGATTTTGGATGGTAGATCACATGAGTATGGACTGACATAAGGTGTATGGACAAGTGCAGTTGAGAGACTATTTCAGGGATGACCAACATGATGGATAGCTTGACGACTGCAAATTTTGACTCAAATGTTGGAAGACTTCCCTTGAACATTTTATGGCATGATGAATGACCTTGTAATGTCCCCATTTTGACCCCCTTTGTATAAAATCGTAAATGATGTGAATATGGTAATTTAATCATGGTGAGGAGCTCAAGGCCAAGGCCCTACCGTTGATTAAGCATTTTGTATCGGCAATTAAAAATAGATGCCTATGGTTCTTGTGTGAGATGGGCACAATGTAAATAAGACACCATGTAAATACGAATTTTTAATGGAAAAACCCGCAACCAGCTATGCAATGCAACAAAAGAGATAGGGCATGACTCTACAAGGAAAAGGGAGGGGAAATTATTCAAACCCTTGAGCCAATGGTATTAATCCATGTGTCAATGGGGGAAACCCATAAAACCACCAACTACCCATTTTGTCTCATGCACCCAATCATTTAATTCTTCCAAGAAATTGGTTAAGGCAGTTAATGCCTTGGAAATGAAGAAGTATGGCAGCCAATTTCGTGCATGGGCAAGCCATCAACCTGGAAATTCATGTTTTTGCTTGTTGGGCAAGAAATCACCCATGAGATGGTGCCCAAAGCCATTCTGAATGGGCAGTCTTCACTCATTCACGCAGATAGAGAAGGCTGGGAGTTACAGTCACGTTTTTGGAGCAAAAATGCAGGGTTCTCCCTGCCCAAAAACCTGTTTTTGGTTTTGGATAGTAGCTGGGAAGGAGGGGCTGCGATTTGGGACTGTAGGGAGTTCGTTTTGTCCCCGATTTGCCATGGGCGTTTTTCCTAAAAACGTTTTCTACTACCTGGGGTTTTTTCCAAACCTCCATTGCTCATTTTTAACCTTCCCACGTTTTTTTTTGAAGCCTAGGGGATCATTTTCATGCTTGTCACTGTACAAACGATTTTCATTATGCCCATAATTGTGTTCTGCTGTTGTGTGCATCCTCATTTGGTTTGAACCTGTGAATTGAAGTTTTGGAGTGGTAGTGGACAGAAGTAGCTTGATAAACCTAGTAGGGGAGACAACCTCTCAGAAGATCAAGAGGGCTTTGGTTACTCTTCTATGCATACCCTAAGAGCACTAGATAGGGAAGGTATGGCTTGAGGGACTATATAGCAGAGAAAAGAATACTTCCTTGTGCTGGGTGTGTAGGTATTGTGGGTGCCAATATAGATAGATCTTGCAAGGTTATCCTTGGCTCTGTGCTGGAGCTCACTAGCTTAGCAACTCTTCCTTTCCATCTCCTAGCAGCCTGATAAACCCAATTGTAGATTGGCTTGGCTCATTTTGGTGTATGCTTGGCTATGTGTGAGTCTGTTGTTCCCTGGTTCCTTGTAGAGATCATGCCCAGCTCAGGGGTGGCAATGGTGCTGAGAATTTGAGGAGCACACTGGCCTACGGTTGGGTGGAATGTTGCAGTTGCATAGCCAGTTGCGTGGGACTACTTTCACATAAGATAAGTATTCTCTTGTGTTGAATTTTGCAGTTATCATTTGATGTATATTTTGAATGTATCATGGATCTGCCTAATAAATTTGCTTCAGCTGTGTATTCAAATGATTATGCATTTCCATATGATCTTTTATACTTTTGCAAAGATCTTTATTTCATGGCTGTCATAGAATCTTGAATGAATGTTAGACATCGACATGATTTATTTAATCTCTATTGTGTTCTATAGCGTGCACATATACATGCCTTTCTATCAATGAGTTTAATTCAATGAATAAGGGGCTAATTGCCCATATTGAGCACCACGTCCTCTCTATCATGCTGATATGGTAGGAGGGGACACTACAGACCTAGAAACATTGACTTGGAGAGATGGAAATCAAGACATAACACAACATAAATGGATCATTCTTTGGATGACCCAAAGGAGTAGAGAGACTCGTGGACTTGACATGACTCAGAGACAAGTTGATTACCCAACTATTTGGATGAAATAAAAATAGGTTCCATGTTCAAGGGAGACAGTAAGCTTCCATAAATACAAATTCAGATGCACTTCCCTTCCCTTATTCCCCATCATAATTGACTAGTACCTCTTTTTTTATTAACAAGCTTGAGGAAAATAACAGATGCTCGGTATAGCTCATCCTCCAGACGAGTCCAATCTCACATGTTTTACTAACCTAAAAAATGAGGGGTTTTGTCCCAAAAGGATCCTTCCATGTATAATTTTATGACTCCAAAGAAGGTAAACTCGGTGATGTTTCACATTTAGAGAGTCTGAAACGGTCAAAAGAAGACTCTAGGGTGAATTTTTTCGTAAATTTAGTCCCCTAGGCCCAAAAAAGTGTAAAATAATGCCTAGAAAAAATCTCCTAGTCAATGGTTGACTAAGGTATTCCTTTTTTCGTAAATAGTCTACACGGTCTGAAAAAGGGGTAAACTATCAATGGATAGATGACCCTTTAAACCATTTTACAAGCGTGAAAGGGACAAGTTCGCTTGGAAATATTTTCCTATTTTAGGAGTCAGAAAAGAGCTTAAAGACCACTCCAAGGGTGTTCTAAAGAATGGAAATAATTTTGGACCATAACTTCATCATTATGTTTGACCTGAAATCTTAAAACATGTGTGAGAAGACATAATAATAAATAAACAAAGGGATATTATTAACAAATGGTAAAAAGTAATAAAATATTATGATGTAAAATAATAAAATATTATCCTTCAAGTCAATAAATAGAGGTGAAATGGACTCATTTTACCATTGCATTCTTACCAAAGAGGGTAAAAGCCATTTGAGGTAGAAACTTTTGTTGGAGATTCTGGGCATTCCAAGCAGTAGTTTTTCATCTCGTTAGCTCTAGGTACCTAATATCATCCTCCATTTCATTTATTTAGTTAAATCACTGCTATTTTTGTTGTTTTGAATGAATTTGGGGTCGGTTTTTGGGTAAAAATGCGCCTATGGGTCGACGCAGCTGCCTCTTTCGAGGAATGCGTCGATCAAGGTCGGCACAGTTCCTGAAAGGGAAAACCGCATCAAAGGCCTATTGTATGTAAATCCGGATCGTGTCGACCGTGAAATGCGGCCCCAAAAATTAATAGAACAAAATTTTGGGGTCTTCTTTAGATGAATAGTTTCTAATGCCCCATTTTATGGTTTTTCATGTCTCAATCGAGAAAATCTCAGAGTGGAGAGAGAGATCACAAGTTGGAGGATCTAGAAGGGTTGAATGATGACAACACTATGTTGGCCCTCCAAGAGTGTGGACTCAAGAAATAATTTCTCACTCCAAGCACGAGGGCCCAAGTCCCTTTGTTGGAATATTTGGTGGGAATGTGGGATCCTGTAGAACTTCATTTTCAAGTGGGTGCCCATGTCCTCAGTTTGGAGATAAATTATATCTATTTTTTTACTAGGCTCTCAAGAAGAGGAGATTGTCCATCTCTATATGGGCATAGTGGTGGTGATGAATATGTTAACACACTCATTGAACAATATTGTGAGCCTAGAACTAGAAAGGCCGGTGGGAAGATCCCGATTAATAGAGTCTCTAATTTGTCGTTGAGGACCATTCTCTTCACCATGGTCTGAGTAGCAAAAACCAAGTCCAACCACCAAGCAACCAGATATTAGATGTTGTGTGCTATAGAGTGCATGAAACCCATTGTGTTCAACTTGTGTGAGAGTCTATTGAGTATCATGAAATATCAGCTGACCAAGTGTCGGTAAGGAAAGACCAAATAGTTTGGTTACGAGTCCATTTTGGTATCTTTCTTCATGGAGCGGTTTTCTCACTTTCATCCACAACATATAGAGATAGCTAGTTTGGATCCATAGAAACCATGCATGAGGAGATGGGTTGAGTTGTTCAGCTATCATGGTGGTCCGACCCGTATTTATGGGTCAACTTTCTTCTAATGGGTGCGTAGGAAGCTTCTCATGGTAAAGGATTATGCATATGTGGGCACGTATTTTCAAGGAGATCCCAACTTGGCACTACCAGAGGGGTCCTCTGTTTGGATATCCACATCATATTTTTTAGGATCTTACATGCAATTAGGGTTTGCATGCAAATTCTAGGGTTTGCATGCACTTTGCATGCATCCCAGTCACCAGGTTGATGCCTCCAGCACCTTAGCCACTTTATTCTAGCACCCGGGAGCCACTTACTTCAGAGTTTTAGCCCTCCTAGTCAGGAAGGCACCCACTTCTCACCTACTTCTAGAGAAGGGTGCACTTCTTCACCTACCACTGCAGTTCCACTTCAGTTACACTCAGTTAGCTCCGATTCTCCCTGATTTGAGGCTAGTTTCACTCCCGACTGACTGTTTCACTTCTGTTGGACCTCCAAATTGACTAGATGACTTGTTCTGACTTCATTTAGCCTCCCATGTGCCCTACACTGAGCCCACTTCCCTATATCAATGCTACACACTTCAGTTACACATGTTACACTCAGTTAGACTCAGATTGACACCTGGATGACTGGTTCTTGTGCATTGATGACCACCATTGATTGATGATGAGGACTCCTATTTAGATTCAAGCTACTCCATTCAGTGATTCAATGAACTCCTTAGGAAATTCGAATTGCTCAGTCATTGTTACTGTATTCTACTGTAATCATTCACCCTTACTGGGATATTAAGCACTGATGCATGTTTTGCACAGTTTTACACCATATTTTCTATGTTTATCTATTGTGATTGATTTACTTGTTCATTAGATCTGTTGTGACTAATTTTACATGGTATCAGAGCCATTGCAGGGACAAGATCTCTTTTCTACAGGTGTTTCTACAAGAGGATTTGAGTGAATTTTGCTCAAAAATTACAAAAAGTTTTTGCATGAAAGATCTCAAAGGCATTCGCTCCTGTGCATGCAAAGCTTGAAAATACTTCCAATACCACTCCAGAAGCTTGAGTTTCCACATAATTCCTGGATCTGATACATTGGACCCATTCAACATTGTTTGATCTCCAATCCCAGGTGTGATGCAACTCTAAAAGGGTGGATTGGTCGACCTCATTGTTCTTGGTTTATTGTGATTTGCAGGTTATTGTCTCCATCATTTGCATTTGCTACTCTGCCCTTGCAAGCTTCTCTACATCAATGTGCACTCGCTCCTAGCAATGGAATACTCTTCTTCAAAGCCTATCCTCACCCCATTCAATTATTTTGATTGGAAAGATGATATGGAGATCATATTACATTCAAAAGGTTACTACCGAGTCACTCTTGGTCTTGAATTGGAGCCAAACACCTTGTCAGATAGAACCAAACACTACAACAAGCTTGATGAAGCTTATGGTCTTCTTTGTCTCTCCATCTCCAAAGATCTTCACTTCCATCTCAATGGATTGAAGACTCCAAAATCTATATGGGAGCAACTTGAAACACTATTTGGAAAGCAAGATGAGCTTAGGGATTTTCAATTAGAGAATGAATTGATTGCCCTTAGTCCTGAGAATTTTGAGACCATTAATGAATTCTTCACAAAATTCAAGAACTTGAACTTGCAGTTGAAGAACAATGGAGTTATCAAAGAGGATAAACAATTGATCCTCTCCATTCTCGGCAAGCTTGGTAAAGATTATTCAGTATTTGTCTCTACTTTCAATTTCGTTCGGCTAACTACCGCGAATTGGAAGATGCCTACCTTGAATTCCTTCATTGATTCCATAAAAAAAGAGCATGACAAGTTGATTCAAATGGGGTCCATAAGCTCCCAAGATTCAGCCCTATATGTTCAAGGACCCAAGATCTCGAATGGTAAAGGAAAGCAAAAGAAGGAGAAGTCCAAATTTGAACCTCACAAGCAAAGAGAGAAAGGCAAACAAACGGATGCACCATCCAGTTCGAAGTTCAAGCAAAAGGGCAAAGAAGGTAACCAAAAATCTAAATGTACTTATTGCAACCATGGCTTTCATCCCAAAATTTCATGTATGAAGAAGACTATAGATCAAATGGCCCTCCTTTTGGAAAAGAACAACATAACTCTTCCTGATGGTGCAAGGAAGAAGGATAGGAATGATGATCATGAAAGAGAACAAGCACTCATGGCAACTGTTTCGAAGCCCACTACTCTCTTGATAGATTCGGGTGCATCGAATCATATGGCTGCAAATATAGATTCTTTTTCTTCATTCGATCCAAACAACTCCATCCCCATCCATTTGGGAGATGACTCAAAAATTTCTTCAAAGGGAAAAGGTAGGATTCATGTAGATCATGGAAGCTTTCAGAATGTTCTCTATGTGCCTTCCTTGGCTTCAAATATTATTTCTGTGTATCAAATGACACGAACTAGTGAACCAAAGCAAGTTACATTTAGCCCTAATACAGCTGAAATTTCTGATATCAAAAGTGGAAGACTTGTTGCAGTTGGAAAGGCAAACCACACTGCAAAATGCTATGAGTTTTCACACTCTATTCCGCTTGCAAAGCCCACTGCTCTTCGCACACATGGTAATGAGGTTAGTAGGATTTGGCATGAAATATTTGGACATCTTAATTATAAGTATTTGCTGCTGATATCAAACAATTCCATGGTAGATGGTCTTCCACAACTCCGTTCCTCAAAGGGAATATGCACTGGTTGCATCATTGGGAAGCACCCCGAGCACAGATTTGACTGCGGCAAAGCTAGCAAAGCTTCTACAGTTTTGGGTTTGATACATTCTGATATTAGTGGTCTGCTGCCCCATACATCATTAAATGGTTCAAGGAATTTTTTGACATTTATTGATGATTTTTCCCACTTTACATGGGTATTCTTTCTCAAAAACAAGTCAGAAGTGCTTGGAAAATTCAAGGATTTTAAGGCTTCTGTTGAGACCGCCACTGAGAGCAAGATCAAAGATCTTAGATCTGATAATGGTGGAGAATATATCAAGGAAGAGTTGCTGCAACTTTGTGCCCAAAATGGAATTCAGATCCAACATACAGTTCGTTACACACCCCAGTAGAACGGTGTAGCGGAAAGGAAAAATCGGTCACTGAAAGAGATGGCTACATGCATGATTGAATCAAAAGGTTTGGCTACAAATATTTGGGCTGAAGCAATCAATGTTGCTGCATACATACAGAACTGTGTTCCACATTCATCTATGAAAGGTATGACTCCTTTCGAAGCATCTTTGGTCACAAACCGGATGTGTCAAATTTGAGAGTTTTTGGCTCTACTGCATGGGCTAGAATTCCTTCCAAGAAGAGACGAGCTTTGGATCCACAAAGTATTGAGTGCATACTGATAGGATATGGGGAAGAATCAAAAGCATATAAACTCATGGATATCATATCTAAAAAAATATTCATAGAGCGCAATGTGCAATTTGAAGAACCACTTCAAGAATTGCAACTAGTCGAGGAAGAGACTGCCGATTCACCGCCTTCACCAAAAGAAGATCCGTGCAGTGATAATGAAGGTATGAGTTCTGATATTTATGATATTTTAGCAGCACATGATGATCATGACATATCAGGTTTGGAATCCGACCATTATGATCTTCCTCAGTTACCAAAGTGGGCCCAAAACACTCTTCAATCTATTGGTTCGAACCTTGGAAATCCTGCTTATCTGAGACGAACAAGACCAGACTTTCAAAGAGCAGGTATGGCTCTTTCTATTGCTGATCCATTAATTCCTGAGATTTGTTATTTGATGGCTGGTTCAAATCCCACATCATACTATTTTTCCCACCGAGATCCGAGATGGCAAAGTGCCATGGATGAAGAGTACAGTTCTCTTCAAAAGAACAATACATGGGAGCTAGTTTCTCTTCCACCTGGAAGAAAATTAGTGAAGTGTAAATGGGTCTACCACACAAAAGTTTCTGCTGACGGCTCTATAAGAAAATATAAAGCAAGGTTGGTGGAAAAAGGTTTCTCCCAAGTCCAAGGAGTGGACTACACTGAGACCTTTGCACCGGTTGCAAAGATGGATTCCATCCACCTTGTTTTGGCTATTTCCGCATCCAAGCATTGGGAAGTGCACCACATGGATGTGAAGAGTGAATTTCTACATGGAGACCTTGTTGAAGAGGTATATATGCAGCAGCCAGAGGGATACACATCAGATCCATCATTAGTTTGTAGATTGAAGAAATCTTTGTATGGGTTAAAACAGGCCCCAACAGCTTGGTAAGCAAAGATGGACTCCTTCCTTCTTTCTCAGAATTTCCAAAGATGCAAATCTGATCCGAATGTGTATCTTCAGCAAGTTAAAGGTAATTTGTTGGTTATTGTACTTTATGTTGATGATCTTCTCATTACTGGTAGCACTCTTACTTTAATAAACAAGCTAAAAACTGCCTTAAATCTAGCTTTTGACATAAGCGATTTGGGCTTGTTGAGTCACTTTTTGGGCTTGTAGATAGCTCAAAATTTTGATGGGATCACTATATCTCAGCAAAAATATGCTTCTGACCTGTTATTGAAGTTTAATATGGCTGAATGTAAGGCATCCCCATTCCCATTCCTCTCAGGAATCAGTCTTGAGGAGCGAGATTCTACACCGCTTGCAGATTGCAGTATGTATCGACAATTGATTGGTTCACTACTTTATTTGACACACTCAAGGCCTGAAATTTCATATGCCATGAGTGCTGTGTCAAGGTATATGCAACAGCCCCATGAGCTTCATTGGCGGGCAACCAAGCGGATCTTGCAGTATGTGCAAGGTACGAAACATTTTGGCATACATTATGCTGCAGATTCTGAGTTTGATTTCATTAGTTTTACTGATTCAGATTGGGCAGGTGATAGAATTGATCGGAAGTCCACTTCTGGTTATGTTTTCATGATTGGTCATGGTGCTATTTGCTGGTCCAGCAAAAATCAAGAATCCATTGCACTTTCTTCAACAGAGGCAGAGTATCGAGGGGCAGTCAATGCTTGCATTCAGGTAGTTTGGTTGCAATGTATTCTTTCTGAGTTTGGTTTTGGTGGCACTACTTCAACTGTCATGTTTTGTGACAATCAAAGTGCTATCAAGATCTCCACAGATCCAGTTCAGTGGTAGAGGACCAAACACATTGAGATTCATATGCATTACATTCGACAGTTGGTGCATGATCGCACCATCATTATGCAATATTGCCCTACTGATGAGCAGATTGCAGACATCTTCACCAAGAGCTTCACTGAGAAGAAGTTCTCTTACCTCCGTTCACTATTGGGGGTGAGCTCCATCATGGTGGAGACAGATTGATCCATTATTATGCTTTATCTTGAGGGGAGGCTTTCTTCCCACTGGGTTTTCCCTCTTTCCTCACTTAGTTTATTTTCAGCATTTTTTGGATTATTGTATTGGGGTGACCTTTGGTCTTAGTTACCAAGGCCCCACGTTATTTTTTGCACATCATAGTCTAGCTTGGGGGGGGTGTTTGGATATCCACATCATCCTTTTCAGGATCTTGCATGCAATTAGGGTTTGCATGAAAATTCCAGGGTTTGCATGCACTTTGCATGCATCCCAGTCACCAAGTTGATGCCTCCAGCACCTTAGCCACCTTATTCTAGCACCCGAGAGCCACTTACTTCAGATTTTTAGCCCTCCTAGTCAGGAAGGCACCCACTTCTCACCTACTACCAGAGAAGGGCGCACTTCTTCACCTACCACTGCAGTTCCACTTCAGTTACACTCAGTTAGCTCCGATTTTCCCTGATTTGAGGCTAGTTTCACTCCTGACTGACTGTTTCACTTTTGTTGGACCTCCAGATTGACTAGATGACTTGTTCTAACTTCAGTTAGCCTCCCATGTGCCCTCCTTTGAGCCCACTTCCCTATATCAGTGCTACACACTTCAGTTACACAAGTTACACTCAGTTAGACTCAAATTGACACCTGGATGACTGCTTCTTGTGCATTGATGACCACCACTGATTGATGATGAGGATTCCTAGTTGGAGTCAAGCTACTCCATTCAGTGATTCAAATGACCTCCTTAGGCAATTCGAATTGCTCAGTCATTGTTACTGTATTCTATTGTAATCATTCACCCTTACTGGGATATTGAGCATTGATGCATGTTTTGCATAGTTTTACACCATATTTTCTATGTTTATCTGTTGTGATTGATTTACTTGTTCATTAGATCTGTTGTGACTAATTTTACATCCTCTTGGTGAGAAATAGGTAAGAAAGGATTTTCATGCTTTTCAATTTTTTATGTGTTTTCTGAATATTTCATTTTTTTGTGCACTAATACTTTTTGTGTTTCACTAATGCAGATATTGGGTCGAAGAGGCCATTTTGAGCTTCCCCCATTCAGCGATGGGGAGAAGACAGAACCATTTCTGCTCATGAATGAGAGGCGAGCGAAGTGCTCTCAGAGAATGAGGTTAAACTGGAAAGGTTTACTACCAACATCCCATATATATCATTGGATGATATGCCACGGCGTTATTAGCGCGACACAGTGGGAGTTTCCGCGAGTATTGGATGTTTGCTTTGTCGAGTAGCTTGGGTCATGATATGTTATCACAAGAGCCAAGATTAGCCTTATTATATATATGTAGTTATTTCTGAAATCCTTGAGATTCATAATTTTGTCAGCATGATGTACTGAAATCTATGCGCTTCATATTTTGTCCTAGTACTTTTTTGTGAAACGCTTATCACACTTAATATAAAAAATATTACTAGCGATTTTATATACAATGTTCCTATGGTGGATATGGATCTCATATGGACTGCTTATTTATATGTGAATAATTTACATGTTATGCTTATTTACACATTTTTCTGATGAAATGTTTAAGAATGTGAGATGTACCAATCTAAAATAAAATTGGCTAGTAAATTGGAAACCATATTCATGCACCTCGGGATGTGTTGATATTGGATAAACTCAAATGATCTCTCCAAGAGACATACTCATTGAAAAAGATAGAGTATTGTATGGTCACGAATGTCGTAAAATCGGTTTAAGTGGGAGACCACAAACTGAGAATCCATATGGAAGATAATATGGTCCACACCATGCAAAGAGGCGTCAATTAAAAATCAAATCACTGCTTGATACTCAGGGGTATTATTAGTTGCAGGACATAGGAAAACTCCTCCTGAACTTATAAGTTCATTTCCAGGGGAATACAATATCCAAGCATCCAAATCAAGGTTTCGAGTGTGCGGGATAGCACCATCTTCGAATCCGAAATAGGTTTCCATATGTGCATTCAAGAAGAACATGACATAAGCAGTCATAGTGGAGATGAGACCCTAACCTATGAAAGGAAAGAAAAATTCACACCATATAAAAAACACATTATATAAAAAATATAAAAGGAACTTATGTAGGATTTCCCTAATCATAGTGGATTTTAAGGTAGATCCCATTTCTAGGCTCTCCCAAAGGTATCCCATCATAATCGACTAACGCATCGGCCCCCTTTTCTAAGACATGCTTCACGATGTAGGGACAATGCCACATGGACTCAAACTTACCTACCCCCAGTTTATCATGCATTTGATCATATGCTAAGACAAAATTACCCTTATTGAAAATGAGAGGCTTGATTGACTTTTCATACTGGGCTTTGATGCACTTTTTATGTGTTTTGTTAGCAAGGGAAGCATCACGACGAGTTTCATCGAGTTTGGATAAGTATAGAAATATTTCTTCCTCAATCGTAGTGTTTAGCATAAGTTCATTGGCTAGTTTTAAGGACGGTAACTTGCACTATGTAGGCAGTACTACTTCCAAACCATACACCAATTGAAAAGGTGTGAATATGGTAGCAGTTTTGACGAAGGTTTTGTAATCCCAAAGAGATGAAAAGAGAATTAAATACCAATTTGACCTATGGGCCCCTACCATGCATTATATCATATTTTTCAAGACCTTATTGATGCCCTCTACTTGTCCATTTTCTTGGGGATAGTAAGGCGTTGAGTTCTCATGGCGAAAACCAAACTTGGCACTCAATTCAATTACCATTTGGTTTTGGAAATGTGAGCCATGGTCGGTGAAAATGGCTTGCGGAACCCTGAATCTAGCGATGACATGATTAAACATGAAGAGTGCAGAAGCTTTGTCATCTTATTTGTATGTAGGCATAGACTCGGCCCATTTTGTGAAGTAATCTACAACTCCAATAACATAGCCATGCCCCTCGACCAAGGTTGGGTTACAGTGCATGAAATTGATGCCCCATTTTGCAAAGGGGCTGATGGAAATAATTGGGTGTAAGGGGGAGGGATGGACACTCTTTTTAGAATGAAAAAGATGACAGAGAGAACACTTCTTGACAGATTCCATACAATATTTAAAAATTTATGGCCATAAGTATCCAGTGCGTAAAATTTTCTAGGTTGTAGCCATCCCAGAGAGGTGACTTCCACATTCCCTGGAGTGGCAGTCATTCAGAACATGCTCGGCCTCATCATGGGTTAAACAACGTCGTAATATAGAGTCAATACCACAACGATATAGGGTGTCACCGATGCTTAAATAGTATTTCGCATGGTGGCAAATACCACAACGTTCATGACGAGATAACTGATTCCTAAAACGTTGGGTTTGGAGACATAAAGTAATATATCCATACCATGGATCAGATGTGTTGATCATGAAAAAAGATTCTTGAGCAGCAAGGGGAAGTTCACAAATAACTTTCGCTAATAATAATGATTGTTTGGCTTTTGACTTCTTGAACTGTAGGTCGGACTCTTGAATAATTACGATCCAACGCGAGTATTTTCCCCCAATACTTGACGAGTCAGAATGTGGTACATGGGGTTTGAATTTGTGATAATAGTAGTTGTGTGGAGAAAAATGTAATGGCAGAATATCTGGATGGCTATAAAAACTTCCAGAGCCAACTTCTCAACATGTGAATAGTGTTGTTCAGAGTTAGAGAGACTCTTACTAATGTAATAGATCACATGTTCTTTCCTATTATTATCTTCCTTCACTAGCACCATACCAACAGTTGATCTGGAGGCATCAAGATAAAGGAGATAATCCTTAGTATAATCGGGCGACTGCAACACAGTTTATTGGGTAACGGTGTGTCTGATATTTTCAAATGTGCTTTGCACGTAGTATTCCCAAACAAAAGGAACTCCCTTTTTTAACAGCTGCATATAACCCTGTGTCTTCTCCGCATAATTACACACAAAATGACACAAGTAGTTTTCCCTCGCCTGCAAACATTGAATTTCGGTCATATTGGTTGGTGGGGGTATAGATAGAATAGCCTCTACCTTTAGGGGATGAATATAAATCCCATCTTTGGAAACAATGAATCCAAGAAGGCGTCCGGATTCAATGCAAAAAATGCACGTGTGAGGATTTAGGCAGATATTATAGCATCGACATGTGAGGAAAAATGTCGTCAAATGGTCGAGGTGAAAGTCACGATGATTTGAATGGGATGGAAATTAATCAAGCTAAGGATCCACAAAATCCTTAATGTCATGAAAGGCATACAACATAGCTCACTGGAATGTGCCACCAACATTTTTTATGCCAAAGGGCAATTTGCGATAGGCAAATGTGCCCCATGGGAAGATAAAATTAGTCTTGTGTTGGTCAGCTGTGTGGATCTTGATTTGATTATAACTAGAGAATCCATCCATGAATGAAAAGATGACACTACCAACACAGTTGTCGATAATTTGGTCAATGAACGGGGTAGGGTAATTTTCCTTGGGACAATCCTTGTTTAAATCCCTATAATCGACACATGCTATAATAGTTCCTTGCTTTTTTGTAACAAGAACAATGTTAGAGACCCAATCTATCAAGGGGATAGGATAAATGAAGCCAGCTTTCAAGAGATTTTTGATTTCTGCTTTTATAGCCGCAATCTTTCAGGGGTGTATAGGACAAAGTTTTTGTCGGATAGGTTTAGCCCCAGGATAAGTATTGATCTCGTGAATAACAATGGTGGGATCAATTCTTGGTATTTGTTCATAGCTCCATGCAAATATGTCACAGAATTGTTTGAATAAGGCTATATAAGCTTTGATTTCTTCATAAGAGCAGGTTTGTGTTGATGTATATGTAACTTCAGAATGTATTTCATATATGTATATTGTATTCCTATAGAGATGTTATTATTCCTCTATATGGAAGTCTTTGTATTCCTATAGATATGTTATTATTCCTCTATACGGAAGTGTCGTCATTTATATTGTAAGTGTCGTAACTTATACTTGATGGGTTATTAGACCACCTTGTTGGGGTCAGCCCTGTTTAAGTCATGTGGCTCGAAGGGTTATTAGACCACCCTATTGGGGGTCGGCCATGTGGGTCAAAGGGTTATTAGACCATCCTATTGGGTGTCATCCCAATCAGCATTATGTTATGTGGTTAAGTTAAGGCCGACCTAGTAAAGGTTATTAGGCAAGTCAAGTCAAGTATAAATAGAGTGCGGGAGGCACTCTATTTCATCATTCTATTCTCTCTCACACTCTTGGGAGAGTGGTGGACTTGTGGAGGAGGAGAATCTACTACTAGAAGATGTCTATCTCTTATGCTTGGGTTGTATCATAGCTCTATCTATCTCTGAGGAAGTTATTGGGGTTTTTCACCTTTATGGTTTTCCCCAAGTAAACTCCGTGTCTCTTGTGTGTTTGCATTATTGTGTCCATGATTGATATGTTGTAGATATGATATACTGTACATGTTATTCTCTTAGTTAAGATCCTAGATTAGATTGAAATTCTGAAAATCTAACATGGTATCAGAGTTAGCCTGAAAGAAGGCATGGTGTGGCATGTATGACACTTGTTGCACTTGCGATGCTAGGGCTTGATATAGTAAAAACCAGTCATCATATTACTTTCACTATAAATACATGTTAGCAAGGTTTTAGGGTCTGAAAATTGTACAGGGAGAATCTAAGATCCCCATGTAGCTGGTGTCCAAAGGACAACCTCTAATTTGTTGTACTTTGTGATTTATGATCTGTACAATATAGGGTTTCTGCCTCTTCCAGATCTCAGTCATAATCAGGTGACCTTGGAAAAAAGGTCATAACATGGGCTAGGAAGCTCTAAATAAAATTTCGTAAAAAGCGACAGGTAGTGCATGGACTTTACTTTCTCAGGTAACGTTTTTAGAGGCCAATACGGAACCAGTGACATGTGGCACGCTGTACAAGTTCGCTCTCATATTTTATCCCATAAATAGGTCACGTTGCGACACTTGGAATAACTCTCTCTCAGAGAATCCATTTGAGGTCAGACCTATGGGGTTAGAAATATGACAGGTTGATCTATCACAATAAACTTTTTCAGACCCTGTGGATTAAAAAGTTCAAAGTTACACCAGAAACAATCAGGTACATATTTCTATCAAAACAAAATTATTTTTGAGCACCTTCATTCATGGCTTCCAGAATTTAGGGTTTCGGAGAAAGTTGGAATTTTTGTAATCAGAGACTACGGCTGAATGCTACTCATCAAAATAGAAATTTAGAGACCAATATTAGAATTTTTGCTTGGGAAGAAGGCCAGGCTTGATCATACCCTAGTTTAGGACTTTGATCGGAAAAGTGGAAAATTAGGGCTTCTTCAAAAATGAGAATTTTTGAAATCTGTGACCACGGCTAGAAGCTCCTCAGAAAATTAGAAGCTTAGAGCTTTGGATCGAACCTTTTGATTGGGAAAAAGGGTGGTCTTTATCAAACCCTAGTTCGGGGTCATGTCCAATGAATCCGGAAGTGTCAAAGGCAAATTTGAGGGATGAAACTTTGCAGTTTTCAAATTATGAGTATACTAGCTTGATCAACTCATCAAGGCACATATTTCTATCCTTTCGGAAGTTTGAAATTCGAAGTTTGAATTTTTAGGGTTTCTCTAACAAACCCTAATCCATCTCTAGATCCAGTTCCTGCATATCAAGTGGATTGGGTTAATCCTAGAAGAGAATGGATTGGTCACCTGCATAAGTGAAGAAGTTCCTGTTTCAGAGGGAGATGAGTCTAAGGTATTACATAAGAAGAGTACAAGCAATCTCGACAAGTATGGCTTACATGTATGTTTCAAATTCTATTCATGGTTAAGTTTATGATATGTTTGTCTTCATATCATTACGGTTAGTAAAATCTTGATTAATTACTAGACTTGTCGTATCACCTTAATAGAAGATATTCATTGATTAAGGTTTTGACAATTATGATTGTACTAATGCATTGTGATGTTTTATGAGGTTTATGTTGTTCGCTAACATAAATGGTACACCAAGAAAGACAAATCATGTTCTACTTCAAGAAAATATGATCATGGTGACATGAAGACAAAGATTCATCCCTTGTCATGGATCACATAGAAGATCTACTTACGAGGTATGTATAACTTGGTTCTACAATGGTTAACTTACGAGACATGCAGGTTACTAGCACAAGTCATTGAAGAGAACCATAAGACATGATGCGGGTATGTTAGACATAACTAGCTAACATACCAATCCAGGTTTGTTTTTCCTATATTAAGTTAGAATCCTACCTTGTGTTAGGATCCCTTATATAAGTATACTTGGTATGATTGGTTATGTTTATTTAGAAATGTAAGTAATCAAGGGTTTATGCACAAGTAAAAGAAGACTTCCTTGAAACCTTGAATACTAATGTTTATTATCTGTGTTTGAAATGATCATGACTATACATGTTTAAGATTATTGTGTTTTGATAGTATTAAGATTATACTAATGAATGTGTGATTATGTATGAGACCTCGAGGATAACACAATAATGATACTAATAAGCATGCATAGTGATGGATATAAGTTCAAGGATAGGTAATCCAGGAAGCAAAGATCAAGAGGGAGCACACTCTAGTTGTTCCTGCAAGGAAGCAAAGATCAAGAGGGAGCACACTCCAATTGTTCCTGCAAGGAAGCAAATATCAAGAGGTAGCACACTCCAATTGTTCCTGCAAGGAAGCAAAGATCAAGAAGGAGCACACTTCAGTATCTTCTGCAAGGATGCAGATATTCAGAGGGACTTGACCACTTCTCACAATCCACATCAGAATGGAGTTGCAGAAAAGAAGCAAAGATTGAGAGGGAGTCAACCCAACAAACAAACAAAGATAAGTATTTGAATTATCATTCCTTGCATATTTTATTATTTAAATAATACTGTTCAATAATGTATATACTCATGTTCCTAGAATTAGGTTGTGTATTATGCATATTAGAATAGTTGCATTGATGAACAATATACTACTAATATATATGGGTAAGTGGCCTATGGCACTGTACAACATTCCATTGCTGCTTATCTAGAATGAAACCTCTTTGCTGACATGTTGGGAGTTGTGCACACTCTTAACAATGTTATGGTAGAGATTGGGAGGCATCTAGAAAGTTACAGGATATGGATAAATGTTGTATTGAAGCATTGGCTAAGATAATTGCATGACTGTATGACATATTTCTTTATGTGTAAGAATTTGTTCTGAAAAAATATGAGATGTTTTCTAATCATGCAATTTAACTTGTTGTGTAGGAAAGATCGTATACCATCACCTACAAAAGGACTACAACATTTGTTCAGCAACAAAGTTATCTATTGAAAATATTGAAGATATTGAAGTTCCCAGGATCTAGGAAGAATGCCATGATCAAGGAGTACCAGTCGATCATGAAGATGTTTGGGATGCAGTCCCAAGACTTGAAGGGGAGTTTGTAGTGACTTCCAAGAGGATCTACAAGATCAAGCATGCTGCAGGTGGTAGCATAGAGACTTTTGCTACTGTAGCCAGATACACTTCCATTAGATCCATACTTGCTCTGGCTACAGTGATGAAATGGTAGATACACCAAATGGATTTCAAGACAAATTTCTTGAATGGGGTAGTTGAAGAAGAAGTGTATGTGGAACAGCCACTTGGTTCTGAGACACATGATAGGGATCCATATATGTGCAAAACTTGGTATGGTAGGGTAGACAGCTTTCTATCCAGTTTGGGTTTTACCAAGAGTAAAGCGGATTCCAACCTTTACTACAAGGTTGAGGAAGGAAATCCAGTGATACTACTTTTGTATATGGATGACCTGTTTATTACAGGTAAAGGTAGATTGATTGCTGATACACAGCGAAATCTTGCTGCCGAGTTCGAGATGAAGAACTTGTGGATGATGCACTATTTTCTAGGTATGGAGGTGTGGCAGAGTGCAGATGGGATCTTCCCTAGACAAGGGAAGTATGCAGAAGATATCTTGAAGAGGTTTGGGATGATGGACTGTAAGGCCATGGCCACACCTATGGAATCGAACCTGAAGCTTCTGTGTGATGCTTCATCTGAGCCAGTTGATGTCTCTATGTATCGTCAGATGATTGGGTCCTTAATGTACCTGATGAACACGAGACCAGATATTTCCTTTGCGGTGAACACATTGAGCCAGTTTGTGACAGATCCGAGGAGTGTTCACTTGGTTGTTGTAAAGCATATTCTGATGTACCTGAAGGGTACAGTTGATTATGGGCTCAAGTATGATGTGAATCAAAAGTTTAACCTAAAGGGTTATGTTGATTCAGATTGGGAAGGTAGTGCTGCAGATAGGAAGAGCACATCTAGGTGCTACTTGAGTACTATGGGATCATGTGTGATCTCTTGGTTTAGCAGGAAGCAGTCTTGCATAGCATTGAGTACAGCCGAAGCAGAGTATGTTCTGACGGATGAGCAGGTTGCAAATGTATTGACCAAGCCGTTGGCCAGAGTGCAGTTTCAGTACTTCAGAGAGAGGATTGGTGCACTTTAGATCGAGGTTCCTTCCAAAGGGAAGTGATGAGTCCGGAAGATGCAGATGCACATGAGATTTTCTGACATGGTTGATGTGTTCTCCCATGGTCGTGATGTAATTGTTGAGCCATTCTCACATGGTGGTAGATGTGTTCTCCCATGGTATAGATGTAAGGGTTGAAGCCATTTTTCACATGGTGGTAGATGTGTTCTCCCATGGTGAAAAAGTAAGGGTGGATCCTTCTCCGAATGGTGGTAGATGTGTTCTCCCATGTCGGTGGTGTAAGTGCTAGATGATGTGCATCTAGGATGTGCTTTGTGGACAATGAGATTATCTTAAGAGGATGATGCTATGATGATCAGGAGGATCATGGATGATGAGCATCAGGATGATGCTCCAGTTACTGCTCTGTATATGTATATGCATCATGTTGGATGTTGGATATGATTAGTTGGATCATTTATGTCTGTATGCATCATGTTGGATGTAGGATATGATCAGTTGGATCATTTATGTATGTATGCATCATGTTGGATACTAGATATGATCAGTTGGATCATTTATGTATGTATGCATCATGTTGGATGATATATATGATCAGTTGGATCATTTGTATGTATTTTGTATATGCATCATGTTGGTTTCTTGTACCATGTACCTGTATATGTATCAGGTGGATACTTTGTATGATCAGGTAGATCATGTATGTTGATGTGTATCAGGCAGATACGTTGTGTGATGAGGTGGATCATGTATCTATGTATGTATTAGGAGGATACATTCTATGATCAAGTGGATCATGTATGATGATATGTATCAGGTAGATACTTGGTATGGATCAGGTAGATGCATTGTGTGATCAGGATGATCATGGATGACGAGCTTCAGGATGTTGCTCCAGATGACATGCATCAGGACGATGCAGTGATGATGATCAGGATGATCATATAATTTGGCCCTGAGAGATTTGCAGATAGTCTTTCGAGGTTTTTCCTATGGCATGTAATCTAGCCCTAGGATATCTGGCAAATGCTCTTTCAAGGTTTTGCTTTGGGAGGACATATAATTTGGCCCTGGGAGATCTGCAGATAGTCTTTTAAGTTTTTTCCTATGGCATATAATTTGGCCCTGGGATATCTGGCAGATGCTCTTTCAAGGTTTTGTCCTATGGAATATAATATGTCCCTGGGATATCTGATAGGTTGGGTTGTGTGCCTGTAATAAGTCCTAGGATGCTCTTGTGAGGTTTTTCCATGACCACATGTCATTTGGCCCTGGGAGATCCTATAGGTAGAGCTGTGTGCTCGTAACAACCTAGGATGCTCTTGCGAGGTTATTTGGTGACCACATGTAATATGTCCCTGGGAGATCCTATAGGTAGAGTTGTGTGCTCGTAATAGCTTGGGATGCTCTTGCGAGGTTTTGTGGTGAGGTCACATATAATATGGCCCTGGGAGATCCTACAAGTAGAGCCATGTGCTCATAACAGCCTGGGATTCTCTTGCGAGGTTTTGTGACGCACGTAATAAGTCCTGAGGATTCCACAGTATGGCCAGTGATGATGAAGACCTGTAGGTGGTGGGCCTACATCCAGTATGAAAAAGGACTGGCTCTATAGAACTTCCTATGACGAGTAGATTAATATATTGACTGAGATAGCAGTAGCAGTGGTGATGACGATGACTCGATGACGATTATCCAATGACGATGATCCAGAGAAGAAGACTTGTGCTAGAAGACCTGTGTCGATAAATACCTTCCTAGTTAAGAGGGAGTGTTGATGTATATGTAACTTCGGAATGTATTTCATATATGTATATTGTATTCCTATAGAGATGTTATTATTCCTCTATACGGAAGTGTTTGTATTCCTATAGAGATGTTATTATTCCTCTATATGGAAGTGTCGTCATCTATATTGTAAGTGTCGTAACTTATACTTGATGGGTTATTAGACCACCTTGTTGGGGTCGGCCCTGTATAAGTCATGTGGGTCGAAGAGCTATTAGACCACCCTATTGGGTGTCGGCCCAATCAGCATTATGTTATGTGGTTAAGTTAAGGCCGGCCTAGTAAAGGTTATTAGGCAAGTCAAGTCAAGTATAAATAGAGTCCGGGAGGCACTCTATTTCATCATTCTATTCTCTCTCACACTCTTGGGAGAGTTGCGCACTTGTGGAGGAGGAGAAGCTGCTACTAGGAGATGTCTATCTTTTATGCTTGGGTTGTATCATCGCTCTATCTATCTTTGAAGAAGTTATTGGTGTTTTTCACCTTTATGGTTTTCCCCAAGTAAACTCTGTGTCTCTTGTGCACTTGCATTATTATGTCCATGATTGATATGATGTAGATATGATATGCTATACATGTTATTCTCTTAGTTAAGATCCTAGATAAGATTGAAATTCTGAAAATCTAATAGTTTGGCCTATGAATATGCTCCACAACATTAAGTTTCATTGAGATGTCAATAGAAATGGTAGGCATAATATTTTCTAAATTCCCTTCAATTACCATATCCCTTGGGAGTATAGGAGGTTGAGGGTTTTGAACAATATCTAGTGAAAAAATAGAGTGAATATCATTCTCTACCATATCTAAAGGTGGGAGGAAGGATGATCAATGGTGATGGTCCTCCTAGGGAAGCTCATCCAAGCTCATAATCTCCATAATGGATTCATCAGAGGGAAATGTCTAGAGGATATAATCCAGTGATGGTGAGGATGACTTTAACCAAGATGGAAAAGAGCATGGATCTAATTCAACCAGGTGATGATCATTAGGTGGGTTTGACACTGATTGGATGACATTATATGTAGCCTTAGTTGGGCCGAGAGGCATATTATCTCCAATCAAATAAATTTATGTAGAATCGAGAACAACCCAGGGATCAACTAAGTTGGAGGAATGTGGGGCCATGGACGATATCATGTTCACCATGGAAATTTGTGATGGGGGGTCAGGAATTGGAAAGAATCCCATCAGTGATGAGTCCTTAAGGAGTCCTACCCCCATACTCTCATACATGTATGAAGAATTCCCTAGAAGAGGGAAATTATCTATAGGATGAGCGGTGGTGTAAGGTATAGAAAAATCTAGTTGGTCAATGGTGATAATTTTTCCTTCATGGGGAAACTGCACATTGCAGAAGACTAAGGATGCAACCACAGTCATGGTGTAAAACCATTTTTGACCAAGTAATAAATTGCAATATAAGGGATTGTAGAAATAGTCTTACCATTTTTTACCATGGTAGAAATAGTCTTACCTCCCAATTCAATGGCCACGGATTGTAAAATACCGTGTGGTTGGAATCTATGTCCGTCAAATGATTTCAAGGTGGTAGGAGAACCTTTAAGTTTAGGAGAGCCAATGGCTCTCCAGCAGGACAAAGACATAATGGAGGTAGAGGATCCTTCATCTAGAATAGTACGATGGATTTTTTTCCAGCAATGTTGGTGATGATTTGGAACGCTAGTTGATGGGAAATCCTCGGCTTAAAGTATTCCAATTTAAACATAATGATATTAGACGTTTCCAGACCTATTGCTCCAATGGCAGATAGTAGAGTCTTACGCTGATTAGGATAGTTTTGTAAGACTTCGAGGGTCGACAAAGCACATTGTTCCTGGTACAAATCTTCAACTATGTTGTATTTCTAAGTGGCACGAACATTGGGATTGAAAATCTCCTTTTGAATTGTGCTTTTGGGTGGACGCAATGCTGCATCTAATATGGGTTTCTTTATTGTCAGAGTACCTTTTATAGGATAAGTAGTGGGCGTAGACGTGGAGGATTTTTTAGTATTACCTCCATTAGATTCTTTTTCAGGAACGAGATCGTATGTATGTTCCCTGGTAGATAAATTAATTGTCTCACTATGCATCATCAGCACATGAGGGGTCATCGATGTTTCTCCTTGCGAGGGAGTTTGTTGTTATGTAACCATATGTTGTCGTTGTGGTGTGAAGGGGTCAGTTAAAACTAAGGGTTGAGGATTTCCTTTTAGGAATTTTTGGACTTCTTCTCGCTGGGGACATTCTTTCGTGAAGTGGTCATCACTGCATAGTAAACACAGATATTTCTCCTTCCGTTTTGGTTTAGAATTAGTCATGTCTTGATTAGTTTTTTGTTCCTACTGGTTGGAAGATTTTTTGGATTTACCTTTATTTTTCTTCTTACCACCGAATTTCTGAGATGAAACAAATTGAACTAAATTCACCTCCGCGGTGGGAGTAGGATTGGGTGAATTGATTGTGTTATTACCATCTTGTGTCGGAGTTGGATATGGAGCCATGTGTCTTTGTGATCCAATTAATTGGGTGGTAGGTTGGGTTTTAATGGAACCAATTATGCCATTGGCATGTGATCCCATAGTTGGTTTGGATGGGTCTTTGGTGAGGCAAGGGGCATTGCGAATTATGTCATAAAGTGTGCCATATTGAGAATAGACCAAGTCTAGATACTAGGAACGTGCAATGTCTTGTTCCTCTATAACCGCCCTTCCCATGGCTACATATTTGGCTATAAATGACAATAATGATTTGATAAACCAATCAACTAGTAAATGCAGGTTCGGAATAGGAGCCTTAATTAACCGACATCTTCTCCTCCATATATGAATATGATCAGAGATATGAGTGGAGGTATATTTCCAGCGCGAGGTTAAAAGGTATGTACCGGTTTCATAGCGAATTGGTAATTGGAAATGCATGAGAAAGGCCATAGCCAAGGATCGAAAGTCCTTCAAAGAATGTGGTGGAAATGCCAGTGACAATTCTCTGAAAGATCCTCAAATGAATAGAATCATCCATTAAAGAGTTTGAGGAACACCGCAAATGATATTTCATCACGTGGTTTTTTGGGTCTTCACCGGGCTTGCATTCAAACTTGGTTACTATTTTTTATGGCATCTTGAAAGGAATGGGTGGCCAATTGATTCCATGTTGAATGGGATCGTTCATCAAACGTGATAGGTCTAGAAGATCTAATATAGCCTTAAATGGTAAATATCGGTTTGGCTACAGATACTGATAATATTGGTACAACATTTGAGTACTAGTAGGACCATAAATTTGTTGATTATAAGGTGTAGCCATATATGGCAGTGGTCCTCCCATGGGGGGTTGGCCTAGTGGTGGTTTTCCCTGCGAATGAGGGGGTCCTCCATAATGGGGGGTTTTCTAGATGGTGGGGGTGGAGGTGGGACATGTGGTGGAGGTGGAGGTGGGATGCGTGGTGGGGGTGGGGATGTTGGGGGTGGGGGTGGTCCTCCAGCTAGAGGTCCATCCAAGGGAAATTTTTTATCGCCCCATGGGGTGTTTGTATTGATAGGGTAAGGTACTCTGGGATGAAGGTTTCCCAGAACAATTTGATATATTTGACTCAACGCCATATTTTGATTTCCTGGATATGTGTAACCCCATGTATATGGATCCCATGTATGATGTCCCCATGAAGGTTGTCCCATGGATGGAGCCGGACCTCCAGTCATATTGTAAGAAGTAAATGAAGTTTTCCCTCCAGTTACATTATGTATGCTAAACAGAGGTTTCCCCCTAGTTAATTTTTGACTACTGGAAACTGAAGTTTTACCCGTAGTCATATTTTGACCACTGACCATAGGTTTCCCCATAGTCATATTTTAACCACTAACTAGAGGTTGGCATCCAATTGCACGTTACCTTGTAATTGAATATTGTGCTCCAGTTACAAAGTTAACATTTGATGGAGGTTTCCCCTCTGTCATTTGATTTTGAGTCCATATAGTCGGAAAAGATGGCTGGCCTAATTCATAGGAGGTCATGTTGGGCACAGGAATTCCTGGTGAAGAAAGAGCAAAAGAATAAATGGGAGAATGGTATTCAGAATTTACTACTTTCGAAGTGCACGTTAAAGGAAAAATCTGATGTCTTACATTTTCTTCAAGTACCCATAAGATGGATACAGTATCTTGAAGCGGTCCAAAAAATTGCTAGTTTGAGATTAATCTGGTAGGACACCGAGGTGGAGTTGTCTCCACAGTTGATGGTGAACTGAATTCAGAAATAGATTTTCCTAAGGAGGTTCCCCAAAATGAAGTAGTTGCTACCGGGTCATCTAAAGGTCGACTAAATATCCAATCGACAGCTCCAGAATGACCTCCGAGTGAATGGTGAAAAGATGTATCACATGAACAAGGTTGTTCTACCACCAATAGTCCCATGGGATCGATGATAGGTGGATTTACATTAGGGAAATAATTTCCTCTTGCTTTAGTAACTGGGATCTCTTCTTCATGTGGACCATCTGTAGTACGTTGGTCCATATTTTCCCCTATGTTTCCCTCCCCGATGGGGAGATATTCAGGTAGAAAATTTTGCATTCTGCAAGATCGCCTTAAAGGTTGCTCAGCCAAAATGTTTAATAAAAATCTCTCCCTAAAAGAATTCTAAGAAAAAGACACACTTCAAGTTCTACTCAAGCTAAAGGCCACAAACAAACTTCTGTAACAGGTGGGATAATAAGATGGATCCTCATAGGAGTGTCAATTTGTATCAATTGACGATATACTGTAGGGTCCAATAGTAATACTCAACCTAATATTTCAGAGCAGTATCTATGGAGGATTAGGACCGTACCCCTAACCGTATTACCCGACTAGCTAATAGTACATGCGTAGTAGCTCCTCGAGTGTTGTTCTCGATGTATTACAACAACAGGATGGATGATAGTTTACTCAGTTGGTTTTGGGATCCTAAAGGGGTCTCCATATATATGCAAGGTACATGGGAGATCCAGTCCATAGTAGTGTTTTCTAATTGACAATCGTTTGACAGGAGCCTTCATATATACCGTCGAGTACGTGAAGAACCTTTCTATATACTGTTAAGTACATGAAAGGTCATTCTATATACTGACTAGTATGTGTAATAACTACAAGCCTTCGGAATGCGGTGCAGGAAAAAAATGACAGCTCCTATGCTTAAAGACTCCATAACACATCTCTAACCTATCACTCAAGTTCCTAAAAAATTTAACTTAAACTAGCGCTTTATTTTATTGTAGATGGTTAAGTGGACCAATGAAGAGTGGACTCATCCCAATATCATGCAAAAATTAAATAAATGAAGTGCAAGCCCTTTTCTTTTGATGAAAACTATCTATGGGAAGGAGAGAGATATTTTCTTCTTTTGCTGAGACAAATGAAATCTTTCCCGAAATACAACACTATTCTTTTCATTTTTATTCTCAAGAAAAAACCAAAAACACACAACTATATTTCGATTAACCCGAAACCAAAAAATAACACCAAAGAAAAAAAATATTTTTTTTTTTCCAAAAGAGATTCGAAACTATAATCTAAAATGGAAAAAAAAGGATTGAACTCATTTTAATTGCAAAATATCTTACTTTTCGAATAAAGAAACAAAGGAGTTAAAAGACAATTTGAAAGATTGTTTAACAAAAATTTGATGTCTTTCAACAATACATTCAAAAAATCTTAAGAATGATTTCGTTCACTTTGTCCTAATTCAAAATGCAAGAGATCCAACAATTCTGCAATTGTAATCAACAATAGAAGTCCACAAAAAACAATCACCCAAAGCATCCAATCTCAAGCTTCAAAATTACTCACACCAATAAAGAATCTCACAACATCACACCTTAAGAGGGCTTAAAATGTAAATTAAAGTAGCACAGAGACTTCTAAATAGCCATAAGACAAACTTCCTCAATGAGGGTTGAATATCACTCAAAACAAGTAAGGCAACTGCTTGACTACCTAGGACTCACTAAGAAACCAAGACAAGCTTTAAATTTCAAGAAAATGCAAGGAAAAGAGGTAAGTGGTAGATCTGAACTGAGACTGTGACTGATAGAAGCAAAAGAAAAATATCATAAGAACACCCAATCCAATTCTAAGAGGGGATCTTGACCCTATTGCAAAATTTTGCACAGAATCGTGGTCTGCTGTGAAACACGGTGTATCAAAGTGGATCAACACAGTTCAGTATACTACCCAGGAGCATGGTCGACACACTGTATCTGAATATAGGGCACATCAATATCAAGAAAGGGTGATTTTTTTAAAGAAAAAAGAACAAACAGGCCCAACCCCAAAGGATATAGGTATCTCTTAGGTGTCAGATCCAATCTGGATCACCCAATTACTCAAGAGTGCTAAAATTGCAATAAACAAGACAAGATAGGTGACAAGATCTAAAGGAATCCCAAGGAAATGGAAGAGATATTAATGAGATTCTCCCTAGCGGAGTCACAAATTTTGTTGATGGATTAGTTCTCACGTGCGAACATGAGTGAACCTCCCTAGTTTGAATGAGTCAAATCTAGAACAAAATGGGACAATACATGCAAACCTTCACCTAGATCAATCGAAAATCCAAAAGAGATAAAGCAAACAAAACTTACCTTTGATATGAAGTTATCCCTTTCTATATTCAAGTTGTTGCAATCCAACTTCACATATGAAAGAACATGTTATAGATCCAACACAAACAAGTAGCAAGCAAATTCAACTAGAAACAATACAAATGATCTAAACAAATGGTCGAGATTTTTTATACATGAAAATAACAATCAAGTATGGGAAGAAAGTACATCATTGTATTAAATATATCAGTAAGAAATACAACCGTGAGCCTTGCGTTGTAGTCTCCTTCTGGTAGATTCGTCCTATTCCAACATGTCACCCTTGTCTTGAAATGAAACACATCAATAGTTTAATGCTTCTGGGATAATTTCTCCAGCAATTCCTTGCTAACAATTCCTCCTCCCTCATATCCATTCCCAAAGGTATCTTTTATAGGACACTAAGGATAAGAGAGGGGTGAGAATATTGTGAAAAGTGGATGAGATATGATCCCAACAGTTTTGGAGCTCAAGATAGATCCATAGAAATATGAAGGAAAGGTTATCCAATGAGATTCCTCTCTAGAAGCTTCTCGAAAACCTATTTTTTCTCATAGAGAGGTATATGTTCTTTTCAATGGAGCAACATGTGGCAATATGGTTCGACGCGAGTTGATTTGAAGGCAAGTTGTGCCATCAATGCGAGTTTCCAATGGGGCATCCCGCATTGATGAGCTTTCATCATGGTTTTCTAGTGCAGCAAGGCACGCCGAAGTTGCAAAACAAGCAAAGTTGTAGGTTGAGGAAATCAAGGACCATCCACTATGAAAATCACTTCAGGGATTGTGGAAACATGAGGTCATAGGTTTGGTGCTACTGACGAAAATTTCGTGTAACACTAGGGTACTTGGGAAGATAAATATATTTTCCATGTTGAGAAACCTTACATTAATAAGAATATTCCAAGAGGAATTGATTATAGTAATCAAAGGAACTAGGGATGGTCCCCAAGGGGTATCCAACTCCCCAATATTGACATGCGGAATTTTGATGGCAAGGACCCCATAACATAGATATTTCAGATGAAGAAATTCTTTGATATACACCAGGTACCAAATCTCGAAAAGGTACCTATTGCATATTATATTTAGAAACTAAGCATTTTGTGTGGTACCAATGGATTTGTGAACTCAAAAATAATTCCATTATATCTTGGTCCATTTTTATAGAAGAATTGATATCATATCGTGATGACGTTAAGAGAAATTCCTTCTTTACCCAATCGATAAATCTAAGGAAAAAGGGTCTAGTAAGCAAGCACATTTAACAATTTCAAAAGTTGAGTCTCAGAGTGGAGGGAATACCATATGATAAATTGTTGGATCTCTTTATTGGAACCTTGAAGGATAACATCCAACATGAGGTACACCTCTTTGAACCAAAATCCTTAGAAAAGTATTTCATATTGGTAAGGAAGTTTGAAATTAAAAGCATGGTGATGTTTACTAGAAGAACCACCTCCAACACATGTAGAGAAAATAATGTTCCTTCTTCTAACACACCTCAAAGGTTGACACCTCAACAATTGGATGAAAGAAGAGAAAAAGGTATATTATTTAATTGTTATAGCAAGTATATTAAGGAACATAAGTGTAGTAAGAAGAAATTATTCTACATAGATTGTGAAGAGGAAGAAGCAAAAGAATAAGAACCATATCTAACCGAAGAAATAAAAGAAATTACTATTGAAGAGATTAATCTCACCATATATCATCATGAATTGGCTATAACTATCACTCCTCAAACTCTCAATATCAAAGGATATATCAAAAATAAAAAGGTAGTAGTGTTGATTGATTCTGGTAGTACTCATAATTTCATTCATTGTAAATTAGCCAAATTTTTCGATTGATTTGTATATCCAGCACCAAAGTTTCAAGTAATAATTGTAGATGGAGGAACTATCAAGTTTTCAAGGAAATGCCATAATATCAATCTTACTATGGGGGAATATGAGTTGAATAGACCTATGGTTTCTATCCCAATGGGTGGTGATGATGATATCTTAGGGGTTCAATGGATACAATCATTGGGAACAATGGCTTTTAATTTTCAAGATTTTTTCATGAAATTTTCTTTGGAAGGAAAATAATTTGAATTAATGGGTATCACAGGGAATCCAAGCAAGGTGATAAGCTCTAAGGGTATGAAAAAATTGTTGAAAAAGGGACATCAAGATGTAATTGCATAAATATTCTCACTAGATGTTCAAACATCTAAGCCTCCTAATCCCTTGGATCTCCAAAGGGTCATTGATAAGAACTCCAAGGTATTTGAAGATATTACAAAAGGACTTCTGCCTACTCGATATTTTGATCATGATATTCACTTAATTCCTGGAAGTGTTCCTCCTAACATCAGAACTTATAGATGCCCCTAAGGTCAGAATACTGAAATTGAGCATATGGTTGAAGAAATGTTAGAGGATGGAATCATTAGGCCTAAACAAATTTCTTAATTTGTACCAGTGGTAATGGTACAAAAGAAGGAGGGATCATGGTGTATGTATCCATATTATAGAGAACTCAGCAATATCACCATTAAAGATAAGTTTCCCATTCTTATGATTGATGAATTTTTAGATGAACTACATGGAGCAGTTTACTTCACAAATTTGGATCTTTATTGAGGGTATCATCAGATTAGGATGAAGGAAGAAGACATCCCAGAAACAACATTAAAAAATCATGAACGTCATTATGAATTTCTGGTCATGCCTTTTGGCCTTACGAATGCACCTTCTACATTTCAAGGTTTGATGAATTCCATTTTCAATCCCTTCCTTAGAAAAATTATGGCCGTATTTTTTGAAGATATGCTAATCTATAGAAATTCTTGGGAAGAACATGTTCAACATGTTGACAGGGTGCTACAACTACTAAAGGAGCAACAACTATATGCAAAACCTTCCAAATGTTTATTTGGGGTAAAGGAGGTAGACTATTTCGGTCATATTGTATCTCGTGAAGGTTTCAAGGTAGACCCTAACAAAATTAAATCCATGATGGATTGTCCAATTCCCAAAAACATGAAGAATCTTAGATGATTATTAGGTTTGGAAAGGTACTACCACAAGTTTGTTCAGAATAATGGAAGAATAGAAACACCTCTAACGATATTATTGAAGAAGGAATAATTTTTGTGGACTCCAGATGCAACTCAAGCATTTGAACAAATTAAAGAGGCAATGTGCAAAGCTCCTATTTTGACCACACTAGAGTTCACAAAAACCTTCATTGTGGAATGTGATGTCTCATGAAATGGAATCGATGTTGTTCTAATGCAAGAAGGATGGCCACTTGCTTTCGAAATTTGACCAATAAAGGGAAAGAACTTACAGAAACCCATTTATGAGAAGGAAATGATGGAAATACTACATGCGCTTAAGCAATGGTATCCTTACCTAATAGGTAGGAACTTAAAAGTAAAAATAGACCATGATAGTCTTAAATACTTCTTGGACTAGAGACTATATTCAAAAGATAAAAAAAATGGGTAACCAAGGTGTTGGGATATGACTTTGAAACAATCTATAAAAGAAGGAACCAAAATGTGGTGGACGATGCACTCTCCATAAGATATGAATACATTGAGGCAATACTTTGTGTGATTTCGATTATACAACTCGATTGGCTTCTAGCAGCAAGCGAAGAATGGAAGAATAGCCTATATGTGTGGTCACTCTTTTAAAAGCTACAAAAGTATCCCAGTGTATCAAATACTTTTGTATCAAAAAATGAATCACTATGGTACTAAGGTATTAAATATGATGTTCAAAGGTTCATGGAATATTTTTTGGTTTTCCAACAAAATAAGGTTGAAAAATTTAAGACCCTAGGTCTTTTACAACTATTAGAAATACCTTATCAACACTGGGAGGAAGTCTCAACGGATTTTATCACAAGTCTACCCAATTCATAAGGGAATAATTTTATTATGGTGTTTGTTGATGGAATCACAAAGTATGCACACTTTTGTGTGCCCTCTCACCCTATTAATGCAAGTATAGTTGTTGCATCCTTCATGGAAATAGTTCAAAAGCTACATTGCAACTTGAAGATTATTGTAAGTGATAGAGATCCAATTTTCACTAGAAAATTTTGGACTGAATTATTTTCTTATTTGGATACCCATTTGGCTCATAGTTCTTATTATAATTGCCAATCCAATGGGGAGACTAAGATAGTGAAAGGATATCGTTGCTAATTTGCATCTAATAAACAAACGCAATGGGTGAAATGGTTATAAAAAATGTCTCCATTTATGGAACTTTATGGGTACCCTCCTCCATATATCACATATCCCTTAGATGAAAAATCTAAATTTCAAGTTGTGGAAGATCACCTAGAGCACCAGCAAGAAGTTCTCTAGATATTGAAGGACAACTTGGCTATGTCAAAGAACAGGATGAAACAACAAGCAGATCAACATCGTAGTGAAAGGAGTTTTGAAGAAGGGGATTGGGCATTTTTGAGGCTACAACCTTACAAATAGATGTCCTTCAAGCAACTAAATAAAGACAATAAATTAGAACCCAAGTACTATGGTCCTTATAAAGTGTTGTAGAATATTGGTAGTATGGCTTACAAATTGGGGCTCCATTCATCTTCAAGGGTAACCCAGTTTTCAATGTTTCTTTCTTAAAGAATGTAATATGAGATAGGATCCAAATTCAAACTATCTTGTCAGAGATTGATGAAGAAGGAAAATCCATATTGGAACCTAAACAAATCATAGAAATAAGGACCAAACAAATACAAAATAGGTCTATTACTAAGTACCTTGTCAAGTGGAAAAACTTACCAGTTGAAGATTCTACATAGGTTAGATGAGTCCTTCATACATAAGTATCCACAACTAATCAAGTATTTAGGAAAACAATTTTCTGAAAGGGAGGGGCATGTTAATCCCTAAATGTTGGCACATTACCCCCTATATTGTGGCTCATTACATATTATTAATGTCGGTTTGGGTCTATTAGTGGTAATTTTCATTGGTATTATTATATTAGTTATGTCGGATTGGATCTATTAGTTATCACTAAATGTCTTTATCTCCTATATATAGGAAGAATACCTTTTCATTTGAAGAATCTTGTCTTGTCATGTCTTTTGTACTTAGTAAATTGTATAAGGAGGTTTCCCCATCGAAGAGGCTTCCATGAATCATCTCTTTTCTTCATCATTAAGGCGTGGATTACTCTTTTTGGTCTATTTGTTCTCTTTTCATGCTTTTTCTTGCACTTAGTTGCATAATATATTGGGCCATTAGGTAAAGGATCACTAGGTATGAAAAATTGAATGCTTAACTTGGTGGTGTATAGGCACTCCTTTAGGCAAGGAAAATATAGCTCTACATTCTTCTATAATCTTGTTCAACTGCTTCTATTATTTCAAGAGACCTTATGCTGAGGTCGTGGTGGTTGTAGTGACATTCCATATACTTTCTGACTAAACCATGAAGATGAGAAATTTTCTAGTCCAAGAGATGACCTTCTGGCATTTCTTTGCAAACATTACGGAAACTACAATAGTTTAGACTACGTCGGGTATCCTATAGAGTTGGCCTTCTGTTGGATTCCAACAACTCCCCTTCAATTCCTAAGGGTCCCAAGTATGAATTTTCACTCATAGGTCAAAATACACTTTAATCTAGCACGTCTTCTTATTAATCCGATTGCATTTAATACTCTTATTTGGCAAATAACACTGTGCTAAATTTTTAGAGTTCCTTTAGAATCTTTGATTCTGAAGGTACTCTGATTATGAATGGTTTGGATAAGGATGATTATATGTTGGTTGCAATGATTATGTTTTTTCTTGGTGATTTATGCAAATATTCATCCATTCATAAGAAACAATGGTGTATTGATTAGTCATCAATTTCTAACATGAATTTCACAGCTACTAAAGTAACCAATTAATGTCTTGGTTCATGTTGTTAAAGGAACATAACATTGAATTTCACACAAAGTGCGGTGAAATTAACCCATTACTATCGTATTTTATGTTACCAAGGAAATTCATTAAAACACTTATAGCAACTCCTAAAATTCATAAGTTGTTTTAATTTCATAGTGGTAGGGTGCATTAAATTTATTTTTAAATGAGGTGATCAAAGTTGTTATATCATGTGTAATGGTGTATAAGATTGTGTCCATTATTATTTATTTCTATACCTCTACATTATCTTTTGATATATCATAATTGACCTCTCGATCCTATAGCTAAGCCCCATAATTACCTGCCACTCATTCACATTATGAAACATGATTATCAAATTCACCATGCCCAATAATAAATCATAGATCGGATTGATCATATGTTTATACCTTGTGAATTATCATTTAAACATTGGATCGTGACCTATGTACATGGTTTTAAACATTTGTCATGTTTATTTGATATCATAATAACTCATGAGGGTAGTCCATCGTCGATTTAAATGAATAAAAAAATAAAGGTTTGTCTTAGGTCTATCAAACATGAATTATACTCATTCTTTTGCAAGCTTTATCAAGGGTTCTTTGTACGAGGATATCATGGATATTAGTGCATTCTGGATGAGTATTCAATCCAATCCCCACAAGTCAAGGGTAAGAACATATGTATTATGTTGCTCTTTGTTGGTTTGGTATTTTTGTTACCCTTTCCAACCCTCGTTTTTCTTTATGTCTTCGATGAATCGTTATGAGATGTATGGGGCTGATATTTTTTTAGCCAATGAAGAACTATTTTTCCAGTTTTATAAAATTGGATAGGTTCCCTTCTTTAGTAATTTTGATGGCCATAATCAAGAAGTAACTAGGTTGTTTGCCTTATCTTTTGATGTCGAATGTACCCATATTAGCGACCTAAATATAATTTTATTAGAGGACTTTGTTGTTAAAGCAACTGAGCTCCCACGATAATGGGATAAATGGTTCAAAGGGAGACGAGTCCGAGACAACTCACTGAAGCAATTTCTGAAACACCCGAAGCATGAGGTGAACATCAATGGAGGCATTCCCATGAAACTATTCAAGAAGTGATGGCAAGATTCCCTTCAAATTATTATAAGGTATTTAACTTGTGAAGGTTGGTTTTTTGTTGTCTACTTTTATCATTTAAGGTTCTTAATGATATTCAAAGGCCATGCTCTCGATATGCTATACTATTTTCTCAGTGTCCTTAGCAATAGGGTTATAGTGAAGAAGACCATGGGAGACAAAGAGAGAATCATTTTTCACAATAGTCTGATTAAAATTTTGATTCAACACAGACTTCATTAGTTAAATAATACATGGGAAAACTTATTAACTCACAATGGGTTTGAGGATTATCAACATTGGCCTCGATACAAACCCAAAACCAGAAAAAAATGTAGGGCTCGAGCACAAGAAAATCATGAAGGTGATTTACATGTTGATTATGTATATATAGATCATGTTGAATCCAAACCCTCTAATGATTTTCATTCTGAAGATTATGGTTTTGGTATTAATCCAATTATAGGGAAATCTAGGGTTTCTAGTTCTAAAAATCACCAACAATCCACTTACTGTGTGGAAAAATCACAAGGTTTTGATCATGAAAATTAATTTCATCCTATTTTCTCTAACCCTAAGTTCAATTTTTCATCTATCAAAAAAAGGGCAAAGAATTGTTAGGAGAAAAATCTAAAAATCATAAATTTGAAGCTAAAAGGGTTAATATTGAATGTGATGGTCAAACTAGCATACTTTCAGTTGATGTGGCCAAATGTAGGTCATCTAGAAGCATGTTTGCTTCTCTCTTATTGAAAATAAACCTACAAAATTTTGAGCCACCGATTATCAATCCTAGTGAATTTGAGGCAGAGACATTGATTGCACATGAAAATGTTGATGTAACAGACCAAATCGATCCTCATTTTATGCATGATTCAACCTCTACTACCAGATATAAGAACACTAGGGACGATAATCATTCTACTCAATCGTATCAAGAGGTGAATCAAGTCGAGAGTGATGATCACGAGATTTCCCAAGATTAGAATGTTAAACCTATGAAGTTTCCTATCGATGAAACTCAAATACAAAGGATTTCAGGGTTAGAGATTGAGCTCAAAGAATCTAAATTGATTAACATTTTTATGAAAGATGAAATTGTTATATTGAAGGTCACTGTGTTTATGCTTGTTGAGAAATGGGAGGCTATGAAGGATAATAAATATAAATACAAGTCCCATAAGAATGAAATGGATCAGAAAAATAGGAAACGGTTCAAACAAAACAAATCCAACATGACAAAAATAACCAAACTTAAAGAAAAACTTAAAGAGGAAAGGAGAGCTACTCATGTACATGTGTCAGTTGATGCAGCACATAGGGTTTGACAGGAATATATTTTCATTATTTATTTTGTCTTTTTGAATCCTTGTTAATGTATCGGTGTTATTTACTTATGATTTCAATATATGGCTGAAAACGCAGGTAATGAATTTTATCATATGCTTCATCATTTTTAATTTTGGTTACTAGTATGAGAACACCTACAGAATCATAGATTCTGTAGGTCATGTTTGATAATACATTTATTCCTTAATATGGTAGTTGTTAATTACTGGGGCATTTTAAAGATAAGTATTAACTTGGATTTTGATATGGCAATTTTCATTTTCAAGTTTTTCCTATTATGAATATGCTCATGTTTTCCAAATCGGCCTAGGAATTTCCTATATTCCTACTTTCATCATGAATACTCAAAATAGCGTTAAATGAGGTTCTCTATAGTTGGTTCTCAGTCATTCAATTGAGTAAGTCCTATGTTGATCATCTTCAATGAACTCCTTCATATTCAAAGACAAGTGGTGTATCTTGTTTGATTATTTATATCCAAATGAGGATAGTTAGGTGTGTCATCACATTGTATTAAAACACTTCTTTGATGTTCATCTATTTTGATAAGTGTTAGTTGTAATTAGTTTAATCACTTGACCTACGAAGTTGGTATGTTGGTTTTGATGTAAAAACTATATAATTCAAAGTCCAATGATTCTTTATGGAGTTTGAGGAGGAGTATGGAGAGTATCTATAATAGTCACTTATAGACATTGTTATACTATCACTATTTAGAGTTTGTTCAAAGACAAAGTTGTGCAAAGTTCTACTTACTGGTATTATATTGAATTTTGTTCAACAATTCTTGAATTTTATTTCAATATCATAAAATCATGTTTGTTTATTATACTTGTATATATTTTTTTCATGTGTCCTTTAAGATTATGTTCAAGTGTTACACCAAAATGTCGTCACCCTTGTGCAAGTGTCGCAAATGTCGCAAGTGTTGCAAGTGTCGTCATCCTGACCTAGTGTCATCACCATGACCGTTGCAAGTACCGTCATTATGACCAAGTGTTGTCATCATGATCGTTGTGATAATGTTGTCATCTTGACCATTGTGTAAACTCTTTGCTATGTTACCTAAACCCATTTTAGAGTAAAAACATATCCCTGAAGTTTCCCATGATTGGAGGGCTTAACTGACCTACTTTTCAAGGTTGTCGCAGTCTGCCCTTGTGCAACATGCGACTTTGCAGGTTGTCCTAATGCAACCTGTGACGATGTCAGTTGTTTGGATAGAAGAGTATCTTCGAGCCCATTCTCAAAGATAAGTGATGTGGAGGCCTATCCCTAGGCTCTAGGTGAGGTGGCATTTTGGTTCTTAACCTTATGGAATGATCCCTTAACCATCTCCCCCTAATCCTCAACCTACCCTATCTCTTTAGCCCTATATAAACACCCACTCTCTCCATGGGAGGTGGGAAGGTCTATGGTATCCTTATGCTAATAGAATCCATATTGGTGATTGGGAAGCTTGTACCATCTTGGAGGCATCGGTTGGACATGTTGTATGGAGAATGCGACGTTGAGGCTTTGGTTGTAGTTTCATCCTTTCTATGTATTCCCACTTTTTATACAGTTAATATAATATCTTTCCATAAACTGTTGTCTCATTGATGATGATGTTTAGAGTTTTCTCCCTTAACTGTTAACTTATATCAATCATATGAAATGTATGCTTTCACTATTTGTTAGTATCTATATGTTCAACAGGTTCTTGCAGCTGGAGATCTGATGACGCTGGAGCATTGGATCAACAAAGAGCAAAGGGATCTGCAAATCTAAGGTAAGCTATCTATCCACTAGTTTGCACTTCTATTGATATAGGAAAGTAGATCTATATTCTGTTTGATTTGTTCTAGACTTGCATTAACCTAGGGAGATCATGCCTTAGATCCATCTTTGGTAGATTTTCCATTAACAAATTTGGCGACCATAGTGGGGATTGAACATAGTTTTAGTTTTCAATTTGAATTCCATTTTCAGTTGATTTCTTTTGACATCCATCTAAATTGCCTCCTAAGTCTCTTTCACCATCAGATCTTCACTGTGAAGAGTCTAATTACCTTCCTCTGAGTTTGCACATCCCATTTGCAGACCTGTTTATTGCTCATTATCTGGAGAATTGGTTCATTTTTTAACCTAGATCTCGCCTGTCGCACCTGGTCAATGTACCCAGAGCGACACTATGTGTTTTTTGATCGTTGTTCTTAGACTATTAGTATGTTGTCGCATCCCTTCCATTGTTCTATTGCGATGTTGTCGCACTATGCACAAGCACAGAGTGCGTCGTTCTGCCAAAATTTCCATACAGGCACCCCTTCCCCATTTCTTATTTGAATTTTGGTTTATGTGCAGACTCCTCTACACTATACCTTCTAGGAAGAGACCCTTTTGTCCAGCAATGTTTTGTTTGGCTTGTTTGTATTGTTTTTTGGGTCTTTTGAGATTTGGATTCATGTTTGGCCCTTTGAGTAAAAACTAGTGTTTTGCTTGCATTTTTAAGCGAAATGGGTGCATTCTTCAGTTGTTTTGACCCATCTCAAGGTTTTGAGATCGTTTTTGGTTTGGTATGATTGACTTGTTTTAAAGACTTGAAGAGTGTGGGATAGCCATGTCTTTTTGAGCCTCTCTTTCTTGGGCTATGCATCTTGTTTCCCTTACGTGCCGAGCTATTAAATCATTTTTGGGAAAGATTGATTTTTTGTCTCCATTTTAGTTCAAAGAAAAGCTTGATTTTGTCACTCCTTTCCTATATTCATGAATTTGGAAAATGTAAATATTCTTCTTATTTATTTTGATCATTTGATATTCTTGGTCTTATCATCATAAGAAGAAGAAAGGCTTGTTTCAGATTTGTGTGCATTTGAGTTAGATAAGATTGTTAAGTGCTTATCTTTGTCTTGCATTTGATTGGAAACGTTTGTGGAATCCTTCTTTCCGTAGCTTAGATGTGTCTTTTTCAAGTGTAAAAAGATAGGAAATGAGTTATAATTATTGCATTTGGTAGATTTTGAGCCTTTCTTGAGTGCCTTTGACTTGTTTGGCTGCTTGCCATTTTTCTTTGGGAATTTCTGAACGATTAGATTGTTGTATATATTCTCTCACTTTCTGTATATAGATGCGAAAAGTGTTTAGTTATCAAGTTTCATTTTGGATACATTCATTTGAAAATTGAAAGTGCTTCATTATTTTGTCTTATACATTGTTAAGATTAGTTGCATCTTTCATTTTCTTTGCGCTTTTTAGATGATTATTGCAGAAAGTTAGAATTATTGCACTCTAGGAAGGAATTCTTCTTTTCGCTACTACTTAAGTACTTTTGGTTTGAAAGAAAGAAAAATCTCTCCCTACCTTAAGTAGTTTTCATTGAAAAGGAAAGGAAAATGTGCATTATCATATAGTTGAGGATTGCATTATGTTTACATTTATGTACTCACCTCATGCATCCACCTAACCGTACAAGATAAAATTAACTCTAGCTTAGGTTAAAATCATTTAGTAACTATGCGTAAGTTAGAGACATGTTCCGGCGTCGTTAAGCATGGCAGATGTCGTTATTTTCCAGCACTGTAGTTCGAGGGCATTGTAGTCTTCCACGTATATCGGTATATCGAGCTCCTTCACGTACCGACCAAGTACCATAATCCATACTTGGCATATATCGAAGGGTGTATCACATACTCGACATGTATATCGGAAGGTCTCGTGCCAACGGCTATGCATTAGACAGCACCACTACTGATTTGAGCTCCCACGTACCTTGTGTATATCGGGAGACACCATTAGGATTCATGAAACCAACCGAATTAACCATTTGGCCGTCTTGGCAAAGTAATACACTGAGAACAACACTTAGGGAGATTAGCATGCACATACTGTCCAGGTAATTGGGTATGCAGGCAAGGGTACGGTCCCAATCCTCGTCGCGTCATATTGTTGGACCCTGCAATATATAGTGGTTTGCGATGCCTTGATAATCCCATGAGGTTCCAGACTTTGAATCCACTCCTATTCACACAGTTTGCTTGTTGCTTTTAGACTTGAGTAATGCTTGACTTGTATGGTACTTTAGAGACTCTTAGGAAGTCTAGATATGGGAGACTCTTCTGGGACTACCAACTAGGAGGCACCTTTCCAAGGTATGCCATTTGTTATTCCCTCTTGTGGAACTGTTGGTCCTCTCTTTATGGCTACATTGAGTCTTCCTGGATTGACGATAGGATTACTAGTATGGTTATTCTCCAATCCAGTTACACCAAGTGCACCAATTGTGTCGAACCTAGGTCCTTCACCACATGAGCATCGATCTCATGGTGACCCTTCTCCTTCTCCATCGAAAGTTGTATCGGCTTCCATCTCTTCCTCTTCTCCTATTGAAAACTATGATGTTAGTAAGAAGTCTAGTGTGAAGAAGAAGAAAGGGAAGATTAAGAAGAAGAAAGATAAAAAAGAAACCACGTGTCAACCATCTGCCTCTGATGACACTCATTCTATGAGAATTCCTCGTAAGCCAAAGTTCCCTTGCAAACTTTGCAAGGGTGATCACCTTCTCAAGAATTGTACCGGTCTTTCCCGTGTGTCAGAAGTGTGGTCTAAAAACCCCAAATCGTTTGTATCGTCAACCTTTTACCATCATGTTGATGATACTCCCTTGACCAGTGATCCATTGGTGAAGGGTCAGAAGGGTAGAGCTGTAGACCCTTGCTGGATATGCAAGGGCTTGCATCGTACTTACCTTTGTCAAAGCATGAATGAAGCTTCATGGTGGTTCGAAGATATTACTAGTTCTCAACAGGTGCTTCCAACAAGTGATAGTAAGTTGCCCCTTGACCCCCCACTGGTTGATCAAGTGATCAATTCAGTTTCATCTGTAGTTGATCCCACTCTTCCTTTTGAGAGTGAAGTGATCAAGTCGCTATCATCTCCACTCGATCTCGCTCTTTCATTGGAGAAAGTCCAGACTGAAGCAGTCACCATAACACAATCTTTGTCTCATTCTTGTCTTCCAAGTGAGAGTAAATTGGAAACTGCTGATGTTTTCCTAGTCAGTTCAGAATGTCCTAGGCAAGGGGAAACCCTGTCTATTCCTGCAGTCCCACCCCCAAGTATTGAGGTCATTTCCTTTGATTGGAATGGTCTAACAGAATCTCGTCTTCCTTTGAGTATTCCTTTTCAAATATCTGTTGGAGTTTCCGATAAAGAAATATTTCGTACGATAGTTGATGAGGGAGCATCTGTTAGTATTTTATCCTCAACTACTTGGCCAGCTATAGGTTCCCCCCAGCTTGTGCCAGTAACTGACCAGATTTTGGCTTTTAATAGAAGGCCTACCGGACCTTTAGGGATTCTCCCGCAATTACCCATCACGTTGAGAGGTAAAATTGTTTATGTTGATATCATGGTTGTCCAAGGTCCTTTAGATTTCAATCTACTCCTTGGATGTGATTATGTCTATGCTATGAAAGCCATCGTGTCCACACTCTTTCGAGTGATGTATTTTCCCTATGATGGGAGGATTGTGACCATTGATTGGCTTTCCTACGTGACACCCACTCATCATATGACTCCTAGTCATCAGACTTCCCTAAATGTTCCACATGTTTTAGTGGTTTCTTCCCCCTAAGGATGGGTGTACGAGCACGGTTTATGTTATGTTTCAAGCTCGTTAAAAAATGAAACCAACCACCCTAGCATAGTTTACCTTTGGTTTCAAGCTTGCATAAAAATGAAACCAATCCACTAGAGCATAGTTTTATTCTATTTCAAGCTCGTTAAAAAATGAGATAGACCCCTCTAAGCATAGTTTATCTTTGGTTTCAAGCTTGCATAAAAATGAAACCATCCCCTCGAGCATAGTTTTATTCCATTTCAAGCTCGTTAAAAAATAAAATGGGCCCCCTCGAGCATAGTTTTATTCCATTTCAAGCTCGTTAGAAAATAAGATGGGCCCCCTCGAGCATAGTTTTATTCCATTTCAAGCTCGTTAAAAAATAAAATGGGCCCCCTCAAGCATAGTTTTATTCTATTTCAAGCTCATTAAAAAATGAAATAGACCCCTCTAAGCATAGTTTACCTTTGGTTTCAAGCTTGCACAAAAGTGAAAACAATCCACTCGAGCATAGTTTTATTCCATTTTAAGCTCGTTTAAAAATAAGATGGGCCCACTCAAACATAGTTATTGTCTATTTCAAGCTTGTGTAAAAATGAAATAGATCTCCCTCCCATCGGTTTGAGTCTCTCGCTAGAGTTAGAACTCAAACCTTCATTTCATCTGATTCTCGTTTTCCCCCCGTTGGTGAACATTTTCATATTAGTAGCCAGGTTGGTAGTTGGGTTAGCAAGCAACATTTTTTAGATGAAATGAAGCTTGGGGGGCATGCCACATGTCGTACCATCAGCAATCATGTTGAGGGAACACCACTATGTTAAGCTGCTAGCAATCATGCTGGGGGCATTTTCCAACCTCTGGGCATCATGTTGGGAAGGAACCCGTCGATGGGCCTTAACCTATGAGTATAATTCCCTTTCTGTGTCAAGCTCTTTAAAAAATGAAACAAGTCATTCGAACAGAGTTCTATTCCTGTGTCAAGCTCGTTAAAAAATGAAACATATCCTTTCCCTTTGAGTCGAGTCTCCTCGTAGACTTAGTACCTAAACCTTCTTTTCACCCGCCTATGCCTTAGGCGAATGAAATGAAGCTTGGGGGCATGTCTTCAACCTCTAGAAGTTACTTTGAAGTCAACTCGATCGCCTCTCCACACCACGTTGGAGCTAAGTCACTTACTTCTAGAAATCATGCTAGGGGCACACACTAACCTCTGGATGCCATGTTGGGAAAAAGTTCACTATTGGGAACATTTTCGAGCATACTTTCCTTTTTTAGTTTTCAAGCTCATTAAACCATGAAAAATATCCCGAGCATAGTTCATTTTCTGTTACAAGCTCGTTAAAAAATGAAGCAGACATCATGAGCATTCTTCCAGCCTATCTTCGAGCTTGTTAAAAATAGTAAGATAGTATTTAAACTTACTTTTTCACTTTTTTCGTGCTCTAGTTAAAACATGAAAAGTGGTTTGAGCTTACTTTTCACTTTTTTCGTGCTCTGGTTAAAACATGAAAGATGGTGTTGAGCTTACTTTTCACTTTTTTCATGCTCTGGTTGAAACATGAAAAGTGGTTTGAGCTTAATTTTTACTTTTTCGTGCTCTGGTTTAAACATGAAAACGATTCTGAGTGCTTTTGATACCATTCTCATGCTCGTTAAAAATTTGAGTTAAAAAGGTGTGTCTAACAAGTATAGGTTTATCACTTTATCCAACCTCACTAGACTATTTACGGAAAAGGAACTGTGCCAAGTTTACTTTTTCCTTTGTCATACTCGGTCATCAACCATGACAAAGTTGTTCATGGAGTTCTTTTAAAGCTCTTTTCAAAATCCCTAAATAGGAAAAGATTGCCAAGCGAACTTGATGCTTTCACGCTTGTAAAAGCATTTGAATGATCGTCTTTCTGGTGATAGTTTACCCCTTTTTTGGACCATGAGGTACTAATTACGAAAAAGGAATACTCCAACCAACCATGGCTAGAAGAGTCCTCTCCCGCGTTTTTTTACCCTTTTCCGGGCGATGAGGCTAACTTTACGAAAAAGGACCATTGGAGTCTCCTTTAGTTCTTTCCAGACTCTCTAAACATGAAATGACGCCGAGTTTTTCTTCTTTGGACTCGTTAAATTTTAAACATTGAAGGGCCCATTATGGGACGAACCCCTCCTTTCCTAGGTTCATAAAACTTTTGGGATTGGACTCATCTATGAGATGAGCTATACCGAGCATCTGGTTACCCTCATCAATCTTGTCAAAAACACATGAGGCACTCATCAATCATGATGGGGAAAAAGGAAAGATTTTGTGTTACATCATAATTATGGTAGTACATAGTCACTCTTGAACATGGCACTCATTTGCATTTGCATTCAGTACTTGGATAATCTGTTTGTCCTCGAGTCTTGTCAATTCCATGAGTCGTGTCGCTCCTTTGGATCAGCCAAAGAATGTTTCCACCATCAGTTGCATTAGGGGTTGGTATCATTCTCGTCATGTCAATACTGCCAAGTCATGCCATGCCCATGTTCAAGAGATGTTTCATTACTCATCATCTGTAGTCAGTACACCTTCAATCATGTTGGTCTACCTTGATTCAGTCTTGCACATTACTCTGCCATCCAATCTACCCTACACATCTTTTATTGAGTTTCATGTCGATGATGGGGGATTCATCATGGCCCTCCTTCGACGGATTCATCCTTGTCGACATCGACTCATCATCCGAGGATTGAATCTAGAAACCAATCAAGTACCTTGGCCCTGCATGCCTCAATGGTAGGTTACCTCGCTTTCATCATGAGTTTACATCAATGACTCTTGATTGAAAGATTTCATCTTGCGTTCGACTTCAACTCATGTATTCATGCTTGATGTTATGTACTGTGATACCTTGGGAATCATTAACATCAATGGTGATCTCCCTCGCACTTGTTAACAGTATACATTAATGACCGATAATCAAGTGGTTTCTACCATGTTCGACTCCAAAACATTGTAATCACATGGATAGATTCGTGTCATCGCAGGTTCAGCTTGAAGACCCTGGGGAAGTTATTTTCTACCTAGGTTGCGATGGAGATTGTTTGAAATGCACAGATCCACTTTTGTATTGGTCGTGGCTGTGTTTTCAGTTCAGAGTTACACGGATCCACTTTTGTATTGGTCGAGGCTCTGTTATTATCTCCATGGATCTACGATTGTGTCTAGCAGTCATGATTGTGTTTAGTTGGTCTTTACTATCATGGATCTGTAATGTATTGGTTGGCAGCCATGTTTTGTGTTGTATGAGACTTGTGGATCTCAGGTCATTTCTGTAGCAACTCCTTCCAACCAGCAAGTCCTTGCCATTTTTCTTATTACAAAGCATTTCACCTGTCTCATTCCGTCAGTTTCATGCTTTGGGGGGCATTCTGTTACACCAAAATGTCGTCACCCTTGTGCAAGTGTCGCAAGTGTCGCAAGTGTTGCAAGTGTCGTCATCCTGACCTAGTGTCGTCACCATGACCATTGCAAGTACCGCCATTATGACCAAGTGCTGTCATCATGATCGTTGTGATAATGTCATCATCTTGACCATTGTGTAAACTCTTTGCTATGATACCTAAACCCATTTTAGAGTAAAAACATATCCCTGAAGTTTTCCATGACTGGAGGGCTTAATTGACCTACTTTTCAAGGTCGTCACAGTCTGCCATTGTGCAACATGCGACGTCGCAGGTTGTCCTAATGCAACCTGCGACAATGTCAATTTTTTGGATAAAAGAGTATCTTTGAGCCCATTCTCGAAGATGAGTGATGTGGAGGCCTATCCCTAGGCTTTAGGTGAGGTGGCATTTCGGTTCCTAACCTTATGGAAAGATCCCTTAACCATCTCCCCCTAATCCTCAACCTACCCTATCTCTTTAGCCCTATATAAACACCCACTCTCTTCATGGGAGGGGGGAAGTTCTATGGTATCCTTATGCTGATAGAATCCATATTGGTGATTGGGAATCTTGTACCATCTTGGAGGCTTGGCTTGGACATGTTGGATGAAGGATGCGATGTTGAGGCTTTGGTTGTAGTTTCATCCTTTCTATGTATTCCCACTTTTTATACAGTTAATATAATCTCTTTCCATAAACTGTTGTCTCATTGATGATGATGTTTAGAGTTTTCTTCCTTAATTGTTAACTTAGATCAATCATATGAAATGTATGCTTTCACTATTTGTTAGTATCTATATATTCAACAGGGTCTTGCAGTTGGAGATCTGACGACGCTGGAGCATTGGATCAACAAAGAGCAAAGGGATCTACAAATCTAAGGTAAGCTATCTATCCACTAGTTTGCACTTCTATTGATCTAGGAAAGTAGATCTATATTCTATTTGATTTGTTCTAGACTTGCATTAAGCTAGGGAGATCACGCCTTAGATCCTTCTTTGGTAGATTGTCCGTTAACATCAAGTGAATTATGTTATCTTTGAACACTTGTTATTTTGAAATCTGTTTGAATGATTATATAATTCATATGATAATAATTTTCTTTGTTATTTTATGAGTTGTGTAACCAATTATTAATATTGTTATGAGTGAATGTTAAGTTTGTTTTTAATATTCTTTGATATCAGTTTTCATCTTTAATTCATATTTTTAATAGGATTCATGGTTAGAATTAATTAGCTTAGATCAATTGTGTTATTTAGTAGCTACTAAAATTTGAGTTTTTTGTAGTTAGATTAATATAGGAAATTAGCTAGTTCCTATTAATACTTATTGTATATTTTAGTTTATGCTTTAACCACTAGTACAAAATGAGACACAATTGACAAAAAAAATGAACAAAATACGCATATAAATGACCACTTTTGATTTAGCGATCGTTGGCGGCTAATTTATGGTCTCTTATTACACGACCAAAATTGGTCATATTTAGTTTGGTCGTTTATAGCTTGTCGTTTGGTCATTAATTTGGTAATATATTTGGTTATTAATTTGGTCATATATTTGGAATTAATGACCAAATTAACGACCAAATGACAAGCTATAAACGACCAAACTAAATATGACCAATTTTGGTCACGTAATAAGAGACTAAGAATAAGCCACCAAAACTGCCATTTGGTCATTTATATGCGAATTTTGGTCGCATTTTTGTTCACTTATCTCTCATTTTTTGGTCACGTATCTCTCATTTTCTAGTCATTTTATTTGTGAACTTTGGTCATTTTATTTGGTAACATGTCTCTCATTGTTTGGTCAGTTATTTCTCATTTTTGGTCACTAATTTAGCTATTTTTAGTCGTTTTATGTGTGTTCATTATTATTCATTTTTTGGTCACTAATTTAGTCATTTTATATGTCTTCATTGTTTTTTAGTAGTTTTAATGGTGTTCATTTTTAAAAAATATAATTTTTTATTATGATATTATGTCTAAATAAAAAAAATAATCTTACAATATTCATTCTCATCTAATACACATGTAATCATGCAATATTGTCACATTAATTAGTAAATTACAACACTTATAAATAATATAAAGTACAAACATATATATAAATTTTAAACGCACATAAATTATATTATATGAAATGTTGAGTATTACAACAAATATGATTTTCAATTGAATATCGACACTAATGGACTAACACTAGTCCATGACAACATATAGTAACTTCTAGTTCATCAATATTACTTTGGTTTTCTTCCTTCCTCTCCATTTTTGGACTAACACTAGTCCATGTCAATATTAACGTCTAGTTCATCAATAAACGTACTTTAGTTGTCTTCCTGCCTCTCTGTATTTAGCTTCCCATATAACTCACTAATATGATCCACTACACAAATGATGTCAATTCCCTTTCCTTAACACTTTGACAATAGATGCTTTTTGGTCTCTTGTGTAAAATTCTCAATTGCATCGGGACTGCAAAAACCACTAGAAAAAAACAAAAGAATCTTCAGAGGATACATCGAACATAATAACAAAAAATGATAATGAAAATGTTAAAGCTCTCACAAAAAAATCCAACTGAAATTACTTGATATTAAAAATACTTGTATGAAATACTTTGTTGGCTTAAACTGACCCAGAGATTTCCAATTAGACCCAGGTTCTTTATGGTTCTCCCTTTGACCAACAAAACCCCTTCGCACCGGCCCTTTCGGCAACAACCTGTGAGCAGGTTGAGGTCTCACCCAAGGTGTATCTTTATGGGGTACTGCAGAATTAGGTTTCCACAGTAAATGATGAGTTTTTTATCTGAACAAGCTACGTAGCACAGGACAGAAGGATGGCGCTATGGGGCAAAGTGATGCGGTACGCAGCAGGATCTATGCTGCGAGCAGTACTGCGTGGTGGAGGCAACACTGTGGGTTGCACTAAGGGTTTCTTATTGCTGCGACCCTTCTTCTGGAACTGCGAGTCACCCACACTTATCCTCTACTTGGAAGATCTCGAAAATGTTAAGGCACTGAAATGAATATCACTCATCCATTCATTCAGGCACTTACTGTTTATCTTTCTAGTGTTCATTCTAGAACTTGGATTATTACAATGTGAACCGAAATGATAAACATGATTAACTGTGCTGCGTTCATTCACTGTGCTTAAGAAAGTATTTAAACTTAAACGACTGATTCACGACCTTAACCTAGAATTGAAATGTTTGCCATTCATCTGCTTTCGTGGAACCTAACATATCATTCTCAAACTTCTCCTGTTGGTAAATGCATATCAAAGTTCTCATAGTATAGCATGCAAGGGAACATTCAAGCATTCATTCTATAGAAAATACAGAAAGTCATTCATTCATAAACATCATCACATAACAAAGGATTTAATGTGGTTCACTTCCCTGGATGGAAAGCTACATCCACAAGAATGTTTGGTAATATATTTCTTTCAAAATGGATGGGGAAACCGTTCTTAGTCTGCACACTCAGCTGCAGACTCTTCTTTCTCTCGGCTAGGTCTCTGCGCACACAGCTACAGAGCATTTACAATATTCTCAGCTCGGAGAGACTTTACAATACAAAAAGGTTATCTCAAGATTACTCTAATCCCCAATCAACTAAGCAAACCCCATCCCATACAAAAGTGTCTTCTTAAATAGATCATGCCCGAAGGTCATGTCTGTACAATGTCAAAGACCTAAAACCCAAAACCTTAAGGGTTTCCAAAACTGCGCCGGTTTTCCAAACCAGCTTGCCGGCTCCTGGTAGCGTCTCCTTGATCATGGCGGATCTCCACGTCCTCATTATGTCGCTATCGGCCTTCCTTTTGCACACGTGCCTACAGGCTGCATCTGCCGAACCATTTCTCTCTAACGGTTTTTTTTTCTAAGCGTGCCAAATGTTGCTTTCCTTAACAACCCATGCGTGGTCGCCTTCCTGTTTTTCCTACGTCCGCCGCTCGAAAATCCTGGAATATCTTTTCCAGAAATGGCTGCTATCGGTCGAGCCGGTATCTACACTTGATACTTGTCCAGCACACTGCTTTGCTGGCTCCATGTGGCCTCCTAACTCTGCAGCACTGCTTCAGTGCAATACTGGTCTTCACGTTACAACCAAAACTTCGATGCTGCGCGCACCTCCGTAGTCTAGTCAAAAGTTGGATGCTGCGCGCAACGTCGCAACATCCTCAATACTTAGCCAATATTGTGTTTTTGAGCTATGCTCAACTCAGCTTTCCCTCCTTGCCTCAAAAAAGATGCTTCCAAAACTTCATCTCAACCTAGGCCCAACATGCCCCTAACACTTACATGTGGCTCGTCCTCGAGCCACTAATTGTTTCAGCTGTCTCACTCTGCACTGCGACCAATGGAACGAACTTGGCCATGAACTCGTCGTATGTACCGTACAACTGCACCACCGCTTCTCTTGTATCCTTGTCAACCTATTTAATTGTCTCAAGTAGTGTTGGAGTTATTTCTTATCCAATTTGGTCTTGTACCTGCTCCTGGTTATCCCGCAGTTCTTCTAACTTATCTTCAATTTGCTGCGATACCGCCATGGCATTCTCCAGGAGCTGCTGCGATTGATTATCCATCTCAGTCTCTTTTTGTTGTAATTCCTGTACTTATTTCTTTAATCTGGATATCTCCTTGTATCTCGGCAGCCTTTCTCTGGGTGGCAAAGCTTTAACCTCTGCATTCAACTTGTCCATCACGGTCTGTTTTTCTTGTACCGTGGTCTTGACCTGTAGCAACCCTTGATCCTCTTCAAGGGTCGTGATTTCCTGTGAAACCTTATCCGGGAGAGATTGGCACTTAGCCATCTCGCTTGTAATGCTTTTCAAGGTGGCGCTCACTACTTGCTCTCTGACTTGTTGTTCAGTTAATGGCACCTGCTTATTCAACTTATCCTTCAATGTGGCAATATTGACCTCATAATAAATCTCTTTATCTTGCATCTCCATCTACAAGGATCTCACCTTATCTCTGATCCTCAGAACTAGGTCTGCAGAATCATCCTGGATTTCTATGCCTTTGATATCCTTCGCCACATTGGATATGGTGGTCTCCAAATTTTGTCGGCGGTCCTGTTCGTTGTGCAGCTGTATTTCTGCCTATAGCTGAATTTCCCTATTTGTTGCAGTGAGCTCTACTTGTAACTTCATTGATTCAACCATTCGTTCATGCATCTCGTCAACGATCTGCGTGTGGATGAAGTGCAATCCTGGTAAAGGGATTTTTGCTAAGTCGAGCTCTACCCTCTCGACTCCCTTTGTGTCCAGGACAACTTGTCTGCCATTGGCAATGCAATAGCCAATGGGTCCAGATGGACAATTCTAGTCTTCGATGGCAGCGTTATTGCTAGCTGTTGGCTTCCTTGCTGCGAGGTTCCTACCGACCTCCCTTCAGCCCCTGCTTCCCGCGAAAAATTAAGGATTTTCTGGACATCATCCATTTTCTTCATTAGGCCTTGCATTATGAGCCGTGTCTTGTTAAGGTCATCCTGGATGACCATGTCCTTCTTTTCTTTAGCAGCCATAAGCTCCTTCATCTGCTATGAGACTATTTCAACTATCATCTTGTAGTCATCATCATTGAGGACTTCCTCCGATTGAATCTTTGTGGCCTTCACCTTCTTCCTCGACTTTGGCTTCTCTGAAGTCTCAGCTTCTTTTCTCTTCCCTACTTCTTGAATGATTGGGCATGAGATCGGGATCAGCTCATCTTCTACTGAATCTGTCTCCACGTCCATAACCTCTACGCGGAACTTTGCTGGCCAATATTTCATGAGGTCCTCAATATCCTGCTCATACATGACGTACTTTCCTAGGAACCACTTTGGTTTCCTTGTTTGTGCTTTCGGCGATATGAATATACATTTCATATCCGCCTCAAAGTCGATGATGCGGATATACTTCGCCATGACCTGCTTTGTAATGCAGGGTGTCTTCGTGATTGTGTCACATAGCTGAATATAGTACTTGTAAAAGACTTCTGCTGTTGCATGTTGGCGCTCTGCATTTGTGTTTGCCTAGAGGTTGACGAACTTAAACCCTTTGGGATCCTTGGTGTCCAAAATGATGCCCGCATAATCTCGCGGCTCCTTCCATCCACACAAAGCAATCAGGACAATGAGCCAGGTGAAATGGAACTGGCTACCATTCACCTATGTGTCGTTGAGTTCTTCAAGGAACTCATTCAATAGAAACTGACACCAATTGAAGCTGTTGCCTTCGGCCACTGCGGCACCAAGGAGTATTGCGCTCGTAGGCACCTCCAAAGGCCTAGCTGTTTTGAGCATCTTACCTCCGAGCAACTGCGTTACAAATCTTGTTGCTCTATCCTCTATATCTTCTGTCGGGAATCCTCTTTTTGCCTTCACCACCGAGTGGGTTTTCTTCATCTTCTCAACAACCTCTTTTTCTTTGCTCTTCCCTTGGAAGAATTGCTTAGGATCCTTACCACACTTGCTTAGCCCGGTGATGCGATGGATCAAATCAATATTAATGTCAATGTTCCTATCTAGCCATAGATAACCTTGGTGGATTCGCGCCATGAGTGTGCGAACCACGATATTCAGTTCTGGAGAACAATCAAAATGTGGCAATTTCAGTAAGTTTAGTAGCCCCGACTGAACGATAAGTGCTAACCAACTATCAGCTACCAAGTTCAGATTTCCCTTGGCATCCTTTTTCCAGCACATATACTGGTCTGGTTCAAAATATGGGTATTTGGGAACATCTGGCTCGTCTTTCTTCATTCCCAAGAGGTCATAATCCTCCCATTTACAATCTGCTATATTTCCCAGCAGATTCTTAGCAATGTTTACATGCTTTGAGATAGGCGACAACGGGATGTCGTATCTCACATTCTTGAACAGTTTAAACATAGGGGCATTTAGTGCCCATGGGGAGATATATTCAGGTGTCATCTTCAAAGGTTCTGTCTAAAAGACTGGCGATTTCTATACCGAGGATCCCATATTTATGATGTTAGATCGAGGTGCAGTTATGACTTTTCCTTTATCTTTTGCTTTGTCCTGCATTGTCGGATTAATTCTTGGTGATCTGTGGGATCCTTCACCTTGTTCTACGGCTACCTTCTTAACTGGAGTTTTCATTAGTTGTTGAATCCCTCCATGCTGAAATATCCTCAATACCTCTTCAATGGTGAGTTCTTCTTCTCTAAAGGAAGGTTTGGACATTCATAAATGAGGTAGCGGCTAAGGTAGACGGAATACAGATGGCTACTAGCTCAGAGAAGTTAATCGCAAGAAAATTGTAATTGTTCGGTAACGCCCGCGAGTCTCCCAACGGTGTTATTTATAGGCGCAGTAGACCCTCTCCCGTGCCCTTCAATGGCTAGATAAGCAATTAATGTGGTGTCCATTGGTGAATTTGAGCGGATCCTTCGGTCTTTTCTGTCATCAGCGTGTTTAGAACTGCTATCTTCTCTTTAAATGTTGAAGCGATTGCTGCAACGATCATTTAACGGCTATTTTTCTGAAAAGCCATGCAATGGCTATTTTTGTTTGAGTGCTGCACCAAACTGCGCGGCAAGCCATCTGCAACCATGCATGGCTACTTCGCAGTGCCAAAAATTTCAAACTACACGGATTCCACTATATATATATATATATATATTTTTTCGCCCAGCTTCAACCGTGCTGTGCGGTACATAGATAATTCTTCTTATCATACCTTCTTCCTTTTATCATACATGTACAGACTCCTTTACATTTCTAGTGCCCACTTTCAACTGTACTTGACACTTAGAACTTCCTTCCTTTTTTTGTTATTTAGGGTTTTGCGAAGCAGTGCTATCATGGTATAGCTTTAGCCTGCTTCCATTTATCAAAGTTGGCAAGGTATCACCAGCTAAATTGGCTAATTGGACTGCACCAATGTTAGTAACATGTATCATAGTATATGGGCCAAGCCAGTGCATCCTAAATTTACCAGGGAATTTCATGAATTTGCTATCATACAGGAGGACTAGATCACCTACCTGAAAACACTTGTTCTTTATATGGCGATCATGCCATGCTTTCTCGCGGTCCTTCTGAGCTTGCTGGTGGAAGCCTGTGATGAAGCGATCTTCCTCCAAGCCCAGTAAGTGTAGTAATCTTTCTTCTAGAGCTTCACAATCTGCCATCCCTGTAAATGCAGCGATTCTCAAACTAGGGACAATATATTCCATAGGCATTATAGCCTCCTTCCCATAAACCAACCGAAAGGGTGTCTGTCCTGTCAATTTCTTGCATGTGGTCCTGTATGCCCATAGCATAGATGAGACGCACAGGTCCCAATCGTCTCTATTTACATTGCACACCTTAGTGAGTGTGTTCTCCAATATTTTATTGAAAGCCTCTACAGTACGATTCGCCTGTGGATGATATGGAATATTGCGTTGATGACGAATGTGGAATTCTTCTGTAAGCACCTCAATTGTCTTGTTCAAAAAGTGAGTACCTTGGTCACTCATCAAAATCTTTGGACAGCCAAATCTGGTGAGTAATTCTTCAAAAATAAACTGCGCAGCAATACTGGCGCTGCAGTCCTTAACTGGTTTTGCTTCTGCCCATCTGGTGAGGTAATCTATAGCAGTAATAATATACCTTGCACCCGTTCTTTTTCCTGGTGGGTTTCTAGGATCCACAAAGTCTATTGCCCATTTTTCAAATGGCTGCAATGTCAACTGTGGATTCAATGGCATCTCATCTCGGCATGATGGTTTTCCTGTCCTCTGATAGACATCACAGTTCCTGCAATGTTCTTTGGCATCTTTATGGAGCATAGGCCACCATAGCCTTGCGCGCAATATCTTCTGCGCAGTAGCCCTTCCTACATAGTGACCTCCCGCGATTCCTGAGTGTGCGTCGGCTAGAATAAATGGCTTCTCATTATTGAGTACGCACCTGCGTAGGACTTCATGCGGCCCAACTTTGTATAACTGATCTGTAATTATAGTGAAGTCCACGGCGCACACCACTAACTTTTTTTTCTTCTGGACCGAGAATTCCTGGGGTGCCAGCCCTGTGGTTAGGAATTCAATGATATCCTTGTAATAATCATCAACAACCTGTATACTAAATAACTTCACATCAGGCAGACTGTCTTCAATATTGATCGGCTCCTCTCCTTACTCGATCCTTAACAGATGATCAGGTCCCAAGTTCAGTCTACCTAGCTTGACAATAATTTCAAAGTCATATTCCTGGAACAGCAATAGCCATCGGCATATGCATCCCCCTAACACTGGCTTGTTGACCAAATATTTCAACGCAGGATGGTTAGTAAACATAAGGAAGTGCGATCCCAGCAAGTAGTGTCTAAATTTTTGTAGGGTATATACCATCGCAAGGCCTTCCCTCTCAGTAGTAGTATAGTTATTTTCTGTTGTTGAAAGCTTTCTGCTAGAAAATGCAATAGGGTGGTCAATACCTCCCTCTCTTGGCTGAGCTAACACGATCCCCAGGGTAATACATGATGTGTCAACATGGACATGGAATGGCTTCATCCAGTCTAGAAAGACTAGAATAGGCACGGTGACCATCTTTTATTTTAATGTCAAAACCCTGTTCGCATTCTGCATTCCAAATGAACAGTGCATAATGACGACAGTCGTCCTGGAATATGCGCTTCTTGATTAGCTGTAATGCTTCATGGATTAATGGATTCTCGTCTTCAAAACTGAAGTCCTTTCAGAAGTTCACAACGAGCAACTCCCAATCAATGAGTTCACTGCACAACTCCAGGTCGAGGTACCATTTCTCTGGGATACCCGCATCCAATGTATGTACAAATAAATGTACCCATTCTGTAAGTGGTCTTTCCACCCATGCCTTTGAATAGCTTTCAATGTGCTAACTAGGGTCTGTCTGCCCATTATACTATTGAAAGGGTAAAGTAACATTTTCGGTGAATTGGATCTGCATCTTAGTTCTACATTGATCCCAAGTGGTCAATGTTTTCTTATGTGCATTCCACCATCTGGCAGGTGTATCGCGCAATGCTATATCTAGAGCTGGAAGTCTATGCTCATCTGGTATAGTTGCAGTATATTCCCTTATGAAACTGTAAACATTAGCAGAACCATCATGTGTGGGAATAGGACTCACCTCTTTTCCGATCCAGCGCAGTGATTTCGTAACCTTTGCACATCTTCTTGCCGATACTTCATGCATGCAACTTTGCCAATTCTCCAGTCCTATGTCTGAGTCAGAGATACAAGAAGTGTCACATCGCCAGCTGAGCGTACCATCCGCAATAGGATTAATGTAGTCTTCCTTGTTCGCAGTCAGCTGGTATAGTCGGTCTAAATATTGAGCTTGGGATTCCTCCTGAATCGGCTCACTGTATCTATCACCATCTTTAGGATCCAATGGTGCGATGACCCTAAGATGCTTTCCTTCAAAGATCGGCTTCTTTGTCTTCAAGTTTATGATAGCCAATTTATCCATAGCCCAATCAATTCCCAATATTGCTGGAAAAGGTTGACTATCATCCACAATTTCAATAACCTCAAAGTCTGCATGACTCTGTACTCCATCAATGTAAACTACTACATTAGCTAAGTGGCCAAAAGGTATGACCTTCTCCTGATTATCCGTTTGTAACTGGATAGGTGACCAGAGAAACTTTGGTTGACCCATCTGCTGCCATGTCTGCTTAGTCAAGACATTCACTTCTGATCCCAGATCAAGGATGACTTCATCCATTTCAAAATCTCCTATCTATGCAGTAAGCCTCATCTCTTGACCTGTTATTTTGTGCTTCCTTATATGATGTCCAGCGCTATCTGGAGTCTCTGTTGCAATCTGAGGTTCATATTGGCTGATAAGATTCTGGAGCTCTACTATGGCTTTTTCGCCTTTTAGTAACTTCATGCAGCTTCGCAAGAACTGCGCAACAGAAGTACGTACATCTATCGCAGTACATGTTTTGTCATACGGAGCCGACATGTCTTCAACATGCAGTGTTTCACTGCACAACGGGATCCTTGATGACTTATCTACTGGTTCTCTAAAGGTATCCCGCGCATCAATGAAGATCTCCTTGTTCTTCTGTAGGTTAAGAGGGGGTGCTTTTCCTAGAGCTTTCCTTATCCATACTGTTTCAAGGTAATCCTTTTTCGTGTGTGCCTCCCCTGATGTTGAAGCTTCCGCTCCTCTATCGCGGCCTGTCTCAGTGCCACTGCGCGTGACCATGTCAATGCTCGCATCCATTGGTCTATTCTCTACTGCGATCCACTGGACATTTGGATTTGGAGCCTTTGTTCTTCTTCTCTTCTGCATTTCCACCTCTAATACCAGGCAATCTTCAATGACATGCTCAAACGATTTGCAATAGTTGCACGTTGTGCATGGGTTAATACAATCTCTAGACACGTGCCCAGGTTGGCCACAGTTATAACAAATGACTTGGCCATGGCCTCTTCCTTGTGTCAGACCAGCGTTTCTTCCTCTGGCGTGGTATCCACCACCACAACCTCTATATCCTCCTTGGTCATATTGTGCATTTTCTTATTTTGGCTGGGTATCTTCTTGTATGCGGTACAAGCCAGCACCTCGCATTGAGTCCATATCCCTTTTTATTTCATTCATTAATTCATATGCACGGCAGTTGGATTCATCATGTCCAACTGATTTACAGAAATTAGAGTATAAATTCTTAGGAGTTTTCACATATTTCTAGATTAGGTAACAGTCTTCAGGTCTATGTCCTGTGGTTCTGCAAATTTCACACCATGGGGCCTGATTCTAATTTAATGGGTTAGGCGCACCACTGTTAATATAGTCGCGGAATAGAGGGCAATGCTCACAGTCATGACCTTCTCCTTTACAACTTGTACACCAGACCTCCTGTCTAGGTTCATATCTTTGTTCTTTACCATTTTTCATACTTTGCATTTCAAGTGTCAAGGTGGTCAGCTGGTTCTGGATCTGAGACATCCCAGAACTAGTATCCCCAATCAGCGAAGCTTCCAACTTCATTGCAATTTCCAAGGCCTTTGCCTCGGATAGAACCTTCTGCTGCATCATTGGTAATCTGATATGAGGTAACAATGCAGCAATGAACCATTCTTTATGCTGTTCTGGTGGTATAACAAAACTTACTTGGTCTAGTAAGGTCTTAAATTTTTGATCAAATTCCCAGACCGTTTCAGTTGGTCTCTACTTTATTTCCTTCAGCTCAGTTATACACTGAGACTCAGACTTAGGTTTCTTGAACTCTGCCACTAGCACGACTTTACTTTCTGTGAGGGTTCTCGACTATACGTGTTATACCTCTATGTTTCACACCGGGGATAGGTATCAAAACTTGTCAGGGTAGATTCACCTTCAAGGTTGACTCATTATCTGTCTCTTCTGGATGGTTTAAAACAGTAGGGAAAGTGTCGTCAACTTGTTTTGTGATGGAGATGCGGCACTGTGAAACATAGAGGTTTATAGTGAATGGTGAGGTTAACCAACAAGAGAGATGGGTGGATCTAAGGAGAGATAAGTGGATCAGGGTTTCTAATCGAAGGAGATGAGTTGAGATCAAATCAGGGACCCCAATCTTCCATTATCTTCAAAAATCCAAAATCCCACAAGCCAAGGGAAAAAGGCTATTAAAAGAGTACCGTGTTCTGCAGTCTCTGCAGAACGCGGCACTGCCGTGCCTCGGGGAAAGAGCATAGCGCGGTAGTGTCTAGTACCGCGTTTTGACAGATGAGCAAGGCGCGGTAGTGTATGTAGATAAAGTCCAAGGTGGGTCAAAACTTGTCAGGGTAGATTCACCTTCAAGGTTGACTCATCATCTGTCTCTTCTGGATGGTTTAAAACAATAGGGAAATTGTCGTCAACTTGTTTTGTGATGGAGATGTGGCACTGTGAAACATAGAGGTATAACAGATAAGCCAAAACTCTCTTAACTTGAGGAAATCAAAAGAATTTGGTAGTTAGGTAGGACACCGGGGATAGGTATCAAAATAATTCCCCCTTGTCGCTTTCATCTGAGACATAGTCGTTGTCTTTAGTGAACTAAAATCCTCTAGTACTTATTGACACGGTCATAACCAGTTTGTGGAGGGGCCTCCTGACTGTTTCCAACTTTCAGGGGTTAAACGGCCGCGAGATTGAGAACCGGACGGACTCTGTGGAATACTGCACTCCACTTAGCCCTAAGGCAACATCGATCGCTGTCTTCTTCGGAAGGCTGAAGTGCCCAAAACCTTTTCCGATGTGTCATGAACGAGGTGGCTTAGTATCTATTCTACTAGGGCTCTTTTACCCAGGATCCCTTTCGGTAGAGGGTCCTTCTTATATCGGTCTCTCATGTTGTATTGTTCGACTTGGATTTCATCACCTTGCGAAGGATACAGCCTGTTGAGGTCTCCAGCTCTTAGTTAGGAGTTTGCTTGCTATCTCATCTTTGTAGAGGGTCATTTTTTCTTTATAGGGACTGCTTGTTGGCATTCTGGCCATTTTTGTTGATCAGCTCGCTTATTGAGACACCGGTCTCAGTATAGATTTTAGAGCTTGCTTTTTTGGCCTGTGAGCCTTGCTTTTTCTAGCTCCTCTTCTGCACACTCGGTTGCATTAGAGTTTTTGAGTTCTTTATTTATGATACTGCCCCCGATTTTCATTTTCCTGTCATCATGTCTGATTTACCACGAAGATCACGACAACAACAGGGCCAAAGCCCTCCACCACCACCGCCGCCACGGACTACTGGTCCACCTCCATCATGAATTCTTGCTCCTCCTGGCCATGGTGCTGGTCGAGGGAACATTCCACTGCCGACACGTACAACGGCTTCAGTTCCACCCATAACTGCCACTCACAGCACAGTCTCAGAATCTATTGCAGCTTCTGCAACCACTAGCATATCTGAGACCTCCACTGTCACTTCACCCACTGTCATCCCAGATTTATCTGTCATAGTGGACACAGTTACCGCAACTGAACCTAGTACAACCCAAAGTACTAGACCCGAGGTCATCCTTCTACCGGATGTCAGCACCTCCCATCCATCAGACACTTTTTACCATGATACAGATGGATCTGTTGGCACCACAGAAGGGTCCGACCAGGACATACCTGGCTTGATTTCAGTCCCAGGCGGGTATGTTGAAATCGTCGAAGATACTCGACTTCCTGACACACCCTTTGAACCTGATTATGGTTTCATCACTTCCCAGGCAGATCTTCCGCCTGTTATTACTACGTCACCCAGTGTTCACCCGCAGGAAACGAGTTCTTCTAGCAACGTACCTCGTACTATTACTCTACCCAACCTCCCTCCGGGACATGAAATCATGGCTTCCATCCAGTCTAGTATGGTTAGCCTAGCGAACTCTCCGTTAGCTTCGGCACGGTTTAGACGCAGCACAGAGAAAATGCTCTCATCAGTCTCTCGATATCCCCCTGACACTCGTCCTTCTGACTATAGAGATCCCAACATCCCGTCTAGCACGGAGTTTCGACACTCCTTTGCAGATGGCACAGGACCTTCAGATGTTACCATACCTAGGTTCCTGTCGGATCCCCAAAACCTTTTCCAGGACATGAACTCGGACCCAGTTTTCGAGGGTCCTCCTACTATTGAACATGTTATGGACGACGCTAATACCCCTGGGCTAAATTCCCTGCATTTGCTATCATCACCTATATTTGGTGCACATTCCATGAGGGATAACCCAATTTTTTCCCCATCCTCACCTGTTCGATATGGACGACCCCCTCCGCAAATCGGTACTTTTGGTGCCGTTAGCCAATCCACATTGTCTTATTTGACCAGCGGCGGAAGAACGCTTAGTCACACTGCTGGATCTTCCGGTTGGACCGGAGGATCACCCTTAGCCACCATTTACACTATTTCAGGAGGTGGACAACCGACTACAGTGGTCCCCAACTCTAACTACCAAATCCCCACTGGTGGGCCATCAACCCAACCAGTTGGTGGACAACCTTTTGTTGGGAACCCTGTTCCGAGTCAACAACCTCCAATCGGTGGGCCATCAACCCAACCAGTTGGAGGACAACCTTTTGCTGGGAACCCACTTCCCAGTCAACAGCCTCCTCATATAGGGCCATCCAACCTAACTGCTGGCGGACAACCTATTGGCTCGATCCAACAAGCTTCCCCACCAGCAGCGTCTACTTAGTTCGGTATGTACAATCCACCTGGCAGTGGGCAACTTTATTCCGGTATTCCAACCGGACCTTACTCTCAACAACCCCTGTCAGGCATGCTTCCTTCTTGGGATACTCAAATCCCACAGAGTGGGGGGTACTCACTTTTTGGAAACTGGAACCAAGCTGGGGGGCAATCTCAGATTTCCCCCAACTTGAATTCTGGCTTCCCTTACCCTTCAGCTGCTACGACTCCATGGAACCCATCACTTCAATTTCCACTCGCTCCTCAAGAAGGAACGAGCCTTCCATGGACACCACCGTCGCAGCCACGCCCCAACCCTGCTATGGGAAATCCTCCACTTGCACAGTATAGTGGTAACATCCCTGGAACACAACAATTCCAAGGAACTTTTCCCCAACAAGGAACAGCAACCATTCCTGGGTATCAACAGCCTCAGGGTACTATACCCACTCAGCAGAACACTCACCAACCGGTTACTTACAATCAACAGGTTAACCAGATGGCTTACCATCCACAGAATTTCCAGCAGTATCCCGCACGAAACTCATATGGGTATAACACACAGCAGTATGCTATGCAGGGCCCTCCAGGGTTCTCGGCACCACATGGTTATTACTCATTCCCGCAGACCAATCGTCAACTTCCCTTTTTGGCCACACTTGATCTACCTGATTTGTCGAGGCTTATCAACGATCCTATATGGCATGAACCTCACTGGCCACCTATCCCAGCCAAACTACCATCGGACATTCCTAAGTTCGATGCCAAGCCCGGGGAAGACCCCAAGAACCACGTGATGACCTTCCATCTTTGGTGTTCATCCAACTCCTTGATGGATGATTCCATCCGACTTCGGCTCTTCCAACGCACGCTCACCAGAACGGCAGCAAAATGGTATATCGAGCTGCCACAACACTCTTTTCGTGATTTCAACACTTTGGCTATGCAGTTTCTGACACATTTCCAGCTCCCCATTCGGTATGAGACTGGAACAAAACTGCTAACTTCACTGCGTCAAACCACTTCTACACATATTTCGGATCACATCCACGAGTGGCGAAGACGCCGTAGGCTAATAAAGGCACCTATTCTGGATCAGCTACTTGCTGATTGGTTTACAAAATCCTTTTTGCCTCCCATAGCCAGAGATATTGCTATGCGCGGACCGGTTACAGAAGAACAAGCCATCTCGGCAGCACAATACATGGATTTGGTATATACTCAATCCAGTACTTTACATGAACTTCTTCCACATGCCTCCCGCGTTCACACTGATCCAACAAAGCCTCCCACTGAACCACCCATTGATGGTATTGTTGGTTCAGTCAAGGCTCAGCCTGCTACCAACTCGACGGGACAACAAGCTTCTGCTTCCCCCACTTTTACCCAGGCCGCTTCAAAAGATTCCACCTCTCCTGCTGTCTCCTCCGAAGTGAACGCAGTTCAATCTACGTCACAACCACCCGGAGGAAAGAAGAAAAACAATCGTGGCAAACCCAAGAAGAACTAGCAGGAGAACCCCAAGCCACAACCTACCCAGAATGACCAGAAACCACGCCGGAAAGCTAAGTTTCCCTGCCTAATTTGTCAAGAGGATCATTATACGCGTGATTGTCCCTACAAGGACGAGGTCAACAAGTTCGTTAAAGGATCCTCTCGTCCAGCAGTGCTAACTGACCCTTTCCCCCAACAGCAACAGCAAATGGTTGCCCAAGAATCCCCATAAGGGGGCAACCCGACCAATCCTTCCCGTGGAGAAACGTCCACAAACCGTGAAATCCTAATGACAAGTAATGAGGAGATTAATATCACCACGCGTTCAAAGACGTATGACAATCCTCCAAATTCAAACAAACAATCGGAGATAGCCAAAGGCAAATCTCCTGTTGAAGATCTGATTCCTATTACCCCCCCTAACGGTCATCTCCATATCGAGAGACCACTCATGGACACAGTGCTACGCCCACCCAAGGGCACCATACGAAAGGCGACATTCAATCCGAATGCGCGAGCTGCCCAAAACTACAACATTGTTGAGGATTTGGCTCAAGCACCTTGCGCTATGTCGACTCTCGAGGTTCTCCAACACTGCCCTACGCAGCGTAGAACCCTACTTTCAGCACTGGGGGCACTGGACCCAGATACTTCAAACTCCATCACGTTTAACTTGGAGCACGCTAAACCTAGGCTTTCTCACCAGTTAGCCTTCCAAGTGCATACAAAAATCCGTGGAAATGTCATCCACCGCACTGTGTTAGATGAGGGTGCTTCCACGTCGATTATGTCTTTGAACTACTGGAGAGCCTTAGGCTCACCCGAGGTCACAACTTCTCCTACCACTCTAAGGGCGTTTGATGGACATGGTTTTCAACCATATGGACTCATTCCCTCAATCGGTGTTGAATTGGGGGGAAAAACAGTATCTGTACACATCGAAGTCATAGATGCACCTTTGGATTACAATCTCCTACTTGGTCGGAACTGGTTCTATGCCATGACCGCCATAGCATCTACGGTCTTCGGGATTGTACAATTTCCTCATGAAGGGAAAATTGTCACTATTGATCAACTGGACTACTGTATCCCAGACTCCCATCCGAACTCCACCAATACCGTCCCGTTATTGGATCAACGTCGGTACCGGTTCCAAGACATAGGTGTTGGTCTCATGAAGGATTCTTCCCTCATTGGAGTTTTTCTAGAGCTGGGAACCCATCTTCAACCAGTCAACATGATTTCATCGCATGTCACCCCTTCCGATGATTCATGGGTGATTCCGAGTCCTACTCAGATCCAAGGCTATGGCGATTCCATGCCTTTGAACAGAAACCTTGCAGCATATGACACGATCCAATCAGCCACAGATTGGGTCGACTGTTCTACTGATCACACAGTGACGCAGCTCTCGATTGAAACTCATCCACAACCACCATTTTTTAATCCTCTCAACTTGATTTTTCCCACTGACGAATCAATCATAGAGGTTATGTACGGTGATGAGCCACCTTGGGGATATTTTCATCATCAATCTTCATTCCCCACCATTCAGTCACTTGAGCCTGACATCAAATCCAGCGCTTCACTTGGGATGGTTCAAACCAAGTTCCCCACTTCCCTCGACGAGGTATTTTCGGAAGGCAACTTGGCCAATCTTATGGCAACCACTCCCATCGATATTTCAGTGAAGCCTGGTATCGTGGAAAACGTACACATTGGAAAAACATGTACTCCCCTCGAAATGGAGTTCTATAATGCCTACTTTAAAACTTTCCTCGATGTTTTCGCTTGGAGTTATGAAGAGATGCCAGGAATCGACCCCTCGATTGTGGTCCACGAAATTCCAACTTTCCCTGGTGCCTGACCTGTTCGGCAAAAGCTTCGACCCGTTCATCCTCGTAAGGCAGCCGCCATTAAAGCAGAGGTTGAAAAAATTTTGCGTGCTGGTTTTATCTATCCTGTCCCATTGACAGAATGGGTATCCAACATCGTTCCCGTAGCCAAGAAACAGGGAACGATTAGAGTCTGTGTTGATTACCGTGATTTGAACAAGGCTTGTCCCAAGGACAACTACCCAACTCCGTTTATCGACCAGATCATCGATAACTGTGCCGGAAGTGTTATCTTTTCATTTATGGATGGCTTCTCTGGCTATAATCAGATCGATATCCTCCCAGCCGACCAGCACAAAACGGCCTTTATCTGCCCTTGGGGGATCTTTGCATATCGAAAGTTACCTTTTGGCCTGAAAAATGCCGGGGCAACTTTCCAACGGGCGATGTCCTACGCATTCCATGACATCAAACATATCGTAGAGCCATATCTTGATGACCTTCCCACTCATTCTCGGACTCAGGAAGAACATCCAGACCACTTGAGTGCCATTTTCGAAAGGTGTCGGCGCTACAATATACGTTTGAACCTGCATAAGTGCGTCTTCTGTGTAGAAGCCGCAAAACTGTTGGGCTTCATAGTCTCCAAAGATGGGATACGTTTAGATCCCGCAAAGGTAGCAGCTATCATAGCCCTGCCTTCACCTACCAATATTCCAGAACTTCAATGTTTGCAAGGGCATGCAAACTTTCTACGCCGTTTTATCTACAATCTGTCCGAGATAACAAAAGGCTACATGCGGCTTCTCAAGAAGAATGTTCCCTTCATATGGGATGATGAAGCCCAACGCTCCTTTGACAATTTAGAGGAAGCCTTAACCAAAGATCCTGTGATTCAACCCCCCAATTACACACAGGACTACATCCTTTATCTCGCAGCCTCGATTTCCACCATTGGTATGGTGTTAGTCCAGGAAGACCACAACGGCATAGAACATGTGGTGTACTATCTCAGCAAGAGTCTTCTTGACTCTGAAACTCGCTACTCACATGTTGAAAAGCTGGCTCTGGCAACAGTATTTGCTGTCCAGAGATTCTGTCACTACATCTTACTCCGCCGGACCACCGTTATCGCCGATCTCAATCCTATGTACTATATCCTCACACGACAAGTGCTTGGGGGCAAGTACTCCCGTTGGATTGTCATCCTTCAAGAGTTTGACTTGGAATTTTTCAAAGCCAAGTCTAAAAAATATCTGGTCTTCACTGAGTGAATTTGTAACCTGCCCCATGCTACTGAGCAATCCGAGCCCATTGATTCTCTTCCCGACGAATCATTGTTCCTCATTAGCATGTCTGATCCGTGGTATGGGGATATTCTCTTATATCTCCAAACCCAACGCTTCCGTCCCGATCTCACCCGCGATGAATGGCGACGTATCAGACATCACGCAAAATACTACCTTATAGTGAACGATACTCTGTATCGACGTGGTGTCGACACTGTCCTTCGACGCTGTTTGACATTAGATGAGGCGGAATGCGTTCTCAATGACAGCCACGCTGGAGCATGTGGTGGTCACCTCTCTGGGATGGATACGGCCCAGAAAATACTGCGAGCAGGATACTTCTGGCCCTCAATTTTCAAAGATTGCATTGAAATAGTCAAGAAGTGTCCGCCATGTCAATTCTTTCATAGCAAAGCACGCTCGCATCCTGCTCCACTCCATCCTGTCATTGCCGTCGGCCCCTTTTCCAAGTGGGGCATCAATTTTATGCACTGTAAGCCCACTTCAGCCGGGGGGCATAGCTATGTCATAGTAGCTGTCGACTATTTTACAAAATGGGCTGAAGCGATGCCTACGTATGCTGAAGACGGCAAAACAGCAGCGCAGTTCATATTCAATCATATCATAGCTAGATTCGGTGTCCCACAGTCTATTGTGACCGATCATGGTTCCCATTTTAGGAACCATATGATCGAAGAACTAAGTGCCAAACTGGGTTTTCGCCACGAAAACTCAACCCCGTATTACCCACAAGCTAATGGCCAAGTTGAAGCCATTAATAAAGTCCTGAAACGAATGATTCAGTGCATTGTGGGTACCCAGAAATCTAATTGACACTCAGCTCTATTCTCAGCACTATGGGCCTACCGGACCTCAGTGAAAAGTGCTACTGGGTTTACACCATTTCAACTGGTGTACGGCCTAGAAGCCATTCTCCCGATTGAATGTGAAATTCCATCACTCAAGATAGCCATAGAGCTACTTCCACACACTACTTCCGAAGAAGAACGGTTTCTATACCTAGCCAAGCTAGATGAAACCTGCCGCGACGCCGCTTTGGCTAATGAAGCTCACAAAAAACGCGTCAAAGCTCAATACGACAAATCCGTTCAACCTCGGATCTTCAATGAGGGCGACCTCGTACTTGCATATGATCAAATGCATGATAAGCTTGGAAAAGGTAAATTTGAATCTATGTGGTACGGCCCCTTCATTGTAAAACGTGTCTTAGAAAAAGGAGCCTATGAACTAATCGATTGTGATGGTACGCCATTGGCACGGCCCCGCAATGGGCTATACCTCAAACGTTTCTACGTGTGAGGTTACCCTACGTGGGTTACTTGTTGTACATAATGTACTTAGTTTGCTTTTTGCTTTCTTTTTAGTGTGCACGTGGACCTCATGTATCCACTCTTACTTTGACTCGTGACTTTATGCGCAGATGTCTGCCTACTTTGGATTCACCGACGGTGCAAGCCGACATACCCGGAATCTCGCTTCCGCAGCATGGGTGATCTATTCTCCCACTGGTGAGTTGATTTCTTCAGGAGCCAATTGTTTAGGTCCTGCAACCAACAATATCGCGGAGTACCATGCAGTCATTGGTCTCTTGACAGAGGTTGCTTCACTCGGGATTGATTCATTATCAGTCTTTCTAGACTCCCAACTCGTGGTTTCTCATCTAAACCGCGTTTACACAGTTCGCGATCCTACATTACTTCGTTTATTTTGAAGAGTACGCCTCTTGGAACGGTCATTTAATTTTATCACATATCAACACATACCGAGAGAATTCAATTGTATTGCCGATTCATTGGCTAATTACATGTTGGATTGGCATCTTGCCCATACATAAAAACATCATATAAAAATCAAAATGCACAAGTCATTGTAAATATTTAGATCATAAAATAGGTCCATATCACTGTATATAAAAGTGTTTTTTCAAAAATACATAAAGTTTGTGTCAAAGACAAAATTGGGGATCAAAGCCCATATACAAAAATTGGCCCTCAAAGCCTATATATCGTGTACATGCCGCAAAAAGATCAAAGGACCATCTATGGAGACCTAGGAGACCTATCATGTCCCTCATCGGACTCCTCCCGCTGCTGGTGGTAACACATCACAGCTCGAACCACCCTGCGAAGAAGTCGACTGATACGACCAGGCACACCTACAGTATGCCGTTGGAGGTGGTAAGGGACGTCATCCATCCGCATAGCAGGGATGCCATGAGTCAATCCCTGCAGGTTCCTCTCAATGTCCCGGACGCCTCCTGCCTCGTCTTCATCTTCCTCTTCGTCAGGAACAGCTTGACGATCGACACCACCACGACGTAGTGGAGAGTATCCAGCTGGCCTCTGTGGTCCACGGTCTGCAACATGCATACGAATATACGTTAGGCGTCTTTTACACATTCTAAAAAATCAATAAAAAATTAAATATTCAAAAAAGAAAAAATACATATCCATGAAGGTCATACCAGGGTCATCCCAGTCATCATCCTCCGCCAATGCCAAGTCGATATCCTCACGAAAATCTACCCCTGAATAGGGATAGTCATCAATCATGACTATCTGCTCCTCTATCCAAGAGAAGAAGTCCTCGCCAAAGGCTAGCCGCTGAGGTCCCCCGAGGCGTCCAGCATAGTCACTCCATCGAGCCATCCATGGCTCAGTAGGTGGACGAGGACGTATAGATATCTGTGGACGCAGTAGTGGCACCCTCGCCAGAAAGAAAGTGACCAGGATGCTCCCATAGCCAAACTGGGTATTTTTCCCAGTCCTACACTTGTGCACTTGTTCCTTCAGATTGGACAACACTGCATCACACCAGTTGAAAACTGTTCCTCCCATGCACTCTGCTGCGAGATTCACTTGTGTGCAGGATGCCTGATGTAGACTCACGCTTCCTGCTGCGCGCGTGATAGTGAATAGCACGGTTTTTACAGGAAGATTTATGACCTCCTTTATGGCCACCTTCCCACTTTTCTTACTCGAACCCACCTGGCAATATCGAGCAATCAAATCATCTGTGCTTGATTCTGAAGCTGTATACCTAGTAAAGTTCACCTGGGCCCCTCTTTTCGAGAGGCATGTGAGGAAATAAATATCCTCAAGTTGGATTTCAAGCACATGCTCTCCCACTCGGAAAGCTCGAATATCAAGGTCCCACAATTGGATAAGATGAGTAAGGAGCTTAGGTTGCTGGTGAATCCCTTTGGTTTTAAAGAACTTTAGCAAACCACATTCTCGCAATGCGGTCACGGTTGGTAAGTCATGTTCGGCTGCAAAATCATCCGCTTCATGCTCTCTCTCTTTCCAGCTTACCATTTTGCTCCAAATAAGTTGCAAATCCCTGCAAAAGGGCAAACAAAATAATTAGTAACTATTTAGCAACTTAGTTCAAGCAAAAAATTAGAAAAAATTAGATTTTTTAAACTCAAAATTCGCCTGTGCCGTGCCTGAGGGTTATCCTACCGCGCGGCAGTCCACACTACCATGCCTCGGTTTGAGGTTACAGCGCGGTACTGTTATACAGTACCGCGCCTTTCGATAGGGCCCCATGCGGTAGTGTGGAGGGCGATTCTTGCTCAAAAGGGATCGCTAAAAAATCAATTTTTTCCTGGTAAAAGCAAAAAATTATTACATGAAATGAAAGAGGGGCTCAAGCACTCTTACCTGGCGCAGACGGCGGTCGAAATGGTGTCCCAGAACTCCCGGTATGGATCCTTGAAATCTTGCTCCTAAATGGGTGAAAATGCCTCCTTTGGGTAAAAAAACACAAATGAATAGTAATTTCTATTTTTACCATTCCTTATATAGCATTTTTCACATTTTTTTTTAATTAATTAATTAATTACTATTTTAAATAAACCCCTGTTCACATTGCTAATGCCCAGTTTTTGAGCATTTATTGACAGGATCCTCGGCAGAAAATGCGATACATTCACACTGGTGTTTATTTATGATTTGACCTTCATTTTGAGCCCACTTTATCTTTTTCGTGCTCTGGATTTAAAACTTGAAAAAGATTCCAAGCGCTTTTACACCCGTGTCGTGCTTGTCAAACTCAAGTAAACGGTGTCGAGTATAGTCAGCTTTACTCATGCTCGTTAAACGATGAGGAAAGTATTATCCTGGTTGTATTTTATTCTTTTCTCGGACCAGAATAATTTAAAATTACGAAAAAGACCATAGGAGTCCATAGTTAAGCTCTTTTCAGACTCCTTAAAATTGAAAAGATTGCCAAGTGATCTTGACTCTTTCACACTTGTAAAAGTATTTGAAAGGTCGTCTATTCGGTGATAGGTTACCCCTTTTTCGGCCCGTCTAGACTATTTACGAGAAAGGTATACCTCAGACAATCTCGGCTGGGAGAGTTCTCTCGGGAATTGTTTTACACTTTTTCGGGATCGAGGGACTAAATTTTACGAAAAAGTACATTATGGAGCTTCCTTTAAGTTTTTCAGGCTCTCTAAATATGAAAAACTACCGAGTTTTCCTTCCTTGGACTCGTTAAAATATCAACATCGAAGGACCCACTTTGGGACGAACCCCTCCTTTCTCAGGTTCGTAAAACATGTGAGATTGGACTCATCTATGAGATGAGCTACACCGAGCATCTGTTATCCTTTTCAAGCTTGCAAAACAAGAAAGAGGTACTCATCCATCATGTCGGGGAAATATGGGGGAATAAGTCAAGTTTATCTATGGCAGCTTGTCAGTCGTTACCTTTGAACATGGCATGTGTCCGTCTCTTGTCTATATTTGGGTATCCATCTTTCACTGAGTTATGGTCATCATCATGAGTTATCTCCCTGGCCACGAGTCCACTCATCCGGTGTCTATCCTCTATTTATCAATAATCCCCGCTGCCAAGTCCTGGTACATGCCGTTATATGTTCAAAGGGTTGCATTGTTTCGATTCATTCATTGTGTCAGGCCTCCGCTGTGTCAGTACATACTCCATTGCTTCATCATCCTATCATCTGTGCCGATTTCGTGTCGATGATGTGGGAATCATCATGGCCCACCTTCGACGAGTCTATTCCTGTTGACACCAAATCACTATCCGGGAATTAGAATTAGAGATCAACCATTAGTACCTTGGTACCTGCATGCCTCAATGGCAGGTTTCCTCGTGTTTGACAGTAGGTTCACATCATTGACCTCTGATCAAGCAATCTCTCGGATGCTCGACATCAACCCATTCATTCGCATTTCATTGAGATGTACTATTGATACCTTGGGAATCATCGTCATCATTGGTGATCTCCCTCGCATTTGTTAACGGTCCACATCATTGACCGGTAATCAAATGGTTTCTACCATGTTCGACTTCAACACCTTGTAATCACATGGTTAGATTCGTATCTTTTTTGCGATCGGGTAGAAGACCCTGGGCACATCGCTGTATCTTGACTGCGTCCAGGCTGCGATGGAGATGTCCCTTATATTGTCACACAGATCCACTTATTGTATTGGTCGTGGCTATGTCGTTATTGTCCCATGGATCTACGATTGTTCATAGTAGCCATGATCTGTCCACAGTCTACATCATTTCAGTACTCATGGATCTGCAATGTATTGGTCGGTAGCCATGCTTTGAGTCATCTGTTTCCAAGCATGGGAATGCCCACCTCAGTGGTATATCTAACACTTTGTTTCTATTTCAGCTCAGTGTCGCTCTCCTCGATGCTATCTCTGCACATTATATTCGTAAAGTCTTTCGGCTATTAGTCCCTTCTAACCTCACACTTTAGGGGGCATCTGTTATACCTCTATGTTTCACAGTGCCGCATCTCCATCACAAAACAAGTTGACGACACTTTCCCTACTATTTTAAACCATCCAGAAGAGACAGATGATGAGTCAACCTTGAAGGTGAATCTACCCTGACAATTTTTGACCCACCTTGGACTTTATCTACATACACTACCGCACCTTGCTCATCTGTCAAAACGCGGTACTAGACACTACCGCGCTATGCTCTTTCCCCAAGGTGTGGCAGTGCCGCGTTCTGCAGAGACTGCAGAACGCGGTACTCTTTTAATAGCCTTTTTCCCTTGGCTTGTGGGATTTTGGATTTTTGAAGATAATGGAAGATTGGGGTCCCTGATTCGATCTCAACTCATCTCCTTCGATTAGAAACCCTGATCCACTTATCTCTCCTTAGATCCACCCATCTCTCTTGTTGGTTAACCTCACCATTCACTATAAAAGAGAGGCATTCCATTGGGAAAGGGGAGGACTATTGAGAGTACCAAACTTATGGTCTTGCAGCATTGTAGAGATAGCTAGAGGAGAAGACACTTGGAGCTGGAGGATTGGCTTGGGCATCAAGCACCTTTTGTAAGTATTCTTCAAATTGTAATGGAATAGCTTGTCTTGTTTTCCCAAATCATTTGTGTTAATCTTGTTTTAATGATATGATTTGTATCTTTCATAAGATTTAGATTCTAACTCATGTTTCAGGTTGCTAGAGAATAGTGTATTCTTGTGTCTTGGTTCCATTTTGACAGGTTCATTCGCGAGGGCTTGAAAATTGGAGCAACTACAAGAACAAGCGTCTGGATAGAAGGTTAGTTAAACTTCTTCTACCCTTTCTAGCATTCTAATCTTGAGACATTTGTCAGATCTAGGGATTCAAGGTAGCATTTGTTTTGACTTGTTTCTTGCTTTAGAGTTAGTTTAAAGTCTGCTTTAAAGTTAAGAGAGTTTTGGCTTATCCGTAGGACAAAATTCTACATAACAATACGATAGAGTATTTCATAAACCAATGTAGCACTTTATCCCTGAAAGTGGTGATGAGCTATGCTTGCTTCATGGCATCGTCCTGGATTTGTCTTACACTCCATACGGACTCACAAAGGAACCAATGCTGATCAGGGTCTTCTAGGCCAGTTCCTCTGAATATTGACAGTTTCATATCAGTGTTTTCCATTATGCTACCAGGTGGTGGGGCGCCGGGATTAGTGTGCGGCTGCTGTAAAGGGATCTACGCAGTAAATACAAATGGGACTATCGAGAGAGATGGACTAGGTTGAGTCTTATACGGGGTGGGTTGCATAGCGGGTGGGTTCTGCGATAAGGGTGGCACGGTTTGTGCAGCTAGCAGATTCTCAGGGGTAAATGGTTGTGTAACTTCGCTATCAAGATCGCAAGGGATCTCAGTATCTATATGAAGTTTAGGGCATTTTGGATTCTTATTAATTTTATATTTCTTACCACTTCTAAGAGTATGTGTCTCTTTGTAAGAATCAAAATATGTACTGTTTATCATGACAAACTTCAAGAATATTACTGCATTCTTAGAACACCTTTCTCAGCTAACAACATCTTAATATATAGACTGAGATTGCTCAGAAACTTACCTTGGAATCCTCCAAAAAAATGTGCTTCTGCTTCGCTGTACGATTTCGGTGTGTCTACAACAAATTCTGTTACAAATCCTTCTAGAATATGATCGACCCAATAATCAACTACGCATGACAATGGGTTTTCCAATGCTTAAAGCTGCATTGTGAACTCAGGAGTCCACTCCGTAGGAACTCCTCCTTGGAAATAGTTTTTCTTCTCTGCGAGTTGCGAGATCCACGCATGCAGCTCATTTGGAAATGATGCCCAAAATATCTTGTGAATGTCGTCCAACAGATATCTATCTGACCACTGTGTGTCACTTAAACGCATATGTCTATTTTCTTGTCTATTAAAATCGCTTATGGTCTTATCCCACCAAGCTTGGATTTCTGTCTTTTCAGGATGCCAATAGTTAGATCCTTCAGGGAATTGATATTCTTCTTCACGCATCGTGATTGCAACTCAACGGAACCATTTCAACTCATCATGGATTCTAGCATGGCAACAGAACCATTTCAACTCATCATGGATTCTAGCGCGGCAACGAAACCATTTCAACTCATCATGCATTCTAGCATGGCAACGGAACCATTTGTTGGCTTAAACTGACCCAGAGGTTTCCAATTAGACCCAAGTTCTTTGTGGTTCTCCCTCTGACAAACAAAACCCCTTCGCACTAGCCCTTTCGGAAACAACCTATGAGCAGGTTGAGGTCTCACCCGAGGTGTGTCTTTATGGGGTACTACGGAATCAGGTTTCCATAGTAAATGATGAGTTGTTTATCTGAACAAGTTGTGCAGCGCAAGACAGAAGAATGGCGCTGTGGGGCAAAGTGATGCGGTACGCAGCAAGATCTATGCTGAGAGCAGTACTGCACGGTGGAGGCAACATTGCGGGCTGAACTAAGGGTTTCTCATTGCTGCAACCCATCTTCTAGAACTGCGAGTCACCCACACTTATCCTCTACTTGGAAGATCTCGGAAACGTTAAGGCACTGAAATGAATATCACTCATCCATTCATTCAGGCACTTACTGGTTATCTTTCTAGCGTTCATTCTAGAACTTGGATTATTCAATGTGAACCAAAATGATAAACATGATTAATTGTGTTGCGTTCCTTCACTACACTTAAGAAAGTATTTAAACTTAAACGACTGATTCACAACCTTAACCTAGAATTGAAATGTTTGCCATTCATCTGCTTCCGTGGAACCTAGCATATCATTCCCAAACTTCTCCTATTGGTAAACGCATATCAAAGTTCTCATATTACAGCATGCAAGGGAACATTCAAGCATTCATTCTACAGAAAATACAGAAAGTCATTCATTCATAAACATCATCAAATAACATAGGATTTAACATGGTTCACTTCCCCGGATGGAAAGGTACGTCCATAAGAACGGTTGGTAATATATTTCTTTCAAAAGGGATGGGGCAACTGTTCTTAGTCTGCGCACTCAGCTGTAGACTCTTCTTTCTCTCGGCTAGGTCTCTACGCACACAGCTGTAGAGCCTTTACAATATTCTCAGCTCGGAGAGACTTTACAATACAAAAAGGTTATCTCAAGATTAATCTAAGCCCCAATCAACTAACCAACCCACATCCCATACAAAAGTGTCTTCTTAAATAGATCATGCCCTAAGGTCATGTCTATATAATGTCAAAGACCTAAAACCCAAAACCCTAAGGGTTTCCAAAATTGCGCTGGTTTTCCAAACTAGCTTGCTGGCTCCTGGTAGCGTCTGCTTGATCATGGCGGATCTCCACATCCTCATTCTATCGCTATCGGCCTTCCTATGGCATGCGTGCCTACAAGCTGTGTCTTCCGAACCGTTTCTCTCTAACAGTTTTTCCTTCTAAGCGTGCCAAACATCGCTTTCCTTAACAACCCATGCGTGGCCGCCTTCTTGTTTTGCCTACGTCCGCCACTCGACAATCCTGGAATATCTTTTCCAAAAATGGATGCTACCGGTCGAGCCGGTAGCTACACTTGATACTTGTCCAGCAAACCACTTTGCTGGCTCCACGTGGCCTCCTAACTCTACAGCACTACATCGGTGCAGTACTGGTCTTCGCATTATGGCCAAAACTTTGATGCTGCGCGCACCTCTGCAGTCTGGTCAAAAGTTGAATGTTGCGCGCAACTTTACAGCATCCTCAATATTTAGCCAAAATTGTGTTTCTGAGCTGCGCTCAGCTCAGCTTTCCCTACTTGCCTCAAAAAAGGTGCTTCCAAAACTTCAACTCAACCTAGGCCCAACATACTTGAATATATATATATATATATATATCAACATATATATGGATATAATTGGTTGTGCTTAAATATTCCATTAAGAAAAATCAATAGGAAATAAGAGTTGACCGTTAATTAGAAAACAACTAACCTTAGAAGAATTTATGAATACTTTTAAATACAGACAATATCTTCTTTACATTACCTTGTATACATTCAAAGACTTTAAGAGAATGGATTCTAGAACTTGAGGATTACATTCCAAATACTCTGCAAGATATTCCTGAACAGCCTGGTCCACAATCCTCCTCACATGTGGATTTCCAAACCTTTTCTATCAACATCCAAGATATAAAATATTATGATATTTCCAGGAATAGTTTCCCATCAAATAATTAAAATGCCACTTCAGATAAATACGCCAGATTAAAACAATGTAGTTTATACAAGCTAAAATTTAATTAATCACTTGAGAGGAGAAGTGCTAAACAACACAAAACAATATAAATCAATATAGTTTCTACATAAGTTAAAGACATAAAGCTATCTTCACTTACTTTTGGTTTCACCTCAAACTCTAGTTTTGGAACTTTGACTGAAACTACACCTGTCAATCCTTCCCTCACATGTTGACCACTAAGGTTCTCATCCTTCTCCTACGTAATTAACAAATCCAGAAGAGCGCTTTTTTAAATTAGATGGTTACTTCCAACACAAACATATAAAAAATTTGTTTTTCCTACGCTAATAGATAATCTATTTTACTCAAGTTAATTAGAAGTATATAACATCAATAATAAGGCCTAACGCAGAATAAGTGGCTATAATTTAATCAACATTGAACACGTAGACCACTAACAAAAAAATGTTTGTCATTATAAACTTACCAACACTCCTACACATTCACCCATGACAAGTCCATCTCAGTCTTTATCCCAAGGCCTTGAGGAAGACTAAGGATCATCATTTCTCTGAGATAGGGCTCAACATGAAATAAATCCACCCAAACCAATGGGAATAATTGTTTCTCCAGTACCACCATCTAGCATGATATCCTCCTCACCTCTACGAATATGATCTGCATCTGTACATGTTTTTATGAAATATAGTCAGAGAACTTTGCACATGAAAGTGGCTTGTTAGAAGTAGGACCAATGACTACATTTCAATGGACTAATCACAATAAATCTTATTCAAATGTCTATAATGGCATATGTTGCAAGCATGTCGTTTTGAATGAGTAGACCCAATACATAATATTAATAGATTTTTGATTCAAACCATTATAAATTTGTCCTGGTAGTTGGTTTAAAATTTTCATCTCAAGCTATAGAAGTATACTCTAGTACATAAAAGGAACAAAGGATTTTTATATTAGTCACTTTGTCAATGCATTTAGTGAGAGCATCTCTTTCAAATTGATACAAACATATCCTACTAGGATTGATACAAACACACTTCAATTGTTCATTCACATAACTGCCATAACAAGCAAGATATATTCCCATAAGATGCAAGATAATTTAATAATGCATGTTGCATGGAATCCTCGATGGTATGGTCAAACAATTTTTACATACTCTTGTATAGTTTCCATTTTTGTTTCTCTAATGGAGTTGGACTTAAGGGACCCACATCTGATGTAGGTCTATAAGGGAGCATATTAGATTTGTCAACTGAGGGTATGAGAAATTGGATATCAGCTAGCATGTCCATTGTGTAATATTAAAAATCATACTCCACCTGAACAAAACATGAAGAATGAGATCAATCTTACTTACGGGCTCATAGGTTGAAACACAAGATTACCTAAGGTGAACAACACTACCTTTTTCCACTCCATTTTTCTAAATATTTGAACATTGTGAATCCCAATTGAATTTAAAGTCCTGTATTTCAATTGTAAAGAGTAAAGAGTACCCAAAACATAATCATAATTTATGCTCTTGATGAACCTAGTAAAATAATGCTACAGGGACTTTAAGGCATAAATTCCTTAACCAATTGCATATATATTTGAATATCAGATTACCACCATCGCCAATTCAAGGATATTTTAAAAAGGGTGCAATCAATATTTATATTGAACCACAACTTAAATTCAAGGAACATGCAATTCATGAACTTTTACTTACCTTCAACAATTTCTATAGCATCAACATAAATTTGATGTACTTCCAGTAATTCTAGCCTACCTTCAAGTCACTACCAATGTATCCTTCTGTTATGGTTGCAAGATCCTTCAAGTCGAAACCTTATTCAAGGCTCTCTTTTGCAAGGAGTTTCATAAGAACATTTTCCTTGTTCTCCACAGAAGGTAGACCTAACATGATCATGTTCATGCCAATTAAAATCCATATTAAATAAGTGTAGAGCAGATCATAGTCATCACAAATTTAAAACTTTAATGTGCTTTCATTTTACAGATTCTACTATTTGATTACTTACTAACCTTTTACCTAGTATTTTTAGTCTTCATATGAAGAATAGGTAACACAATTAAGCCTGACTATGGCACAAAGTCAATTGATGCATGGGAATTGAAATGTAAAAGCAGACATGAAAACTCACATGCCTGAAAAAGTTGGAGTCGAAAGGTGTCTTTGACATGTATTTATAGTTATAACATAGCTTAACACAACTCTACTTGTTGTAGCCCAATTGAGGTTTGACTAAGGTTCCACCCACTAGCATCGATTGATGTATCTCACCCTACATCTATCACCACATGAAAAACTAGTTTAGTTTCCAAATGAAAGAAAGAGAAACTGACAAAGCAGTTAAATGTGTAGAACAAATCCAATCCATTCAACATAAATTCCATTACTTTCTAGAAAAGACTAGCACAAAGTACAAGAACAGACATGACAAGCCCCATCTTCCCCACAAAAGAAATACATGTAGTCTCCCAAGTTGCTGCAAAGGATAATGTGGGTTCAAACATTTTCTCAATTGAAGTTTTGTTACCACTATCTAGGAGAAGCTTTGAACAAGCCTTAAGATTGGGAAATCTGTGGATGGCCTTCTTACAGGGGCACTGAAGAATATGTGTAGCAATATAGAGGGTTTTTTGTTGGTAACAATAGGAGCATGAGGTGTGGATATCATATTAAAATTATTAACAAAAGGAATTCTACAACTCAAGCAAATGCATTTTTTCTTCTAGCCAGTATGATGTTAGCATAAGAGTCTATTTGCCCCTAGGTTTTTCAAGCCATAGCTACTAAACAACTTCTTAAACTTTTGCAACCTAGAAATGAAGTCTCAGTTTGGGAAAAGGCTATTGGTGCTCTGAAAGTTCTTTCTTCCCTGTTGAAGGATGCAAGTCATGATATTGTAAATTCCAATGGTATTTCAAGTTTGATAAATGAAACAAATGCTCCTTCAAAAGACTTCCTGCACAAATAATTTGCACAGGTATTGCAAGAAAATGTAATGTGTGCTCTGGCTAACATATCATAAAATGCAATGTGTTCCCTGGCTAAGAAAAGGCATTGCGTGCTCTTTATTTATTTCATTATTTAGATTATTGTACCACCTTCGTAGTAAAATGTAATTTTATGTTAGATGAAAATACAACATACACCAAAATATTATAAAAACTTGGCAATCTAATAATTTGATTTCAAAGCTTGCTACTGCATTAACAAAAGTGTGTACTCTGAACTTACCAGTTTCAGTTCAACCAAGAAACGGAAGCAATGAGGTACTGAAATTCAAGAATAAGCTTCCTTGTTTCTACAACCAATACAATTTTTTGCACAGATGGAACTGTCCCTGCACATAGAAATGTTTTCTCACTTACATCATCCAGTTTGGTAAATAGATCTGCAATTGATAGTGGAAATCTTGGATGCTTAGTCTACACCACATCCTATCAAATATACATATCATTTATCCATAATTCTCCTAAAAACTACGACCAACCATCACCAATGGTGTAGAGCACCATGCCACTCATCTTATCATAAAATCGTTCCATTTTCACATCTAAAAAGTTATACAATAGTTGCTTATATGGAAGTAAAATACAATCTATAGTCAATTGAATCTTACACTTTAAAAAAATAAGAAGGAAATCATTTGCACATAATATTGTAACTCCTTGAAAATGAGACACGAATCCATAAAAAAATTAACAAGTTTAAAAACTAGAAAGATACAATATAATTTCATCATTACTTGGGAAAAATTCCTCAACCAATGACACATTACCTATATTAGTTTAAAACTATTTACAAAAGATAACAATATCTTCATCACTAAACACATAGAAACAATGGCATGTAAACAAACACACTTGCAATCTCATATCATTATGGAAGAAACAACATTTCTAATGGCACTACAAGCAACATTAAATAAAAAGAGCGAGTGAATAAATGCATTAAAACATCCCCTTATATCACTCATTGTAGGAATGACAAAAAAAACATTTCTAATCGCACCATAAGCAACATTAAGTGAAATGAACCAGTGAATATATGCATTAAAACATGTCCTTATATCTTAGGTCACATTTCCTTAAAGCAAAAAGGTTTTAACACTATGTAAAGTAACTTTAAATGGTCTGAAGACTATGTAAGGACTATGTAAAGTAAACAGAAACTTTGCAGTTGATTCATAAAATATGATCATCTAGATTGATTTTCTCAAATAATTTTTTGGCCACTGAATAAAACTCATTTATGTCTTCTTCAAGCATTGACATCCATCAATTTTATCTTCCTGTACAACGGGGATGTTACTTGAGACATAAATGACACTTATATTAGCATCTTCAGGACCAAGTGACATTCCATGGATCTTAGCAAGTGAGTGAATTCCTCCAGTCCATGTAATAGAACCATCATATGGATCTAGTATATCTACTTTATCTCCTACCTAGATTACTTCAGGCTTTGCTGGATTTAATGGGAATTGTCAATATATATATATATATATATATATACATAAATATAAGAAAAAATATACAATTAAAATTTCAAAAACATGCATAATTATTGATATAACAAAATGAAATGCACTCACGGCCGAGTCAATATTTGAAATACATCCAATAGGAATTGTACACACTGATCGAGAATGCTGAGGTGCATCAATGACATTGGGATATCGCTGAATTTTATCCTGCATGTGATTACATCATGCACAAATCAAATGTAATATTATAAGGCCACAATAATACAGTAGAAGAATAGTAAATATAAGAGTAAAACACTAAAAATCAGACCTACACCAATTAAATCAGATTATGAATTCAAGTCAAGAAATGTTTGTAGGGGAATGATAATTAGCTTACCTCATCAAAATCACTACGATATCCCTTATTTTTCCATGAAGTGACTATTCGTTCAATGGAGGTGGCTATGGTTGAAATGTCTTCTTCAACCCATTTATGCAATCCATTACATCACTACAAGAAAAAAGGTCATTGATGAGGGTCCTACATGTGACAAACCTTTAAGGGTTGTCACGAATGTCACATATGATGACGGTCCTTAAAGCATCATCATTATAGGTGCCTTTTGAGATTGTCCTTTAAGGTTCGTCACCAAATCCCTTTCCAGTGACATTTTTAGTGAGGGTTGTTAAAGGCCCATTATTGATTCTCTCTTTGGTTACACTTCTGGTGACAATATTTTAGTATCCCTCACTAATACATGTTTATTTTACTTTTGGTGAGTGTAGTAAATGTTTGTCACTAATTATCATTATAATTGGTTTTTGGCGACACTATGTGAACGTTGCTATATCTTTCGACACAAGAATATAATGGTTTAAGATAGCTAGTATTGTTATGGATTCTTTGTAATTAATATGTTTCCAAGGTCATACTAGTCCCAATACCCACTCATAAGGTCTATAAGCAATCTCTAGTGGTTTTTCATAAGAAACCACTAGCAATTTATAAGTACCATTCCAAAATGGATCCATAAGCAATCTGATCTTTTGGGTATTCGACATCAACAAAATTGATTCATATATATCCTGTTAGATTGTACTTCCAAGCTTTGAAATACATTGGCATTAATGGGTGGATGTCTACTCGTCCATGTTCTAATCCAACACCTTAATTAACATGGTTTGGATTACATCACGAATGGTTTGGTTGAAGAATTTGCAGTTCAGCATGTTTTAGCAGACAATTACAGGCTTGGCTCAAGCCTGTAGAATCTCCAGCTTCTGTGTTTTTTAAATATTTCAGTAAAATCCTAAAGATGAACAGATTGTTGGTAAAATGGAATGTCTCGTGTATGGGGAAGGGAATCCTGAAAATGAACAGAACCTTGATACTATCTTGGATTCATCCCTCCCAGTACAAGCAAACTTTCAGTTCTATTTGGAATTTTTCTTTTCAAGTTGCAGATATAATGATTTCTTCCAACAAAGTTATATCTTTAAAATCCATGGAGGATCTGTATTTGCATGATTGGAAGGATTGGATCTCAGTTTTATCCCCTGCCTATGTGGTATGTTGTTCAAAGTCTTCTCTTAATTCTAGACAAGTATTGTTCCGGTAGGGTTAAATTCAATATACTTTTCCTAATAATGTGTATAAATTCTAGCATATAAGAATGATTTGTATACATTTCAATTAGCTTTTCAAGTTCATTTCATGGCTTATTATATATCGTGACATGTCACACCAAATCTTTTTGTTCAAATAATTTCCATTAATGGAATGATCATTAACTCATTACTTTTTGGATGAATGGGTATATGCTGATTTGACCCCATCAATTGTCGTAATTAGCTCTATCCTTTTGTCCCATGTCTGAACAATTATATTTATACCCAATTTGAATGTTGGATTTCTTTATTATGCATAAGTCAACCCTGTAAATACCAATTTGGGTTAAAGGATACCGGTTTGATCACCTAACTTCCTTTCAACAAAGAAAGTTCCAGTTGGCATGGCTGTTGCACGTAGGGAGGAGCCATATTCCATTGAACTGTTGGATGAAGATCCCTCTAGTAAGAGGATTTTTCAACAAATTGGATTGTATGCATTTTTTAGTAAATTTAGAGGGCACAACGAAGATGTGATCAAGGAATTTTCTCTCAATTTCGATGGAGCTTGTTCTAACATTCAGGGGTTTCTGCTTCCAGTTTCAGAAACATCCATTTCTCTCGCTGCAGGCTTACCACAAACAGGGGAAAGATGGTTTAAAGCTGGTCATTTGAAAAACCCTGACTCTTGGAAATAGTTTGTGAAAGTGGCTAATTATAGTATTCATTGGAAGAAGGGAGCTGAATGCAACTGTTTCACTGTTGAATGGGGTAATGTCATTTTCTTTTTGCAGAAATATTTGACTTGTGAAGGACGATATAGCCTTGTCTTTCTTTATCATATTCGGCTTCTCCTTCACATTAAAGGAGAAGAATTGATGAACATTCCATACTTTTTGTGGAAGATCCTGTCTAAAATGGCTTCAGCTTCCCAAAAGTGGCCTGATTAGCGACTTGGTAATAGCTTGTATCATCATGGATTAATTAAGTTGTTGATCGTGGAGGAATTACAAGAGAATAACCTAACGTGGGAACATTTTTTAGTGGAAAAAGGTTTTCAGGAGAAAGTTAATGATGTTCCACAAGATTATGTATCACCCCCTCCAGTAGTTCAGATAGAATTTGATCCAGCACCAACATTTTTTGAACCAATTCAATCCCCACCATCTCCAAAGAGGCACAGAGATGATGAACAGGTTAATAAAATTTCAGTTATGGTGAGAAGAAGATTTGCAAGGTTAGAAGGCATTTCTGAAGAAGGTATTGAAAAAGTTAGAATATTTGAAGATATGTTTTCGACAATACCCAAACATCCAAGAACCCGTTATACACATAGACAGAATTTAAAGTCAACACCCCTACCAGAATTGGAAGCTACTTAGTTTCAAGACCAAGATCAAAGGGAAGAAGACGAATACAATCAAGTGGTAAGGCCTGATACTCCTGGTTTAATTTCAAGTAAGTTATAGAAGAGGATTAAGAAACTTCAGAAGCAAGTTCGTGAATTTAAATTTTTGGATAGATATGTTAAAAATGAAAATGAAAAGTTAAAACAGAGGAGTAGACAATTACAGAGAAAGAATGATGTTCTTAAGAAAAGACTAAAATTTTTGGGAAGTCAGACTCACCGATGGAGTTTGCAAAACAAAAGGTTGAGGAAACAAAATAAATTGCTTAGAGATAATTCAGTACTAAAGGAATCAGTACCACTAGCTGAGGATAATACAAGTTTGGAATTATTGGCTACATCAGCGACAGAAAACATTCTTCCTAGTACCTCCAAAAGTTTTGATGATAAAGAAAAAGTCACAGAAGTTCTCTATGAGTTTTTTAATCAAACTCTTGATGATGTCTAGACTAATACCCTGGATTTAGCATCAGCTGAAGTAAATACTGTTAAATGGTCTAGAAGAAATAATGAATTATATGACTTGGGCCTTATTTATCAACAATGATATAAATTTGAAGTACAACGTAAGCAGGAAACTTGGTTTTCTGCTTACTTGGTTCAAGAACAAAAGTGGAAGTCCAAGATACAGTCTTTACAGTAGCAATTAATGATTAAAGAAGAAGAAAAGAGGCAAATTTTTCAATTTGCTGAGCAAGCCATTTCTTGTAGAAGTCCTGCTAGAGTTTATTCAATGTACGTGCATGAACAATGGGTAGGCCTTCAGATGATGAGATTGAATAATAACAAAAATTTCATGATAGGAAATGTTGATGACTTTGTGGATATTTATAATGACTCATCTACAAGGGAAAAGGATTTTTTGTGTGAACTTTATCAGTTTAAATTCTTTCTAGAACATGAATTGGAATGGAATCCCAATCCTGTAGTAGGAGATATTCAGTTACGATCCTTTTCATATTTTATTCAGAATCAAATTAAGTGGGAAATAGGGATGAAATTCTTTTATAAGTTGGAATTCCAGTCTAAACTTCACATCAGAGGAGAGCATCCAGATCCTAAAGTAGCCTTTTCTAGTCACAGTGAATTCCTCAAGGATCTTATGAGGGTGAAACAATTTAGAATGAATCAGAGATCAACGTTACAAAGTTTTGAAGAACTTAGATCTTGTAGGACTTTGGCCTCTTTGCAAGCCTCAGAGACTCGTTGGAATTTGATTCCTCCAATACTCAAACAACGGGACCCCATGGGATACCCCTTTTTCCAGGTTGCCTTTTCAAGAACAAGTTTGTATGTGAATTCTCTACAAAGAAATGGTACTCGATGGCTTGGTTTAAGGTTCCTTTTTCTTTTGCTTTGGTGCAGCAAAAATGAGTACAGTGTTGCTGGGCAGTGATATGATTTTGCAGAGAACTCTTCATGGATGGAAGTGGATCGTCATTTAGGATTTCGGGAAAGAAATGGAGTAAGTCACCAATCTTACAGTTGGACTGAGCTACATCAGAATTTACTACGGGGGGAATAAGTTGCATAGGGACATGCAACAAAATTCCTTCTAGGGAAGATGCTTGGTGCTTGAATTCTTACCCAAAGGGTAGGTTTTCTCTTGGATCTCCATTGTGTTGTTACTTGATAATATACCAGAGGATGTTAAAAAACTGTAATTGTTTTGTCAGGATTTCAAGTTTATTCAATGCATAATAGTGGAAATATTCATTTTGTTTATCTAGTCTCTAAAGTATGATATTTCAAATATAATGACTTTCCCAAATATGTATTTTTTTGTTTATGTGAATTTGAACTTGTTCAAAAGAAGTGTATAAATTTTTCCTTGGAAACTTACTAAATCCCATAATCTGATTTTTTATAGTGATATTAGGAAAAACTTCGACCTTTTATTTCATGTAAATGAACCAACTGAACTATACTTGTTTTGTTACATGTAGTTATAGAAGGGACATGTTCACATGAAACTATTAGCATTGATTGCAAGGTAATCAGTCCTGCAACCTCTTACAGATCCATTTTTTTCCATAAACTTGAAATAATGCTGAAAAGGTTATAGTTGCAGTCACTGCCCTTTTTAATCTATCTCTATGAAGATAGTTATTTGTATCAGACATGGCTTTTGCGAGAGGGAGCTATTGTTGACAATATGGCAATGCAGGTTGTCATTGATGCCAACTGGATGAGGACAGAGCAACAAGCAGGAATGATGACAAGCAATGTGAACTTCCTTCTATTTAGGTTCCTGGTCTAGGTCGTGTACTTATCCTTGTGCCTTTGAAAGTAATGGCATACAAGTAGGGAATACCAACATGAGAAGGGAACCCATGATTTAACCTTGCGTCCACCTCAGTAGTGAACCAACAAACTATTATAGTGAACCAAACTGGATAAGAAAACTATGTATTGAAGAGACTAGGCATTCAAATCCTTCTTTTGGGAACTTGGATTCCAACCTCCCAAGATTGGAACTAAACAACAACATGGGGAAGGTTCCATCCCCTATTGGCTTCAAATTTCGATATGATTGGCAGACAATTAGTATGATTATCCGTTTGATCAATGTGTTGCATCTTCCTCTTGCCACCTGGGTGATTGTACAATGTATTTAAGGCATAGCCATATTCATTATCATGTGGACTACCATGTAGCCATCTCTGGAGGTGTTTTCACATCTAGGAATTTTGTTTGTGTATTTTGACTACGCTTCATGTTAGTCTGGTTCGCTTTGGTGTTTAGGGATGTATCCACACCATGGTTCTGTACCCTATTGTATTCCATGGCTTTATCTCTGATATTATTATGTCCTTATGGGAAATATAGCAATTGCAAGGACATAATTATATGTTTGTTCAAGATTTCTCTTAAGGCACACCCAGTGTTCGACATTAGAAATAAAACTTTGGATTTTTTCCATTATTTAAATAATTATTTTTTCGTGTTTTCATTGGATTTACACTGATGATTTATTCAATCAATATAAGCTCAGGGGACTCTTCTGATAGGTTTCCAAGTAGACATCAGTGGCCATTCAATTTTGATGCACTGATATCCACCGCTACCCAGAGATCTGTAACTTTCATTGATATTAGATTTTATGGGTTTTGGGAACCCTCATTTGGTTTCATTTCACATTTTTTCATTTCACACACATGCTCAATATGCATCAATAAAGTTTAGAATAAGTTGATGCTCACATTGATTTTACTCCACATGTCTTTCTTTTGCACTTCAGGCACTTTTTTCCATTCCATGTGCTTGATGCCCAGAATTTCCTTTGCAAGAACACCTAAAAATGAGGAGAATTTCTCTGAATGTGGACCAATAGGCTGGTCCCTCTCATTAAATTGAATTTTAGGCAATGCAATGCCCTCTATAGTGGTTCCAAAGAGACATTTTGTTGGTCCTCTACTCCTTTTCACATTTATTGCAATACTAGCTTGGGTAGATACATTTGCATCCTCTAAACCATGCTCTTGTTGTGGTGGATCCTGATCCAAAGCATGCTCTTGTTGTGGTGGATCCTCCTCCAAAACATGATCTTGTTGTGGTGGTTCCTATTGAATTTTTTTTGGAAAAACAAACCAGTACCCCTCTTGAGACAATGACAATATGAAATTGTTAATATGAAATCTTGAAATACTTGTATAGGACAAAAAATGTTTAGAAATGATCATACCTTCCAATGGTTCTTTCACATCTTTCTCAAGAATATGTGCATTAGAATTGTTGTTGACACTATAGCAAGTAGATTCACTTTGTAATGGGACAGTGGATCCCGATGCTATATTTTGTTGGAATTTGTTTCCCATCTTAGAGCCTATGGTCAAGTATATTATGAATTTTTTTAATATAATTGTTTATTTATTAAAAAATAAATAATAAGTTATCATCATGTTTAAAATATTTACCTGAAGTTGTGCCACATATAACATTGTCATTTCTTTTTGTAATGAGACCTGAATTTTTTAAAAGTGATGTATTGCAACGTCTTAATTTAATCATGTTAACTCCCTACAAATATGGATTGCAACTCTTGCTCAAAGAAAGTTAGACAATTTTAAAGTATAAAAGAAAGGATAATAATTGTTAAAAAAATATTGAAGTTATTGAAATCCCAAACAACAAAGAATAATGTCTTACTTTGATATGTACATCTGCAAAGAAACTGCATAACAAAAAAAATCATTTTTATTAACACATTGTTGAAACAAGCCAACTAACACAATCCTGAAAATTAAATAGTATTTATGAACATTATACAAATATCTTTAACTCATTCATAAAAAAATGTGTAACAATGTATACTAAAATATAGAGGGGGGCTTTTTGGGAATACCCTAGTCAAAAGTTTTACATGCAAAATATATGAAATCTAATGTTATTAACTGGTTCAAGATGCTACTGCATCTTGGACTGCTGAGGATTCTACTACAACTTATGACTTCAAGACACACTCTCTTCTTCTATTTAGATTCTTTATTAAATATCTATTTCATGCCTCTGCAAATCTAAAAGCCACATCTCTTCCAAACAAACATGTCCTTTCATTTCTCTGTTACTTTAATTATGTTTTATTAATAATTAATTAAATTAATCATCTTCAAATGCTTCATTGAATCTTCTATTATTAAAATTTTTAATTCATATTTATTTCTTTTGCGGATTTTGATTATTTAACCAATTAAAATCTTAATGGACATATTCTAGGTTTGTTGGCTTCACGCCCTTTCAAATCTTCGTTTTAATGAACTAATTAATTAATTAACTAGTCAATTAAATCATAAATTAACTTCAAGCATGTAGGCTTCATTTCCTTCAAAACTGCATGCTTGGGCTTTCTACGTGTTGATGTATATGTAACTTCGTAATTTATTTCATCTATGTATTTTATATATATTTATTGTACCCTTATTAGAGATGTGTTATTCCTCTATAAGGAAGTGTCGTCATGTGGATTGACAAGTGTCGCAAGTGTGTGTACTTGTCAATGGGTTATTAGACCATCATGTGTGGGGTCGGCCCTAAAATATATATATTATAATGTGGATGTACCTAGCTAGACAAGTCGGCCCCATAAGGTCATTGGGCAAACAGATTAGTATAAATAGAGATCATGTGATCTCTATTTAGATCACTCGGAAAAGTATCTCACTCTCACTCAAAAAGTGGTGCACTAGTGAGGAGGAGGATCATCTGCTACTAGGAGACTATCTCAGTGTATTTTGGTTGTACTTTGGTTGAGCCATTTCTCTCTCTATCTCTGAGGAAGTTGTGGGGTTTTTTACCTTAGGGTTTTCCCCACGGAAACTCTGTGTCTCTTGTCTCTCATACTTTTGATTCTTGTCATGCTTGTCATGCTTATTGTGATTGTCATGCATTGATATACTGTATATGTTATTGTCTCAGTAAAGATCCTAGAGTATTGTGAATTAATGCTCAAATTTTAACATGGGATCAGAGCTAACCTGAGAAGAAGACATTTTGCAGTGACGAAAACTTGAGTTTCTTATTTATTGGGTTTCTCTCCACAAATTTTGGAAACGCAGTATAGTAGATTGACTCTACTCATCGAGGCGCATCTATCTGTCCAATCAGAATTCAATTCTGAGCATTTTTAGATTTGGCCCTAAAAATTAGGGTTTCCACAAAAATAAGAATTTGTGAAATTTGAAGACATAGCTGGACGCTCCTTGCAAAAATCGAAGTTTAGAACTTTGGATCGAGATTTTTGGTTGGGTAGATCTCCGGGAAACTCAAACCCTAATTCAGGGCTCTCCCGAGTGAACCCGAGAGGACAAAAAGGAAAATCTAAAGGGCAAAGCTTTGCTGATCTCAAATTCTGAATACACTAGGCTGATCAGCTCATCAAGGCCCATCTTTCTATCCTTTCAGAAAATTGAAATTCGCATTTTGAATTTTTAGGGTTTTTTTGACAAACCCTAATCTGGGATCAAATCCAGTTTTCAACATCTCAAGTGGTAAGACCTAAATCTTTTCTATTTCCTTTTGAAGTACTCTTTAAGATGTCTCACCACACCAAGCTTGAGGATAAGCTTGACGGAGCTGATAACTTCTGAGCTTGGAAGTATAGGATTGGGTTAATCCTAGAAGAGAATGAGTTGGACTCATATGTAAAAGAAGACATCCCTATCCCAGAGGATGAAGAGGCCAAGGTATTGCATAAGAAGAATTTGGTCAAGGCAAAGAGAATCATTGCTGATTCCATTAAAGACCATCTCATACCCAATGTGTCCTCTTTAAAGACACCCAAGGAGATGTTTGACTCTTTGACCAAGCTATTTGAAGGGAAGAACATAAATCGGAAGATGACCCTGCGGAACCAATTGAAAGTAGTAAAGTTTTAGAATGGAGAAAGCATTCAATCTTATTTCTCAAGGGTCTCTCAGATCAAGGAACAACTAGAAGCAACGGATGAAATGGTGGAGAATGGTGAAGTGGTGGTGACCACTCTAAATGGCCTACCCAGGTCATGGGATTCCTTTATTCAAGGAATTTGTGCAAGGAAGAAGTTGATCTCCTTCAACAGATTGCGGGAAGAATGCTCTCAAGAAGAAGCTAGGCTTGTGGCCCGAGAAGAAAAGATGGGAAATGAATATCAAGCTCTCACAGCACATGCCAGGAAAGGCAAGTCCAAAAAGGAATCATCTCATAATAGAAGATCCTCACACCACCATTATCATAAAGATAAGAAAGATCTCAGATGCTTCAATTGCAATGAGAAGGGACACTTTGCTTCAGATTGTCTCAAGAAGAAGAAAGACAACAACAATAACTTCAATAAGAAGAAGAAGAATAACAAAAGAAGATATCATGCTCATGCTACTGAAGATGATGAACCCCCAAAGAAGAAGGCTAGGGCAGAAAGTGATAGTGATGATGACTCATCAAGTGAAGAAGAATATGTTCTAATTTTTGCTCTCACAGGTACTATCTCCCATGGTTGTAATGATTGGTTGATTGATAGTGGAGCTTCCAAACACATGACTGGGTTTAAGGAATATTTTGTGAATCTATCTGAACATGAATCACCACATAAGGTGAAACTTGGGGATGACTATCAATACCCAATCAAAGGAAGTGGTCAAGCCTCCTACAACCTAGATTCTGAAAAATCTTTGAAGATGAAAGAAGTCCTTTATGTACCTGGGCTCAAGAAGAACTTACTCTCCATCTCTGCATTGGATGCAAAAGGTATGAGGGTTGCATTTTTGGATGGCCAAGTCCTAATGTGGCCAAAGGGAAAGAACATAGATGATGCAGTAGTGATTGGAGAGCAAGAGGGAGGTTTGTATAAATTGGAGGGACAACCTGAACATGCCATGATACATGAATCCATGGAGCCAAGTGAACTTTGGCATAGAAGACTTGCTCATATGCACTATAGAGCACTTCCAATTGCAAGCAAGGCTATAGAGGGTCTTCCTGAAATCAAGACCAAACATGAAGGTGTTTGCAAAGGATGTGCAAAAGGTAAGAACATTAAGAAGGCTTTCCCAAGCAGTGAAAGCAAGGCAAAAGACATCGTGAAAATCATCCACTCAGATGTACGTGGTCTTATGTCATCCAATTCTTTGAGTGGGTATGTTTACTATGTCTCATTTATTGATGACTTCTCCAGGAAGACTTGGGTATACTTCTTGAAGAACAAAGATGAGGTGTTTGATAAATTCAAGGAATTCAAAACCTTGATGGAGAATCAAATTGATAAGAAGATCAAAACATTCAGATCCGACAATGGTGGAGAATTCACCTCAGGTGACTTCAAGAAGCTTTGTAGTGATTCAGGGATTAAGAGGGAGTTGACTAATCCTTATAATCCTCAATAGAATGGTGTTGCAAAAAGGAAGAACAAAACTATCATGGAAGCAGCAAGGGCAATGCTGCATGACCAGTATCTACCTATGCATCTATGGGCAGAAGCAGCTAGAACAACTGTATATGTACAGAACAGAACACCCCATAATATATTGGACAAAAAGACACCAGAAGAGGTCTTTTATGGTAAGAAACCTGAATTCAGTCATCTCAGAATATTTGGTTGTCCAGTATACACTCATGTTCCAAAGGAAAAGAGGACTAAGCTAGATCCTTCAGGAAAGAAGGGTATCTTTGTGGGTTACAGTGAAAGCTCGAAGGCTTATAGAATATAATTTCCAGGGTTCAAGAAGATTGATGTTAGCAGGGATGTAACATTTGATGAAAACTCAGCATTCATCAAATCAAGGAAGACACCTAGCAAAGTTTATGAAGAACCTAAGGAAACTAGATTTCAAGACATTACCATGACTGAAGCAGTTCCAGAAGTTGTTCATGAGTTTGAAGATCCGCAAGAACCTGTAGATACACCCCATGAGGATAACTCTCACAAGAGGAAACTTGCATGGGCTAGAGAGCTCAGTCAAGATGCAGAAAGATTTGGCATTCCAGAAGAAGAAAACAGAGCAAAGAAGAGAACCAGATCACATACCAGCTATGTTGCTTTACTCTGTGACATTATGAACAAAGAGCCTTCCAGTTATGAAGAAGCAACGGAAAAGAAAGAATGGAAGGATGCCATGGTTGATGAATACCAATCAATAATGAAGAATGATGTTTGGGATGTTGTACCAAGACCTAAAGAAAAGTCTGTTGTGACTTCTAAATGGATCTACAAAATAAAGCATGTTGTAGATGGCAGTGTAGAGAAATACAAAGCAAGATTCATAGCTCGAGGCTTCTCTCAGAAAGAGGGAATAGATTATGAAGAAAATTTTGCACCTGTAGCCATGTATACTTACATCCGAACAGTACTTGCCCTGGCTGCATCGATGAAATGGAAAATACACCAGATGGATGTCAAGACTGCCTTCTTGAATGGTGCAGTTGAAGAGGAATTATATGTAGAGCAGCCACTTGGTTTTGAAATACATGACAGGGAGTCATATGTGTGCAGATTGAAGAAAGCCTTGTATGGCTTGAAACAAGCTCCCAGAACCTGGTATGGTAGGATGGACAGTTTCCTATCTAGTTTGGGCTTTACCAAGAGTAAAGCGGATTCCAACCTCTACTACAAGGTTGAGGAAGGGAATTATGTGATTCTACTCCTGCATGTGGATGACTTATTTGTAACAGGAGATGACAGACTGATTGCAGATACGAAGAGGAAGCTTGCTGCTGAGTTCGATATGAAAGATTTGGAAATGATGCATTATTTCCTAGGTATGGAGGTGTCGCAGAGTGCAGGTGGGATCTTCCTTGGTCAAGGGAAGTACACAGTAGATATCCTGAAGAGATTCGGGATGATGGATTGCAAGGCCATAGCCACACCTATGGCATCAAATCTGAAGCTTCTATGTGATGCTTCATCTAAGCCGGTTGATGTCTCTATGTATCGTCAGATGATTGGGTCCTTGATGTACCTGATGAACACGAGACCAGATATTTGCTTTGCGGTGAACACATTGAGTCAGTTCCTGACAGATCCGAGGAGTGTTCATCTGGTTGCTATAAAGCATGTTCTGAGGTACCTGAAGGGTACAGTGGATTATGGGATCAAGTATGAGGCAAATCAAAAGTTTAACCTACCAGGTTATGTTGATTCAGATTGGGATGGCAGTGCTGCAGATAGGAAGAGCACATCTGGGTGTTGCTTCAGTATGGGATCAGGTGTGATCTCTTGGTTTAGCAGGAAGCAGTCCTGCATAGCACTGAATATAGCTAGTTGTGAGGCAGTATGGCTATGGAAGCTACTGTCTGAGTTATTTGATCTCCCATTGGATGCTACTGGTATCTTTTGTGATAACCAAAGTTGTGTGAAGCTGTCCGAGAACCCAGTGTTTCATGACAGGTCAAAACACATGGAGATCAAATATCACTATATCAACAATATGATGCAAAGAGGAGCTATGAAGCTCCCGTATGTTGCGACATACGAGCAGATTGCAGATGTGCTGACGAAGCCACTAGAGGGGGTGAAGTTCGAGTACTTCAGAGAGAGGCTTGGCATTCTTCAGATTGATGACACTTCGAGGAAGAAGTGATGGACACATTTGCTGAAGCCATTCCAAGCATGTTGGAAGGAGAATCCTTCACATGGCTGTGGATGTAAGCGCTGGATGATGAGCATCAAGATGATGTTCTAGTAGATGCATTGTATGATCAGTTGGATCATTTTTATGTATGTATGTATGCATCATGTTGGATGCTGGATATGATCAGTTGGATCATTTATATGTATGTAAGCATCATGTTGAATGCTTGGACCATGTATTTGTATATGTATTAGGAGGATACATTATATGATCAGGTGGATCATGTATGGTGATATGTATCATGTATTTGTATTTGTATCAGGTGGTACATTGTATGATCAGGTGGATCATGTATGATGATATGTATCAGGTAGATACTTGGTATGCATCAGGTAGATGCATTGTATGATCAGGATGATCATGGATGATGAGCTTCAGGATGTTGCTCCAGATGACATGTAGCAGGATGTTGCAGTGATGATGATCAGGATGATCATGTGTACATCAAGATGATGTATGGTGAGTATCAGGTTGATACTCTGTGGCCGTGGAATAGGTTGTGCAGATAAGCATGTAATTTGTGCCCTGGGATATTTGCAGATGGTATTTCGAGGTTTTTCCTATGGCATGTAATTCGTACCCTGGGACATCTAGCAAATGCTCTTTCAAGGTTTTGCTTGGGAGGACATGTAATTTGTGCCCTGGGAGATCTACAGATAGTCTTTCAAGGTTTTGCCTATGGCATGTAATTTGTGCCCTGGGATATCTGGCAGATGCTCTTTCGAGGTTTTGTCCTATGGCATGTCATTTGTGCCCTGGGAGATCCGATAGGTTGAGCCGTGTGCTCGTAATCAGTCCTGGGATGCTCTTTCAAGGTTTTGCCATGACCACATGTAATTTGTGCCCTGGGAGATCCAATAGGTTGAGCCGTGTGCTCGTAATCAGTCCTGGGATGCTCTTTCGAGGTTTTGTGGTGACCACATGTAGTTTGTGCCCTGGTAGATCCGATAGGTTGAGCCTTGTGCTCGTAATCAGTCCTGGGATTCTCTTTCGAGGTTTTGTGGTGGGGTCACATGTAATAAGTCCTGGAGATCTAGACAGGATGAAAAAGGCCTCAGATGCTCTTTAGGGTTCTTGCTAGTCAAGAGACTCTTTTAAGGTTTTGTGAAACACGTAATAAGTCCTGAGATTTCCACAGTATGGCCAGTGATGATGAAGACCTGCAGGTGGTGGGCCTGCATCCCATATGAAAAAGGACTGGCTCTGTAGAACTTCCTATGACGAGTAAAGTCAAAGATTGGTTGAGATAGCAGCAGCAGTGACGATGATGATGACGATGCATCGATGACGATGATCCCGAGAAGAAGACTTGTCTAGCAGATCTGTGTCGAGAAATACCTTCCTAGTTAAGAGGGAGTGTTGATGTATATGTAACTTCGGAATGTATTTCATCTATGTATTTTATATATATTTATTGTACCCTTATTAGAGATGTGTTATTCCTCTATAAGGAAGTGTCATCATGTGGATTGACAAGTGTCGCAAGTGTGTGTACTTGTCGATGGGTTATTAGACCACCATGTGTGGGGTCGGCCCTGAAATATATATATTATAATGTGGATGTACCTAGCTAGACAAGTCGGCCCCATAAGGTCATTGGGAAAATAGATTAGTATAAATAGAGATCATGTGATCTCTATTTAGATCACTCGGAAAAGTATCTCACTCTCACTCAGAAAGTGGTGCACTAGTGAGGAGGAGGATCATCTACTACTAGGAGACTATCTCAGTGTATTTTGGTTGTACCATTGCTCTCTCTATCTCTGAGGAAGTTGTGGGGTTTTTCACCTTAGGGTTTTCCCCACGGAAACTCTGTGTCTCTTGTCTCTCATGATTTTGATTCTTGTGATGCTTATTGTGATTGTCATGCATTGATATACTGTATATGTTATTCTCTTAGTAAAGATCCTAGAGTATTGTGAATTAATGCTCAAAATTTAACACTATGGGCTTAAATGACAAATTTAAAGAGAATAAATGAATTACATAAACACATAAAAGAGAGATGCAAACTAGCAAAAAGAACCCAACAGATGATATCGGAGTTCACCTCTCTTCAACTACTTCTTCGGGCCGCTTCCAATGGGAAGGTCGATCTTATTAGGTCTTCAAAGAGTACAAATTGAGTGTTCTATACATATATGTGGTGGTTACACTTGTCATATGGTTTGCTCCACGTTTATACCTTGGCACATACATATATGTGGTGGTTACACTTTATGCCTCCGTGTTACATATGATGTGCGCTCTATGGTTTTGTGCTATGGTAAATTGCAAATATGGATCTGGTAACATGTTACTTAGGGGGCCTCGGTGTTGGCATGGCCCTTGGCCCACCCCCTTTACACATTAACTCTTTTACCATTTTAATCCATGGGGTCATGGTGGCCTTTCCACAAGGCTTTGGGTTCGATTCCCATTGCCCCAATTACATATTTTTAACCATTTTAACCAACATTGACGGAACTTCAAATGTACACAACTTCTTCATCCGAAGGTCATTTCATGCGAAACGAATGTTGAAAGAAAGATGACGACGAGCCCTTTGCCACAATAACCTTTGTACTCCTTTTTGAAGACTTTAAATCTAATCGGCGTTGAGATGATCCTCCTAGATCAGTGATGCCCTTAGATGTTATTGGTATCACACGTGCTACACTGATGCAAACAATAGTTTTTTCTCCTTGGTTTGAAAGGATTGGGAAATATTCTTAGACCATTGCAACTATTGGTCTTCAACAAGGAATTTCTATTAAGCGTGTGTCATCAACTCATGTTGACTATGTCCCTACCCTTTGTACACATCGCTCATTGCTCCTACCGATTGAATGATCTGGTGAAGTGTTTGGATCATGTCAACGAAGGTGGCTCGCTGCCTTTGGCGTCATGAGAAGTTTAATGAGCCTTATCATTTAGAGGAAGGAGAAGTCATAACAAGGTTACCATAGGTGAATCTCCGGTAGGATCATTAACAAGCGATTATCAGATGACACCCCTTTGTGGGATAGGGGATAGTTGCACGACCCATGCGTTCGGCTTTGTTGTGGGTGTTGGTGTCTCTCCATTCCATCCACACAATGCGGCTACCTCGGTCAGTGGGTGTAGGAGGTTGGATCCCACTAAGATGTGGGGTGGGAGACGACTACGACCCATGTGATTGGCTTCATTGAGGGCGATGATGCCTCATCATTTCATTTGCATGATGTTGTTTCCTTGATCATGGATCACGGGAAATCCACTCTCCAATACAAGCTCTCACAAGCCTCTTTCTTCCACAATGAATAATCATCTAGGATTGTTCATTGGATGGGTGAAAACACAATGCAATGCATTTGGTTGGCCACCCTAGTCCTCCTTGTCACCCTCTAAGGATGCCATCGCGAAAGTTGCATAGTTTTTTGGGTTCTTTTCTGAAGCACCTCTCTAGGTGTATGTGCCATCTATCCAACAACTCTTGAATTTTCCCCTTAATTTCTTCATTTTCAAAGAATGATGTCCTACATAGAACCTCGTTTGGCATAACAACTTTATCTCTCAGGTTGATTCCATGCATGTTCAATCGGATGGCTTGGATGCATTTGATGAGGTTCTCATAACAATTCATGATAATAGTACTATAATAGCTCATCCAATGTCTTCTATTAATTTGACCTCTCCTATCAAACTAGAAGCATGTTTTATGATTTCCCATGGTCTTGGTGACAGTTAAAAGGTGTTAATTTCTCTTCCTTTTGGGATCACAAAATTATCAAGGAAAACTATTATTAGGCATTGATTAGTTTATGAGCTTCAATGCCAAAAGTAGTGCTAAATATTAGATGGTTGGGTCCTTTTACCTCATCATCACACATGCTTGGGCTTTTCTAGTAGTTAGTGCTTATTCTTTCATAGTTAGTAGAATGCATCTCAATACCATTTTTCCATGAAAAACTTCCTTAGGGAAACTCTTCAGGCACTCTCTCACATTTCATGAATGGTGCCCAGAGTAAATGTTGTTGATATACATGTATGCCTAACCTTGAGGGACTAAGGTGTATTTGACATTGTGACGTCTTTGGCTAATATGACTTCAGCATGCCAAGTTAAACCACTTGAGCCAACCCTAGGGGATTTTTGCATTCCACTAACAAATGTGTGGACAAGTGAAAATAACTCCACACACATTTAGTGGAACTATGTTTATCTCTACTGTAATTGACTAATATGGAAAAGTACTTGTTGCATTTTTGTAAGACACACATATTTGTTCTTGTTGAGCCAACCGATGAGTAGGGATCGCAACATACACCCAAAAATAGATTGCTTATTCACTATCTTGTTCAAATCAAATATTATTGAACCCAGACAAAAAATAATATATTCATTCACACAAACATGATCATGTCTATATTACCAATGAATCAACTCCAAATTCCCATTAAGTTTATGAAAATGTATGACAATATATGGAAAACTTGAAGTTGAGCAAAATATTCAAGCAATTGACTATTCAAGTATTCACAATCTCATGACATTGCATCTATCATCTAATTAAGGGATACAAACGTTTTGTCTTCTAGTATATTCATATTTTCTATATTGAACAAAGTACACAGATTCCCAATGTTGAAGAGACAAACAAGGAAGATGATTCGTGTTGAATATTGGCCTTCCATGCGCAAACTATTGAGCTCCTCAACTACATCAGTATGTCATGTCTACAACAAGAATAATTGCATTATGTTTAAAATGCATATCACATGATTGAAATTTATGCCTATGCGACTAGGTCACAACACCACAAGTGTGTGACAAAGAATATCAATGTTTTTATAACACACCATTACTTTGCAAGTTTAATTCGTGATGAATATTCACCATTGAAATGTGCATCGAGCACCAATACCTTTATACTAACATGCATATCAAACACAACAACCAAATCCACAAGTGTGTGCTTAAAGAAATTCTTAATGAACTTCTCTCATCAATTTCATCAATTTGATGAATTAATTATGGACTTAGTCAAACTCTCAACCCTTTCATTATCAACACTAGACAAAACAAAGGCTTTTAAGAATATACCTTAAAAGGGGTTAATTTACGCAATACCTTAAAGGTGTTGGTTAGGAACTTGTTTCCAAGTTAATCGAGGACCCATCCTTCCAAAAGGATCTTTATGGGTTGGGTTGATAGATGAAGGACCAACCCTTGAAAGGGTTAACCGAGGGCCTTACTGGGTGGCACCATTCATCATGAGATAGTTCATTAAGTGATCATTTTCCTTCATAGTTTTTTAAGTGGTAATTTTTTTTAAGTTCATGATATGAATATTTAAAATATATGTTTGGAAAACCAAAATCTGCGATTATGTTGTGCAAACTATATGTTATTACCATTTAAACAAAAATATATTGCGACACCTAAACCCTTCAAGAGTGGCAGATGTCGTTCTCCCAAATAAATCCAAATATACAAGCAACTTCTCAGAACTCCGCGGTCATAAATCTCTCAATCACATTTGGTTTCCTCAAGGATTTGGAAACATGATTGAAAGGTGGAAACATGATCGAAAGGAAGTCTATTCAACTTGCAGCGTTTTGGACGAGCTGAAAAATCCATGAGTCCAGGTTTTGAATCTCCCCATATATTTCTTTGGCCCTTTAACATTTAGTTTTCCCACATGAATTTACAGTTGGGAGGTATCTAATGCTTTGCTAATTCTAATGAGAAAATTATATTGGTGTTTTTGTATGTGGTTGTTCAAATTCGAGGCTTAGGGTTCCTCTAATGTGTCGCTCGTAAAATATGCTTAGGGTTAAGGTTATTCATTCATTCATGCTTTCCAATGATTTTAAGTAGCACAACCAATGAGGCTCTTAGACAACACAAGGGTTCTGAGAAATAAATGGGCGATATTGATGCACATGGTTTAAACACCCAAAGGTTGTTTTATCCATTTTTCCTCTAGATGTGTTGCTGTGATATTGATGCTTAGGGTTCCTCGGAGTTTTTTTCCTTTCATTTTCCTGTCCATGTGTTGAGTGAAGTATGAATTCTTTAATTCGGTGCTTGGCTACCCATGCGTTGCAATCCTATCATCGGTCGTAATTGTTGTCGATGTGTCCATAAACTGCTTATTGTTGGGTGCATAAATAACTGAATCGATGGATTACACTGATTCCAATACGTTGATTGGATTTATCTTTATTTTACCTCCATCAACTATGACACCTAAAAATAGAAATACTTGTCTACAAAAATATCACTTATTCAATTCTTCATGTTGAAATTCAACCTTTTTTCTTTTAGAGCCTCCAACACTTGTTTCAAATCGTCTAAGTTCTCCTTTCATTCCTTATTGTAAATGAGTATATAATCTCAATACACAACCAAAAGAGAATCAATGAATGGTATAATAACTTCATTTATAAACTATGTGAATGTGGTTAGTGTGTTAGTAATCCCAAAAGGAATTACAACCATTCAAGCAACTCCCGTTCTCTTTTGAAATGTCTCTTCCAAGAGTCTCTTGCTTTATTCTCATGTGATGATGAGAATTTGATTTTTAACTCAAAAAAAGTATTGCTTTCCTTGTAAATGATCTAAAAATTCATTAATGCTTGTTGCATGATAACATTTTTTGTGTTGTGATCTTGTTTAGTGCTAAAAAATCAACACCCATCTATCAATTCCAAACCTTCTTTTGCACCAAGAAAATCGAAGATACAAGGGGACACATTATGATTTATGATCCATTATCCAATAATTCTTGAATATACATATTAATCTCCTCACTCTCCACAGTAAAACTTTGGTACAAACCAAGATATCGTAAAGGTGAATCTAGCAAATATTGTAGCTCATGCTCAATTGGCTACTTGCTCGCGAGGTCCAACAATTGCATATCTACATCCATACCCTCTCAAAACCAAATTTACAATGGAGCATGAGCAGTAACAAGAGAAGAGGGATCCCTGCACGAGTCTTATAAATTTTCCAATCACTATAATAGCTAAAGTCCTCCTCTGTCTACCCTTCACATCTTGTACTGCTGTATCCAAAACTTGCTTTGCATTTCATGAAATCATCAAATTGCCACAATTTTGTAGATCCTATGACCAATAGAACAAGAAACAAGGATGGATCATTACAAATAAACCATGGGGATCACTCTGCAATCCAGTGCTTTTCTTCTATGACATCTTTCTCAATGAATGGCACACAATTCCCATAACTAGCACACGATTCCCATTTAGTTAGCCATCACAATATCTATTTATCCATCACAATATCCATTGGTTCTCATTGTGTTGCATTTAATATAATATGAACTAGTCAATGTCAAAGAGGTGTATTGTTAAAGCAACCAAAGAAAAAAAAAGATAATTGCAAAATTGTATTGCAACGATAATTATTGAAAAGGATGGATACCACATATATTTCGACATCAAATTTTGGGTAAGCAGTGGTCTTCACATGAATTATTGTTTATTTCATCAACAAATTTCCAATTTACCACCCAATTTCCACATTTTGATATTGCTGAAGTGGATTCAACCTGACACCCATAACCGCAATTATCATCACATTGGAACAATGATACCAACGTTTGGATTATACATACAATGGTTTAAAAATGATCACTAAAGGGTAGGAAAAAATATTTATGTCTAATAGGCTAGCTATAATATCCATTGCAAATTTGAGATATGAAACCATTGATTGATAGTGAATGCCACTAGATGGGCTAAGTTGTGCATCTATTGTATTTTTTTATTCTCTCCCACTATCTATAGACACTGTAGTTTGCCATTTTTTCCCGATTTCTTTTAACATGGGTGTAATACATAATTATGAATTTACCTAGAATAAACACTATTTCATAAAAAAATTCTTGATAATCAAGGTAAATAGGAGATATTACTACGCTTGGTGAAACAAAAGTTCATTGTTTACTCAATCCAAGGAAAATAAACTACAAGTGTGTCATTTTTCTCCTTTAGCATCATGGTTTTCCCTAAGTGTTGTCAAGTCCATGCTCACACTCTACCTACATAGTATTATATTTTTAAAATTTTATTCCACAAGAAGAATCAACAATGATTGCTATCTTTGAAATAAGAATTTAGTCATTCTAGATTATGCTAGTTTTTTGCAATTACTTTTTTATACAAATCCAAAATAGAATGTTTGGTGTATAATTTGAATGTTTGACATTGTAATAACAATTTGTAATTACTTTTTTATACAATCCAAAATAGATTGTTTGGTGTTTAATTTGAATGTTTGACATTGTAATAACAACATAGATCCTCTTTTCCATGATACATTTATATAAATTTCTTTGGCATTATATATAATTATGACCTAGTAATCTTTTTGTGAATGATATAACAATAAAAATTAGCAAGGAAGGGTATTCAAATAGTTGACAATGGCTCTTGAAAACCAAGTCCACAACAATTCACTTCATGAAAAGTAACAATATTTTATAGTTAAATTTATTCCATTCTCCAACAAAATTTAGTATAGTTAAGAAAATATAACTAAATCCCTAATGCTACCATTGTATTTACTACAATGTTACTAATATGGATGTTTTCCCACCTAAATCTATTTCTATTGAAGGCGGCTTAATGTTTTTAGTTCACTCTGACCATCTTTGAATTTCGAAGAGTCTCGATGATTAGAGGCACTCTACAATCTCAACCAGGCTCGAAAGGAGATTGGTTAAGAAGAGGGAAAACTAAAATATTAATTTAGGGCTATATTTCAAAAGATTTTGAATTTGGGACTTTTCCCAACATGCAGCTTTCCAAAAGGCTTGCAGTTGCATTAGCAAGCGTGAGGTGACCATTGATCCGGTAGGAGTAAACCCTCTGGTGTTGTCTTTTTGTATCATATTTATGGTCAGGGGGTCAACATTGATCCAGTATAATGAAGACATTATCAACTGACGAGAAATATCTACAACGTATATTCAACCTCAAGAACGAAGTAGCTCTCAAGTTCGAATCCCATCAGTGTTTTTTTCATGAAGCATTGTTATCCAATGTGTTTTTCAAGGGTTTGGACCCTTTTCATTGGTTGTCTATCAATGGGAAAAGAGGAGAAATACCCATTTTTCTCAGCAGGCAACCTTCTCTCAGGGTTTTAGAATTGGGTCAGAGGAAGAGGGTTCTTTGCAAATATTCTATCAACATAGGTATGTGAATTCAAATTCAAATGCATTTCAAATTGTATTATATTCTTTGGAGTTCTATTTTTTGGTTTGTAATCTTTTATTGTGGGCAGTGGGGTTTGCCTTTGCTCATAGTCATGACCTTCAACCTTTGAAACATTTTCTATCAATCAGAACGCTACTACTGTATACTAGTGTTGATGGCTTGTCTCTCAGAATCTTAATACAAAGTCATTGTGTAATTAATAAAGGATATAAAAATAAATTCCTCTATTTCTATCCATACAAACCCTGAGAACACATAAACTGGTCGCACAACCTTTTCTCTTTTTGATTAACCAAATCCTAAATAAAACAAAACACAGACATCAAATTTCATTTACAAATTTGATTTTGGGGATTAAAGAGGGCATCTATTCACACTTAGGTGAGTCCAATAAGGCGTAAGTGTCCTTTAAAAACACCATTATCATAAAATTCCATGTTTGATCTTTTTTGCGATTCTGTGAAACAACCATTCAATATGGCATGAAAGGGATAAGAAATTGTGGCAATTTTATGATGCAGACAAGTAGTTCCATCGTCACTTAACTATTTTATTAAGAGAGGAGATGGTTGAGCCATCCTTTCTCAAACCTTGTTTTAGCCACAAGGAGGGAGGCCTTGGGTAATAGGTGTTGATAGTGATCAAGGATGACATTGCAGGTAAAATCCTTTGACTAGACGAGGCCAATAGTTATGTGTAAATAGTGTATCCTTGGGACTTTTAGGCCTAAGAGGGACACAAATGGGTCTCCTTCAGTGGATCCAATGAGCATATTCCCCACGAACATGTTATGCATTAATCCCTTTGTTTATGGATACATGTTTCAACATCATCCTGCCATAAACTATGTCATACTCTCCAATGTGGAAGACAACAATATCTTATATGCCATTAATTCTATATGAGGGAAGGTCCCTCCAAACCGTTTACGAAATCCACTACTTTAAATAATACCCGACTTCTTCTCTGCTCAAATAGATCACAAGTTGCAGTCAACTGTTGCAATATATCAACCATGATATCCCATCCTCCTTGAATTTGCTTCAGTCTATTGTTTGAAGGATGGTTCTCCTTCTGTCTTCTATGCTCATTCGTATCAGTGAGTTTTCTGATGAACGTACATCCAAAGTATTCATTAAAACTAGTGTGTTTTTGAAAAATAAAAGATGTTTTCTCCTCATATCCTAGTTAAGCAATGCAATTTTGGACAAAACGAGTTCACAGAAAAGAGAAAAATGGCCGATATTTCTTATTGTATTCTACATTAGATTGGAAAAACAAAATATCATAAGAACGATACCACATTTTTTAGCAATAACTACATCATTTGTTGGGTCTGAAATTATTATAAAAAAAGAAGTTTGATAGATCATTAGAGACCAACTCCCTCTGTCATATGTTGTCAAAGTGAAGGGCACACTATTGATTTATTTCTATCTCTGTGGAGGGTGCATCCTTTGAGAGAAATATCATTTTTTTCAACTTCAAATCTCTGCACAAAGGATGGATGCACTTAGTGATTCGCTATCCAAAATTGTGGGGTTGAAATGTGTCTAGAAACTGCTACTTTCTTATATGTAGAAGGAAAACTCACTATTTTAATGACTGCTGCACTATGAAGAGGGAACCATTGTTGAAGGGACCATTAATTTATCCATTGAAAACATTGTCAACTGTTGGGGAAGAGACCGAGTTTACCTCTATTTTGAATATTAACTTTCTCAGTGAAGTCTTTACAGTTAGAAAAAGTATCTTTGAACTCATTGGGGGTTGAAGTTCCTACAGGACTGCTGTCCATATTCTCTATCGAATTCATTGTTAAAAAAAGGTTTCCATTGTAGTGAAAAGGGTACACAGAATTCTCCATTCCACACACTATTCAAATGGTTGGAATAGCTATTTCATAAGGGGACAATTGTATTTTCTTGGTCACTCATTGTCAATTTCGAGAATCACCATTTTCATGCCAATATTGCTTAGAAGAGTAAGTCTTCTACTACAGGAAGAATCATGCACTTTTCAATGTCATCCTTAGCATATATTAAATATATATGTCTCAAAATACTTTGAAGTCTGCCTCAACTTTAAGGAGGTCTTATTCACCATAACAAAGAGGTGCCATTTCCAGAACTATGCTACAGTAAACCCAAGCATGTAAAAATCAGTGTTCATTAATTATATCATACCTTTTGGTCGATTTTTTATGAGTATATTAGCTTCATATTTGTTGTTATAGTTATTTTCCATTCAAAGCATATATATCCCAGATTGAAGAATTGAACTGTATGAAGGAATACATCAAGCTAAAATCACAATAAGTTGTCAAAAATAGATAATTGGAGCCATCAAAATGAGGAGAGGTGTAAAATTAACAGCATTGGAAACAAACAAAATTTCATTGACATTACTCTTCTTATTTTTGTCCTGCAGTTAGAGTTATGTATTTGCGTTTGAGTGTAGGGATATGCTACTTGTTGTTTGCATACTTCCTTAAAGTTTAGGAATTATAGCCTATGCACATTTACCCATTATATGTGCTTGGTTCTTTCCATTTCTGCATAGCTTTACATTAAAATCTACAGGTTGTTAAGGATTTAATTTGAATGTAGTTATTTTTGCTTCCATAATGGTTGAAGTTTGAGGTTGACACTGTAATTCTTGAAATTGAAGAGTGGGTTCAAGAAATCATTTTTTATAGTTTAGCTTTCCAGGTTTTGAGTGGATGTAGTTTCTAGCGAATATTTCCATTGATAAATTTCGTTCTATCCTTGTTCTCAAATGGTTAATTGTAGCACTATGCAAGATAATGAATTCCTTAGGTTGTTATGTTCCTAAATGGTGAAGGAAATTCCTAAGACCTCTTTATTTGATTATGAAAGATAGTAGCTGGTCCCTTACGATCTCAAGTGTCAAGGTGGTGCCCAACAACAATTTAAACAGTCCCAATCCTCTTCAATGAATTATACAATAGATTTGCACTATCCTAGATGATAACATGTCCCTTCATGCAATTGTGTATATTTTATGTATAAATGTCATCGCTCAATTCACACTGTATTTAATGCTTTATGACTAAGGACTTGGTTGAATTCAAGTAAATAGGTGAAAACCCATCTTGAATTTGGAATATTTTTTTGTGAGTTAGACACTCATTCTGAAAGTCATTCTATCTTGGGCAGTTTCAATTCTTTTCCTGGATAACCAAAGTGAAATTTAGTTAATCGTCCGAAAACTGCTCTGTTGATTATTATTTTCTGCTAATGATATTTTTTCATGTTCGTTTCATATAGGTATTGTGACCCAAATATTGAATTGCCATATGCAACAAAGGAATCTTTCAAAATCATTCGAAAAAGGTGAAGGTTTCAAAACTCAAAGATTTTATGGATGGGTTTAAAAATTTGTATATTTTTGCATTCTTAAATATTTATTAAATCTAAGATTGGGACAATGATGTTTCTTTGGAATGGATGAAAAGGGAAAGCTTAAACATCAATATAAAGTAGTTATCTTGTTGCCACCCAAGAGAAGATGATGCATTGGGTAGACTTTAATTTGTGTTAAGTTAACATCATGTGTTAAACTTGTTCATGCTTGGGATCTGGAGTTAGTTGGCATTAAATGGTAACCATGTATGGGGTACAATGTTTGCTGGAAGTTTTAGCTTTCTACCTTTAGTGGGCTTGTATAAGTTCAAGTCAGTGCTCAAATTAAAATATAATTAGATTTTGTGTTCCAACATGCCTAGTAAGAACGTCCCTCTGATGACCTGGATGGTACCTTGGTCCTGTGGGGTCCGCTGATACAATTCTGGGTTACATTGGGAAACAAATCCATATTAACGGAAGAGTCTCACTTGTTAGTTAGAAATTGATGAGTTTCCAAGCCCTTTTTCCCTAGGCATTCAATTCTTTTGATTAAAAATTAATAGTTTATGATAATAATGTTTTAAACTTCAATACTAGTTGTTACCCCTCTATTTGTGTGGGTGTTCACTTATGTTTCCATGAGGGTGAGAGGGTGATGGAAAACTAGAATTGAACTAGGATCCTTGGTGCTATAGTTTCGATATCTTCATGGCATTCTGGGCATCAGGTTAAAGATTGCGGTACGATGGAGAGGGTAGACTATAAAGAAACCCATGTCATCATATCTAAGCATATTTGATGCCTTCTAGTAGAAATAATACACCTCATATTCAAACCTGGGAAGCATTGCAATAAGTCTTGGGTAAATATATGCATAAAGGGCAGTTATAGTAGGTCATAATGGCCAAATCTGGGAATTCCTATGAGTAATGAAGTAGTTGAGACAATTATGGACATTTGTGGGCGTATCCTTAGCCATAAGTCAACAATAGACAACCTTGATGTTTGAGTTCTAGGCATGAAAAGGAACAAGATATGGAAGAGTTCCCATCGACTGCTCAATGAAATACTTGTTGAATCCATTGAAAGCGTATTAAGACTCTTCTATGCCCAAACACTTTATATTCATTCCTTGCTTCATAATTCAAACATGATCCTTGGAAGGTCAAAATAATATCTTGAAAAAATTGGTTAGCAGGAAAAATGTTCTCTCATGTTGTGACTGTGGATTTGCACCCTCCCTCATGGTGGCAGCCTACCTTGGTGTAGTGAACTCGCCCATCAAACAAGAATCTCAATTTAGTGAAGGATGAATTCTTTCTTCTGAGAATAAAACTTGATCTTGAATACCTTTGCATGCTTAGTTAAAAAAAGTCACTAATAACCAATCCCCTGTCCTTTAAGCTCTTCACAACTATTTTTGAAAACTTTCATATAGTATGAACTTAGCTGCAGAGCATCTATTGTAGTAGTATTTGTGCACAATTGGATGTATATGAGTAGATATTTAACTCTGCATATATTTCTCAAGTGCTACAGTAAATACTCTATAGCTCCATACATGATTGGTTTCCATCTTTTAATCAGCGATACTAAGCATATGCATAATTTTGAGTCAATATTTATGTTCTTACATGCAAGGCATTTGTAGTGAAGACAACTATATGTAGCTCATTATGCAATGTTTTTCGAACCCTGGCAAAATAGGGGCCACAACTTTGCTAAGATGCTTAAAACCTAGGATGTTATTTCATGCACCTGTAGTGGTCATTTGTGGGTCTACACATGAAGCATGTAAGCTTCTCGCAACATTGGAATGCAAAGTTATCAAGCTGTGGTGCAATGTGAAACAAATACAAGTTTTCCTTTGTTTTTGGCAAGGCTCCAATGAAAAAAATTGTCAAGATATATGACTTACATGACTATTGAATATATTTTTGAACAAAGAACAAGACTGTATTTTATATTCGCATGGACCTTCTCAACATTTGTAGTTTGTGGGACAAGATACTGGTAAATGTATGAAAAATGTATCATTCCACATCTTTTTCATTAACTTATATTGGGCATTCAACTGGACCGTTTAGTTTAACTTGGAGCTTTCCAATAGGTTTTTCATACTTGCATCGTTATTCTAAATGGTCAAACCACATGATTTAAAAACTCCATTTTCTCTTGGCAACTTGGAGAGTGATACAATATGGCAATAACAATATTGATACGAGGGGCCTGTAGATATACATTATTAAACTGTTGTTACAGCATTTTATATCATCTTTTGCTGTCTTGTTTCCATATTCTTAAAAACGCTTAGATATCTATTTTAGTTAATGTGTAAACAGGTTAGTGAATCAGTTCTATTTACTTTACTTATAACAATGTGATATTTTTGCTTTTTCAAATTAGTAAAATGTTATAATAATAATATCAAATGTTCAATTTATTCCAGCAAGCCATTGATCATCACCATCTACTAGGGTTACATTCTGCTTCTGACCTGCTCCACTTGACTGACATGAGTTTAAAAGGGATGAGGTTGGGTACTATTCCCAAGCAATTTTGATGGGTATAGCTACACCTCAAATTGGGCAAGTAAGCAAAGAAAGTCTACCCTATGTAACCCATCAGAGGAAGTTTCTTGAAGCATTTCCAAAAAAAATGTGTAATTTCATGCCAATATGAATCTTAGGAATTTTGCACTTTTATAGGTGCTCTACATTTATGTTGTTGAGATATTGTAACTTCAAAGAATATTATATTTGTACTTTATTATTCCGGAGATGATTCATTCCTCCGTGAAGATCTTATTGTATATCCGGAGATGTTTATTCCTCCGTCGAAATGTGGTAACTTGGGTTATTAGACTTCCCTAGTGGGGGTTAGCACTGTATGTGTTATGTGGGTCAAAGGGTTATTAGAACACCCTAGAGGGGTCATCCCAGTCAGTTGTAGTGGGGTATTTAACCCAATGGTTAAATACGATCCTACATGATTTGTGTAAAAGACAAGTCGGAGTAGTGTATAAATAGAGGAGGTGTATTCCTCGTTTTACACACACTCACTCACTTGAGAGTAGCGCACTTATGAGAGAGAGTTCTGCTATGGAGAAGGAGGAGCTTATGCTCAGGGTTACATCTTTTGTATTTTCTGTTCATCTATATTGAGGAAGCTTTGCTGGGTTTTCTACCCCATGAGGGTTTCCCAGGATAAATCTGTGTCTCTTGTATTTATGCTGTGCTTGTTGTTTCTTCAATGATCCTGTATATGCTATTATTGTGAAATGAAATGTAATGCTGCTATTTTATGTCTTAGCATATTAAATATTAACATGGTATCAAATCTAACCTAAAGGAAGGCAATGTATGGCACTTACGACACTTGCTTCTCTTGCGACAATTTGAAGGTTAGGGTTTTATATAGCAAAAACTAGTCATCGTGGAACTTTCGCTATAAATCCATTTATGAAAAGGTTCAGGATCTGAAAAGTTTATAGGTCGTAGATAACATCCCCAGGTACCTTGTGTCCAAAGGGAACCCTCAGATTCGTTGTACTTTGTGAGTTATGATCAGTACAAGTTAGGGTTTCTGCCTCTTCCAGATCTCAGTCAAAATCAGGTGACCTAGGAAAAAAGGTCATAACTTGGGCTAGGAAGCTCCAAATGAAATTTAGTAAAAAGTGACAGGTAGTAAACAGACTGTACTATCTCAGGAAACGTTTTCAAAGGTCGAAGCTGAACCAATGACATGCGGCACATCGTACAAGTTCGCTCTCCTGTTTTATCCCATAAACAAGTCACGTTGCGACACTTGGCATAACTCTCTCTCAGAAAATCCAATTGAGTTCAGACATGTCGAGATGGAAAGATGACAGGTCAGGCTACCACAAAAATAGTTTTCAGACCCTGTGGAGTGAAAAGTTTAGATTTACAGCAGAAACAATCAGGTACATATTTCTATCAAAACAAAATTATTTTTGGAGCACCTTCATTCATGGCTTCCAGAATTTATGGTTTCAGAGAAAGTTAGATTTTTTGGAATTGGAATCCACGGCTGAATGATACTCAGGAAAATTTAAATTTAGAGTCCAAGATCGAATTTTTTGGTTGGGTAGAAGACCAGGCTTGATCAAACCCCAGTTTGGGATTTTGATCGGAAAGATGGAAAATTAGGGCTTCAACAAAAGTTGGAATTTTTGAAGTCTGTAACCATGGATGGAAGCTCCTCAGAAAAATAAGAGTTTAGAGCCTTGGATCAAACCTTTTGATTGGGCAGAAGGGTGGGCTTCATCAAACCCTAGTTTGGGATCCTATCCAGAAGATCCAAAAGTTTCGAAGGCAATTTTGAAGGGTCAAATTTTGGAGATTTCAAAATTGAAGTATGCTAGTTTGATTAGCTCAGCAAGACACATCCTTCCATCCATTCAGAAGTGTGAAAGTCAAAGATGGAATTTTTATGGTTTTTCTAGCAAACCCTAATCAAGCTCCAGATCAAGTTTCAGGGGGAGTTGAGGCTAAGGCCTTACATAAGAAGACTATAAGAAGTCTCGACAGGTATGTCTTGAAATCTGATTCCTGATTAAGTTCATAATGTGTTTGTCTTCATATTATTTATTAGTACAATCTTGATTAATGTTAGAACTGTCTTATCACCCTAGTAACAGTATGAATGCATGTGAAAGATCGAAGACATTCATTGATTAGGGCTATATGATTGTACTAATGCATTATGGTGTTGTATGAGGTTGATGTTGTCTGCTAACAAGATACAGGTACATTACGAAAGACAAATCAAGTTCCATGACCATGACAACATAATCTTTGATCACATAGAAGTTCTACTTACGAGGTATGTGTGACTTTGTTCTATTATGCTTAACTTATGAGATATGCAGGTTCCAACATAGGATCTCTAAATCATTGAAGAGAACAAAGAAGATATTTATTAGGTATGTTAGACATAACTAAGCAGGTATACTAATCCAGGTATGTTTTCCTATGTCATGTTAGAATCTTACCTTGTGTTGGGATCCCTTATATAAGTATACTTGGTATGATTGGTTATGCTTATTCATAAAGTTAATCAAGGATTTATGCACATTATGTCTTTTATCTTGATTGATGATTTAACTAACCAGAAGAGTCCCATGATCAAACTAGAATATGCATGAGTAAAAGAAGACTTCCCTGAAACCCTGAATACTAATGATCATGACTATACATATTCAAGATTATTTAGAATTATAATGTTTTTGATAATATTGAGAATATACTAATGAATGTATGTTTGTGTATGAGATCATGAGGATGACACTAGTGCACACTTGAGCATGCACAGTGGTACAGAATGAATAGAAGTTCAAAAGACATATAGAAGATCAAGCGGGAGGAAACCACACAAACATAAAAGATAAGTATTTGAGTTGTTATTTGAAATAGTAAATGATATTGCTTGTATGCATATTTGTATTCCTAGAATATATCATGCTGAGTGTAAACATTCATAGAGCATTGAACAATATACTACTAATATGCATATCATTGGTAAGTTGGACAAACATTCCATTCTTGCTTGTCTAGAATGAAACCTCTTTGCTGACATGCTGAGAGCTGTGCACACTCTCGATAGTATGTTTTGGTAGAGATGGAAGGCATCTAGATAGCCATTGTCTACATACAGGATATGGAAAAGTGTTGTGCCAAAGTATTGGTCAAGATAGTTGCATAACTATGTAAATGATATCTGTATGCATAATAGGTTATCATGTCAACATGATTTCATGATTATGAAGTATTACTAATCATGTACTAATTTTGTTTTGTAGGAAAGATCATGAACAATGATGAACATCAAACAAGTGATGGATGTTCAACAAGAAGATTTACAAATCAAACAAAATATAGAAGGCTCATGGCTAGAAGATTCTCTTAGAAAGAGGAAGAGAATCATGACAAGATGTTTTCTCCAAGTGGATAGATAAGACCATTCTCTTAATGGTGTAATTAAAGAAGAAGTGTGAATCAGGTTCTGTATGGGTACCCAAGATTGGTAGTCACTTGATGAGCTTAATGATCATCATGGGTGATGTGGATCTCAACCTTTGCTACAAGGTTGAATATGGATTCTATACACATATGACATGGATGCAAGAAGGAACTCACCACAGAGTTCGAATGATTTTGAGGCTCATATCAGTAGACCCATCTGATGAGAGATGGCACAGATAGATATGCAGAATATCACTCAATGCAGAGTGTGAATGATGGACAATTGTCAGCTTCTTGACAAAGCTTGGGCTTTACCAGAAGTAATGTTGATCCTAACCTTTACCTTAAGGTTGTGAATGATCAACCTATCATACCATTATTGTATGAGGATGATCTCTTTCTGACAAGGAATGAGAAATAGATCATGAAAAGAAAGAAGAAGATGGCTGCAGAAATGAAAATGAAAGATCTCATATTGATGCATTACTTCCTAGGTCTGGAAGTATGGCAAGGCTTAGAAAGAATCTTTCTCAACCAGGGAAAATATGTCGATAAATATTAAAAGGACTTGATGTGCTGGAACGGCCAATCTCATGGATTCCAACTTGAATTTGTTAGCGGATGACTCATCAGAGTTAGTGGATATAACTCTATACAGAAAATTTATTGGGTCATTGATGTATCTAACGAATACTAGGTCAGATATATGCTTTGCTGTGAAACACCTTGAGACGGTATCTAGTGGAACCTAGATGAGTTCACCTGATAGCTGCAAAGCATGTGATGAGGTACCTAAAGGATACGATAGACTTTGATCTATGTTATCTTGGAGATCATGACTTCAGATGGCTACACAGATGTTGATTGAGCAGAAAGTGTATCAAACAAGAAGAGCACATCGAGAAGATGTTATTGTCTGGGATCAACCATGATCTTGTGGTTTAGCAGGAAACAATCTAGTGTGGCTCTTAGCACAAGCAGAATATATGGCTGCTTGCTCTGCTAAGTTATGAAGTAGTATGGTTTCAGAATTGTTTGACTTAGAGATGGACTCAACTGTGATCCCATGTGACAAACAGAGTTGTACCAAAATCCAGTGTTCCATGATAAGTCAAAGCACATAGAGATCTGACATTTCTATATCAAGATATGGTGCAGAAAGGAATTAAAGTTAGAATTTGTAAAAAGTTACCAATGTACTAACCAAACCTCTACCTCAAGTAAATTTTTCCAAGACAAATTTAATATAGTTCAGAAGGACCCTCCTTGAAAGGGGGAGTGATGTGATCACTTATGATGAGATTTCCTGCATCGATAGAGAGGTCAATGATGTGGATACATATATTGCTGATGCCGATAGAGAGGTTGGTGGATGGTCCTTAGACAGGGTCTAAGTTGACAAGGGGATTGCATCATCCTTGAACACATGTTCTAAAGAGAGCCGTAGACATATGCCTTCGAGAATGAAGTCCTTCATGGACATGTAAGGATTGAATCATCCTTGGATTTCAGTCCTAAAGTGAGCCATAGACAGATGTCTCCGAGAAATAAGAGGGATTGCATCATCCTTGAACACATGATTCTAAAAGGAGCCGTAGACAGATGTCTTCGAGAATGAAGTCTTTCATGGACATGTGAGGATTGAATCATCCTTAGATTTCAGTCCTAAAGTGAGACGTAGACAGATGTCTTCGAGAAAGAAGAGGCATTGTATAATCCTTGAACACATGTTCTAAAGAGAGTTGTAGACATATGTCTTCGAGAATGAAGTCCTTGGTGGACATGTGAGGATTGGATCATCCCTGGACTTCAGTCCTAAAGAGAGTCGTAGACAAGATGTATCCGAGAATGAAGTCCTGAATGAATAGGTGGGGGATTGTATCTTCCCCGGACTTCGGTCCCAGAATTGAGCCGTAGACTGGGTCTCCGATAATGAAATCCTGAATGAACAGGTAGGGGATTGTATCTTCCCCGGACTTAGGTCCCAGAAGTGATCCGTAGACTGATGTCTCTAAGAATTGAAGATAGGACTGCATCGTCCCTGGACCTGGGTTCAAAATGTACGTGAGAGGACTGCATCGTCCATGAACTGGGTTCAAAATGTACGTGATGGGATTGCATCATCCCTAGATATGAGACTTGTCTTAAAGGTACGTGTGAGGATTGCATCATCCATGAACTAGGTTCAAAATGTACGTGTTGGGATTGCATCATCCCTAGACATGAGACTTGTCTTAAAGGTACGTGTGAGGACTGCATCGTCCATGAACTGGGTTCAAAATGTACGTGATGGGATTGCATCGTCCCTAGACATGAGACTTGTCTTAAAGTGATAAGGATGGATCATCCTGGAACTTGATCTAGATTGTATCATCCATGGACCTATGTCCTAAAGAGAGTAGGATTGATCATCCTATAATATGATCGTGTGTGTTGCAAGGTATGCTGCTATTATCACTGATGAGGATACTCGTATTGATGTATTGATACTTGTATTGATGATATGTATTGATGAGGATACTTGTATTGATGAGGATACTTGTATTGATGATGTGTATACTTGTATTAGTGTGGATACTAATACTGATGATCCAGATGTTATAGATCATGACGATCCAGATGCTGTAAATCGAGATGATCCAAATGCTGTAGATCGAGATGATCCAGATGCTGTAGATCGTGATTATCCATATGCTGTAGATCAAGATGATCTAGATGTTGTAGATCGAGATGATCCAGATGATGTAGATCAAGATGATCCAGATGCTGTAGATCGAGATGATCTAGATGATGTAGATCATGATGATCCAGATGCTGTAGATCGAGATGTTCCAGATGCTATAGATCGTGATGATCCAAATGCTATAGATCGAGATGATCCTGATGATGATGATCGTATGATGACGATGCTGATGATCGTGAGGATCCAAATGTTGATGTTGTTGTAGTTGTTCGAGTGCTGCAGAAGATAAAGACTCAGTACTGAAGATGTGTATGTTCCAGTATTGAAGATGTTCCAGTAATTGCTTGAGTTACTGATGATGTTGAGAAAGCTTCCAATGATTTATAGATGTATCATGTATGACGTTGATGACTCGTTGCTTGTGCAGATGCTGTTATAATATCCTTCTCGTTAAGGGCGAGTGTTGAGATATTCTAACTTCAAAGAATATTATATTTGTACTTTATTATTCCGGAGATGTTTATTCCTCCGTCGAAATGTGGTAACTTGGGTTATTAGACTTCCCTAGTGGGGGTCGGCCTTGTATGTGTTATGTGGGTCAAAGGGTTATTAGAACACCCTAGAGGGGTCGTCCCAGTCAGTTGTAGTGGGGTATTTAACCCGATGGTTAAATACGAGCCTACATGATTTGTGTAAAAGACAAGTCAGAGTAGTGTATAAATAGAGGAGGTGTATTCCTCATTTTACACACACTCACTCACTTGAGAGTAGCGCACTTATGAGAGAGAGTTCTGCTATGGAGAAGGAGGAGCTTATGCTCAGGGTTACATCTTTTGTATTTGCTGGTCATCTATATTGAGGAAGCTTTGCTGGGTTTTCTACCCCATGAGGGTTTCTCAGGATAAATCTGTGTCTCTTGTATTTATGCTGTGCTTGTTGTTTCTTCAGTGATCCTGTATATGCTATTATTGTGAAATGAAATGTAATGCTGCTATTTTATGTCTTAGCATCTTAAATATTAACATATGTTATATATGAGAGTTAAAAAATGCATGTAAGTTGAGATAACACCAATAATTCACAGGATATGCTACTTTGTTGTTTATTCAAGCACGTTTATATACCTTCCAAAACTAATGCTTGGATTCTGGAACATGACAATTATAAAGAGAAAATTCTCAAGTATTACAATGAGAAAAAAATACAGATTAAAGGTGGAGGCTCTATCTTTTGCATAGCCTCCTTTACTAAACCATTTAATTTATTATATATCTTGGAATCCACAGAATTGTTTTTGATTATTTGTTGGCAAATCTTAGGGTTAAAATGTGTCTCTCTGCTTTTTAGGTCCCCACATTTTCACTGTGGCTTAGGGGGTCTGCATTGACCAGCTTGGGAGGTCCACACCAGCCAGTTTGGGGCATATGTACCTAAGATGTCATATAAAATACACAATGAAGAAAATTATGTTCAGATGGATTTGTTGCAAAGAGGTCTTTAATACTGACAGGTTAGTCAACATGAAATTATATAGTAGGTACATGCATGTTTTTTAATCAATATACTGGAATGAGTTCCAACATATTGAATCCATTCTCCAAAATTCTCTTTTCAAGGAACATGTGAAACTAAGTTTAGATAGTAAATTTTTATGTCCCTAGGATTTTCTCAAATCGTAAATAATGATGGCCAAGAGAATTATGATCCAGGAATTTTAATAGGCATAATGTAATCGTAGCTAGAGAACATTTTTAATTACCATAGTTTAGTGTTTAAATATTTATAGGCCTAGTGCATTATTTTTTGCAAGCAAGTTTATAGGCCTGCTGAAACTAATCCATGCAAGGTAACAATTCCTATGATTGTAAAGTACAACCAACAAGAATAGAAATCTGCCCCTGCTAAGTACAACCAACAACTCAGAAAATTGCCCATGTAAACTACAACTAGCAAACTCAGAAATATGCCTTTGAAAGGTACAATCAACACAACATAAAACTATCCCTTCAAATCTATGTAGGCTGAATTGAAAAGATGCCTAGAATAGCAAGGAAGGTGCTTTATCAACAATGATTGGACACAATTCTCTTGTCATATGATCTGTTGATAGTATGACTGCCATTACACCAGAACCCGCAGGTGATTGGTAAACTCACCACTGCCAGATTTCAAGGATCCATGAGAGGCGATTAGTCCCTTGTCACGATACACCAGGGAGTGTTGGCTACTTGCAATTTCGTGCAACAATCTCCCCCTCAGCGCAAGCCAAGTGTGTATTGAACTCATGACCTCTAGCTCTGATACCAATTATTGATAGTACGGCTTCCGTTACACCAAAACCCGTAGGTGATTGGTAAACTCACCACCGCCAGATTTCAGGGATGCACAAGAGGCGATTAGTCCCTTGTCACGATACACCGGGGAGTGCTGACTACTTGCAATTTCATGCAACATGATCTATGTGGCATAGGGTATGAGGCCTACCCCTAAGCTTTGTTCAAAGCCATAGCTATGGATCACCTCTTGCCACATCTTTACTAACAAGTATATTGGCAGTATATATATTGGCATTCTCATCTCATAGAATACATTATTATCCCATTGCCTCTTTGATATTTCCAAAATAGAAATAAAGAATTATAGTAATGTCCACAAGAAACCACAATAAGTCAATAGGACTAGAAGAAGGGATAACAAATCATTATTAGTGGGAACCATTGTAGCAAGAACAAAAGATTAAGGCTTAGATGATATGGATATAAATTTATAAATAAGGAAATAATTTTTTTTATGAGATTTTTCCTAGCTCTAATTTATGAATGTTGCTACTATCCATCTTCATACATACCAAAGATTGTAACCATTGTGGAAAGCAATGGTGACGTTTCACCGTTATCCTTTAAGGACCATTATAATTATTTTTTTTATAATTTTAATTGAAATGGAAACGGTCCTTTATGTTGCGTCATTAAAAGGTTTTCAAAATGAAAAGCGGTGACAATCTCATAGCGGTTGTCACCATTGATATGTTAATGGAAATATCCTCAATAATGAGGATCATTGCAAGGCGTTCATCATATGTCATTGGCGATGTTCAGTTTTTTGGTGATGGAGGCCCTTAGGTCCATCACCAAAACTTCATATAAATTGGTGAGGGTCACTATTTGTCACTAATAATCCTTATTAGTGATGAACACTGAATGTCACCACACCACCTCTACTATTGGGGACACAGCCATTGGTGACATTCAAATTTTGGTGACGTCTTCCCTTTTCACCATCACCGTTGAGATTATGGTGGCATGTCTCAACCATCACCAATGATCGGTCATTGACTGTCACCATATATGCATCAAATGGTGAGGGCCAAAATAGGTCCGTCACCAACACTTCATAACGATTGGTGACAGTCACAACCTGGAATATTAATAATTATTAGTGGCGGACCTTGAATGTCACCACATACCCTCCACTTAAGGTGACGATTTCTTTGGAGACGCTCAGGTTTTGGTGATGGGGCTCCTTTTGACCATCACCAATGAGCCTATGGCGACATTTTTGGACCCTCACCAATGATCTTTTTTCTTATAGTGTATGTTTATAGTTATCACAACTATAGCTTTGAACATACGTATATGTGTCAAGGCTTTTCTCAACTTCATTAGATGGAAACAATCTTTCAATTGGATTTTTTGATATCTGCTTCTGTTTAGAATTGTGTATATTTGTCTTTATGTTATTAATAATTTCACTCACATCAATTTCTGATCTATTAGACCCTTGAAGCTACACATAATTAGTTGGATATATATATGAATCAAAATGAAATATAACACAATGTAGTTAAAATTCCATACACAATGTATTCAACAAAAAATCCATATACTTACAAACAAGTTTTGATTGGATCGCCACCCACCATGACCCAAAATAAATCGATCCTTCACATTATCTCTTGCTATATTCCCTTTTGTACTCCTTTGCACATACTCTTCAACACATACTTTCCTTCAAATCCTCTGACTTTTTGGGAGTCAAGCTACTGTCCCTTTCTTTTCCTTCCAAGATTGCTTTTCTGCATTTATGCCTAAAATTATTAATCAATTTTTCGCATTCTGTTCTTGTAATATTTGGTGGAAATCCTTCCACCAAACGTCTCAAAGGCATTTTCCATTTGTAGAATCACTAGATCCACATTTCTTTCATCTTGATCTACAAAATTGGCCTTGGTGACATCCAAGTGACACCTTACTCTCGTTCTCAACTCTAAGGCCCACCTAGCAGCATTTGGTCCAACAGGTTCACCATCTTTTATCTCAACTAAATAAGCTTTCTTCCCTTCTGATTTTATTACTTTGGATTCTCTTTCTGTGGACCTAGGCATGTATTGACTCATTCTGCGTTTTTTTATGAAAGTTGATATATCTTAAGTTGAATCAAGACTGGGTGATGTCAAAACGACACTTAAGTGTGTGAACACAACAGTTTTTTTTTCTTTGGAAGTTGAAGGCCTAATTGGTTCCTTATTGGCCACATTAGGTGTGGCACTAGCTATCTCACCAATTCGCTCAGATGAGCCTTCAAATATTTGTTTCAATTTTAAAAATAAGTCTCTCAAACTTGATTCTGATTCAGAATATATCAAGCCTTCAACAATATCAGCTTAGACATGATCATCATCATGTGATATATTAGGAAGTTGATCATTAGTATTGTTAGCATCTTCTCCATGTACTAATCCATAGAGGCATAGGCTTCTGCGAGCTATTAGCAGTGTTCCTTTGCTTGCCTTTTCTTTTTGCTCATTTTGTGTAGAATCTACATTTTCCCTATAAAATATTTTTTTTAATTAAATTAGAATCGAAATCATAGATGAACTACATCATCAAGTAGATTATATACAAATATCATAAAATATGCATATAAGTGAAAAAATATGAGGAATAACTACTTACTGATTTGTCAAACCATGAGTTGGAAACGATGTGCCTTTGCTTTCCTTCTGGTTCTACTCTCTTTCTCTAGAAGCCAACTTTTCCCTATAAAACAAAAAACTTAGCAAATGAGATTCAAAAGCGTATATAGGCTACACCGTGAATTAGATTATAAACAACTTTCATGAAATATGCATATAAATGAAAAGGTACAAGGAATAACTTCTTACTTATTTCCCAAACCAAGAGCTGAAAAATATGCTTCATTTCTTGCAATGTGTTCTTTACGAACACCCTCATAATCTATAGCATTTTCATCACTGTTTTCACCATTTTTATGTTTCACCCCTTTATTCTTCATATCCTTGTCAAAAATTTCCCATAAAAAACATCCTTAATACATGTACAAAGAAGCAATTACGTTACCCATAAACATCATTAGTACATGAATATTTTCCCTGCCTAATGCATTCAAAAAATTCCAACAAGAAATTAAATGGCATCTCCAATTTTCTCTCTACCATATTCATCTCCTGTATGTGTTAAATAAATTGACAAGGTTCCATTTTGGAATGCAGTCTTTAAGTTTATTGGTATACTTGATATTTGAAACATAAACTCACCATAAATCCGTGTTCTATGCTAATACAATAGTTCAAGATTTTGATCAAAAGGGTATCTACTACTATTGCGAATAATTGTTTCAAGGCTGATTGTAATTCATTGAGTTATGAGGGTGATTTAATCCTTATATATTTATGTTAGGTATCACAAGTTCAGCATAATTTGGATGACATTTTCTAAAGCAAAGGTTGATCAAGTATAAAATTTTACTGGTGATTTCTTTATTGAAACTCTGATTCATTGAATATATTTCAAGCATGGACATCTACTAGCATCAACCTATATGTGGAAGTTGGTAAAATAGATTAGAACTATTGTAAGATCGATAGTTGCACTAGTAAAGGTGGAATAATCCCAACGAGGTGAACTTCCACCCCTTAAAATGTTTTTTTGAATCATTGAATCTCCTAAGAGATCATACTTAAACATAGCTAGCCTAGATTATGATCTCATTAACCTTGGTGCAATGGAAAGATTCTTATAAAGTGCTCTCATGCCCTCATTTCCACTGAGGTTAGATGTACATTGGGTAATTAACCCATTAAATATATAACTTACGAGGAAGGTGTATAGTTGAAGAGAGTACAAGGAAGATGTTACGACCCTTGATGAGTTCTTACCCTATGATACACCTATAGAAATTAAACTATTTGTTAGCTAATAAGAGTGGATTTACTATAACTACTTACTTATTTTCTTTTTGGAGTGCCTTAATCATATTTAGGGTGTCAACAAAGTTAAGAGTTGAAACACATCATGCACAAATATCACATGGACAGCTCACAGGGTATTTATCCTAGTTACAATTTGTTGAATTCCAAGTCCTGGTGTGGGTGGGATTCTTTTTTGGGTTGGTGGAGGCCTTGAAGACACCTAGTCCACCTTTGTTGCTCTTATCAACATGTCAATAATAGGGCGTCATCATAAATTTTTGCATGGCATTAGCATCAATAAGGTAACATGATTACTCACCATGTATTGTAATTCTTATTTTATCCAACATGGTTTCAAAGTCCTCACAAGATCAAATTTGTATGTAACGTCAATGGTTACATCATTCTTGTAGTTGTTTATGTGGATGACCTGATCATAATTAGGAGTGAGAAATATCTTACTAAAGGTAAGGGTCATTGCAGGTAAGGGTCTTAATAAAGATCCACATAGAGCAGGTAATGGAAGTTGCAGGTAAGGGTCTTAATAAAGATCCACATAGAGCAGGTAATGGAAGTTGCAGGTAAGGGTCTTGATAAAGATCCACACATAGAAATTAAGGGTCATTGCAGTGATCATTTTGTCTCTCAAGATGACCAGGGAGCATAAATTTTTGTAGTTCACTAGGGTTTTTGATGCAATGAAGCAAGCTTCAAAACATCTCCAATCTCCATATGTTATGGATTCATGGAAAAATAATTACAGACCTGCTTCTTCTCATCTTCCCTCTGAGACAATCATTACAAGGACAGGCATATTTATCCAAGCTCTTCTCATAGGCTATTCTCTCATCATGTGCATGGTATTCATTCGTTGAAAAAACTGGTCATTGACTCATCTTCAATCTCCTGCATTCAATTATGACACTGATATGTTAATATTACTTTCAACTCTTTTCATCTATCTCATCTTGAATTGAAATGGAATATCAAAATCAATTCCTATATACTACAATAGATCATGTTAGAGCATACTTATCTGATTACTAGGGTGTAGGCATAGTATCTATTGTAGTACTATTTATTTCTTGGGAAATAAGTCTGGTCCTATGCTTCGGGATTACTCCATTGTGACCTTTCTCACATTCATTAGAATGTATGGTGTAAATATTTCACCTAAAGCACTTCCTAGGTTTGTACCTAAAATCCTTGATTTTGTTTAAGATAATTACACATGTGGATGAAAAAAGAAAATATGGTAAAGGAAATCAAAGATTTGGATGTGGTGGAACCCTCCCAAGACCATAGATCTTGTGTATATACTTAAAAAAATAGTAGTATATATGATGTTTGGCATTCACATAATTATCCAAATTCTCTAATTATTGATGTATCTTTATATGTCCTTGTATATCTATTCATATCACAGTAAATTCTAGGCACATAATAATGTGTCTGGCATTTGAAAAAAGTAGAAAATTTAGGGTTTAAAAGGAAGAAAACATAATAAAGGAGGCAAGGTATAAAGAATAGCAACATGAAAGAGAAACAAAAGGAAAGAGAGGACACAACCTATGGAATTAAGTCATACTCTTGGTCAAGAAACCTTAGGCTAAGCAAGTGTTGTAAACTGGCTATTTGATTGATACACATGTTGGAAAGGAACCACACCCCTGAGGCTCGAAAAGCACCATCCCGAAGCAAGAGACATGAATGTCGAGGTGATAATGGAAATTGTGTCTAAAGTTACACCAAGTCTCCATTGACTACTACAATGTAGGTTTGGGTGTTGACAAATTGGCATCAATGTTGAGGACAAAGTCAAATATTCAAATATCAGTTGTCTATGCTACAATAACTTTGATGAGACATATCCTTTCAATATCATTCACCTCATCTGGTGATTCCAGTGAAGAACAAATCCTAATCCTATTGAATTAAAATGCCCTGCTGCTTGTATGGGTGAAAACAAGTAGTTGTGTTCAAGGCATTTGAAGGACTCACCCGATGATACCACACAAATTTCAATCCCTATTTGAGGAAGAAGGAATGTTGTTACATGATGTACATGGAAGGAATAAGATGATATAGTGGCAAGTCATGGAAAAAATTAAAAATCCTTATGGTATAAGCTAATTCACATCAAAAAAATAAGAGATAAAATTCATTGGCTATTTCAACTTAGGTTTATCAAAGTATGTCTACAGATGACTCGATCATTTAAGGAAAATACGATTTGAATTTCAAAGCCTTACCTCAATGCATTTGATTCACAATGTTCTTTATTATTGAAGATGATGTGCATTGAAGATATGGAAACAACCTACTATGTTACTCGAGACTGGAATAGACCAATTAAAAAATCATTTTACAACCTACTATGAAAACAACTTTCTCATTGCTTTTAAAAAATGAGGCTGGAATAAACCAATTAAATAGAAAAATAGAACTAGTCCTTACTGTATGAACACTTTAGTTCAATATGGTGCAAAGAATGTGAGTCTCCTCATTCATAAGAGTCCTGTTACATCTTTCAGAATGTTGCAGATGATTATATTGACGATAAACAAGTTGAAGATTTCCTTGTGGATGGCACATCTTTCCTTTCTCCAAAAAGGAAATCTCAGAATATAAGCTAGACATAGGTGTTTCTTATGACTCTACAGATTCCCATGCAAACCCTAGTCATTGATTCTTAGGAATATTTGGCTGCAATATACTCTCCTTTAGACTTTTCATATTTTACAGGGTCTCCAAACCCTCAACCAATTGAAGGATTATGAAAGAAGTTCCAAAAAGCATGGTTTTACCCAAAAAAAATCCATTGGAACTTGGGATATGTAATTAATACACTTCATAAGGAAATTTGGTATTCAAGGATAAAGTTTTGTGGATGTGGCACAAAACACTAATCTCAAATCTTCTATTTGAAGAAGGAAATTTGGTATTGAAGGATCAAGTTCTGTGGATGTGGCACAAAAATCTAATCTCAAATATGCTATTTGAAGAGGTTGATCAACAGGTAGTAGTTGGCATGCCTTGTACCATAAAATTTCAATCTGGATGGATGTTTATCAATGTTCATATCCTATTTGTATTTGGAGGAAGGGAAATTATGTTTTGTTTGGCACATGGATATGTACTAGTTAGTTAACATAAATCATAGTGCAAACACATAAAATACAATTGGAAATGGAGCAGTTGTAATTGTTGTTTAATCACTCACACAGCCCCGTGCAGTATGAGCAAAGTTCCACTTGTCCCCCTTGGCCTAGGTGGCTCACATTGCCCTCATGGCCTATATATCCCATTGAGGTGCCCTGATTCTACAAGCATTGTACGTATTGCTCTTAATAATAATTTTAGAAAAGTGTTTTTTCCGAAGTTAGTGTACATTTTTTTGAGGGTGGGGTGGGGTGGGGTTCCCACTTGGTGGAGGTCGCATTTGTAGCCCACTTTTGTTAAATCCTAGTATATGTTGCTATTATTAATAATTTAAAAAATATATATATTCAAGAAAAAATGCAAACATGTTGAATATCAAAACTTAAAAAGCAATGAGAAAATAGAATTAGAAAGATACTACCCAACAGAGAATGTAGATGTGTTAAATATCAAAACATGAATCCATAGCTTGTCCCTTCAACCCAAAAATAGGAATCCAACAAAACTCTAGATTATTTAATTGAATATCCACTACAATTATCACATGTTCCCCCAATGTGTGGGCCCTCTCACCATAGCAAGTACACCTTTAAATATCGGCAAGATAATTGCCACAAGGTCACCTAGACATATTTCTAGCTCCGGTACCCAGTTTAGGAGATAGTTTCCCTACACTCCCTTCAAGTTCCGAACTTGGATCTTGCAGATAAAGGTCCATCACCGATTTTATCCCTTCCAATAGGGACAAGTCCACCTTATATTTTAGGAGAGATTCAACAAGAATTACCCAACTTCCCTAGGATATTCCATAGAGGGAATATTTTGTCCAGTCCATTCTCCATAAAATATCACCAAGCTCAACATCAGTAGTTTCATAGAGATTGGAAGCACTGCAAGATGGTGGTGAAACTCACAGAAGAAGAATTATAAATAGATATTAAAGTCACTACACTTTGGCATCCATAAGAAGATATGTAAGCCATTAAGGGGCACAGGGGGCTAACTCAACTAGTTGTAAACAATATTCCTAAGCATTTGACTAGTTTGGGATAGCAGGTGCCCGGTCCAAATACCTTAGGTGAGGTGCACTAGAATACAACAATGGCATCAAAGGATGGGCATGATCATTTGCAACAAAAAGAAGAGAATCTTGAGCCATCTTGATCTTCAATTTCCATCCCACTTTTTTAAGATAAGAAAATAGATCTAATTGATGAAGAGATCAAAGCATCCAAATTCAAGTCATACACATTGAATTTGGGGTCAAATTTGAAAAAACTTAGCAAGATGCCAGAAAGGATAATCGGCCACCTTGAAGCCTATATATTTCGCAAACACAAAATTAAATTTGAAAATTACCTCCCTTCAAAATGAAACAACTATGCAACAAGCTCATAATGAGGGAAAGGATTCTTGAGGTTTAAGTCAAAGATGATAACATAAAAAAAGTTAAAATAGAGAAGAATAAGACAAGTTGGTACAATAGAAGATGAAACAACTTGAAGAAATTGTCCAGAATGAATTCAACTACCCCAGTAATCCAAGCCAAACTACAATGGCATGCTAATTGATACCTTTCATGTAAATTTGTATGTCTTCCAAGCAAAAATGTTTTTCTAGAATCCTAATTATTGAGTAGAGATTCCTAGAGGTTTGGCATGCTAATTGCTGAGGAAAGGTCAAATAATATTGTTGTTGCGTCAATGAAGAAAAAAGTACAGTGTTGGAAAGGAATTTGAATGACTAAAAATCAAAGAACTAAGATGATTATGGTCATGTTGGATCAACATGGGGAAGAAACAATTCAACAAACAAAGATAAGGCAAGTTCACCAACCATACCCAAAGTATTTTTCCAATTTATTTCATAGCTATAATATTCCAGAAGGTATCTCACCAACTTAGGTGTATGAACTACGCATTGAATAGCATTGTTCATGAAACAAGTATTCCCAATATTTTGGAGTCCTATTAAACTAGAAGAACCCCCCCTTACACTAGTGTTGTTAATTCCATATCCACTATCCAAATCCATTGAAGGTGAATTCAGAAGCTGATAAGTGTGATAAGCATCTTGGTTGTCTGGGCATCTATATCCCATATCCCTCCTAGCAGTGAGAAGCATGGTCCCATAATCCCATCCCATCCATGAGAGGGTATATGGTCTAAATCCCTATTGTCATATTCATGGCATTAGGAGTTTCGATTTTGGTGAATCTGAAAAGGCGTCTCATATACGATTTTATCTATAGAGAACATGTTGTTTCTATGGGTCTCGATTGGGGGAAATGCCTTATCCCTAATGTTTTCTCATTTTGTATAAGGGGAAGATAGGAAATGGATTCTAAATTTTCCTAACCACTTCAAAATATTTTCGGGACAGTTTTTGAGAAATTTATAAAGAGATGGGTTGTTAATAAGGACAACATAAATTACTTAACATCCATGAGATTTCTCTTCTTGAATATATCTTGGACCTATGTTTATGATGCCCATGCAAAGGGGTGGAAATTGATTTACACCTCCCCAACTTGACAAACTTGGTTATAACAAAATGTGAGGCACCTAAATCTTGTAGCCATCTCACAACGATAAGAAGAATAACAAAGAGGGGGTCTTGGTATTAGGGACCGGTGGAACAAACAAATAAAATCCATGAGATTTCTATGCATTTGGAAATTTAACAAATACATAATATGTGTGAGAACAAATTGACTAACCTGAGAAGGGTAAGATGTTGATTTTAGCTCTGCTACTGAAGAAGCCCTCGCCCGCCGCTTCAAAAGATTCCTAGTTCTATCTGTTGCATATTTCTTCACCATTTATACTACTAATGGTGAATATATAGTGTAACACAAGAAGCAAATTCAATGGTAGTGACTTAATAACAACCCTAAACCCAAATCTCACACCCTTCCCGCCAATTAACCAATTATGTACAGCAAAAAATTCATTAATGAGTGGAGAACTCTGCCAGTGAATGTGTAAACTGCTAGTATAGATGAAAATCAAGCCCTTACCTTGGTTTTTTAGCACCCTCCCGCTAGTATAGATTCAAATCGAGCCTTTAACCTAGTTTTCCACGACCCTCCCGCCAATTAACATGAAATGAGCTAGGTGAACTTCATTAATGGATGGATAAGTTGTCCATGGCATAAAACATATGTAAAACCCTCCTATATCCCCCATGTGAGTCGATAACCCTCCTCACCCCCCCATGTCGGTCTATACGGGCCTGGATCAGTAACATTGCCGAATAATTATGAACTAAATGCACTATCATTACAGGTTCTATGCAAACACCATAGTTAGGTGCCAAACACATACACTCTTATCATGCCATATCCTAATTACCATGTAAAAATATAATTTTATTTCATATAATTATAAAAAAATTCAAATATATAAATTTTATTTCATATTATAAACTTCCAATCATTTATATTATAAACTTTCAATATTTGTTCATTTTTGGATATAATATATTAATGAACATAACCCATATTTTTCACACATGTTTTATGAATAACTTTTACTAATATGCTTAAGGCTCCCCAAATTAAATCTCTCAATGTCTAATATAAAGTCTAATAATTGACTATATATGGAGTATTTTCTCATGCTTGGATCTAGTTCAAGGTAATTAGATGTTCCTAAGGGATTTTTCAAGATGTTGATATATATATATAATAAGCATAAGCTCCCTATAAGCTACATTGTCATCATCGTGATATATATATATATATAGCTAATAATTTGGTGTCAATTGACTAATAGTTGATCCCCAAATTAAATATCTCAATATTGTGCAATATAAAGTCTATTAATATAAATTGACTATATGGAGTAATTCCCATGCTTGGATCTAGTTCAAAGTAATTATTTCCTAAGGGGATTTTTAAATTGATGATATAATATATAAGCCATAGTAGCTCACAGCTTATAGCTGGACATCAACATCATGAATATTATAGATAATTTGGTGTCAAATATATATAGTTGAGTTCATGTGACACATGAGGCCATCTATAATTTACTAAATTCTAACACTGCAGATGGATTCAGAGACCCCCAAGTGGTCTCTGAATCCATCTGCAGTGTTAGAATTTAGTAAATGGATTTAGAGACTCCCTTCAAGGGGTATCTGAATCCATCTGCAGTGTTAGAATTTAGTAAATTGTACAAATTCATTGTCAAAATTGTAATTTTCCACTGTCGGAGTGATCCACATTTATAAATGACCAATTTGGTCAATTTTATTTTAGATATCCCGTGACTAAATTTGGTCATTTATCTTGGTCTTTTTAGTTTAGTTTTTATCTCGTGACCAAAAGTGGTCATTTATCTTGGTCTTTTTTAATTTCTTCACTAAAATTTATCAATTTTGGTCATTATCCCTTGAAAAAAAATTGTGGTGACCAAATTTTTTGGTCTCCTGGTCACTTATCTTTCATTTTGTACTAGTGAACATCATTCAGAAATAGTAAACCTTAAACAATAGGATCTAGCACACATATGATACTCTCTATTTTTTAGAGAAAATCCACCCATAGGAAATAGGGCCTTGTTCCTATGAAAAATGGCTATCCTAAACAGATGAGGAACTACTATAAGGACCTTGTTTGGGCCACTTTTCTTTGTTGGCCACCGAACATATTTTCTCGGCCAACAGATGGCGCTAGAAGGAGTGTCATGGAAAAATTAAATGGCTAATGAGAATAACACGATTTCTTTAACTAGTCAAATTCCTTCATCGGTCCTTGAATTAGAAACTCAAATTTCCCAAGTTTTATCAAGTCTTTCCGTTGCATCCCATATTGAATCGACCTCAAATCCGTTCTTTAATATAGTCAGGGATATCGTTTGACGTGACACTACTCATCCACTTTTAACCCCAAATGAAATAGACATAGCTCTTGAAGAATCTTGATGTATTTTAACTAGAGCATATTCTCGCCAAACTAGGATTCCACCAATAGACCATGGTTTACCAAGAAGGTCTCATACTCACTCAAAATTAGTAATAGTTGACCAAACTCATGACTCATCAATAGGTACTCCTAATTATCATCTCATTAAAGTTCTTAGAGGATTCACTGATCCAAACATTTTGTTAATAATCAAATTAACACCCTTAACAAAGTGAAGGGTAAAAGCACAATTTACTATTCACCTGCAACATGAACACATAAGACAAGTACATAAGAGAACATGCCTCTCTTATCTAATCACTACTTCCATAATCGAAAGGATTGAGTGAAGAAAGAGATAGCCTAAAGAGGAAAGGTTTAGTGATTGAAATTCTTGCTTGAAGGCTTAGATCTAGTCTCCACCAGTCAACAGTGAGAAGAAATGCACAAAAAATGCATTAATTGTGCCTGAGAATTCTAAATTTGTGACAAAAAGTACTAAAGAAAGTGGGTTTTTGAGTAAAAATAATCAAAAATCAAGAAAAGGTATTATCCCACATTGAAAGTTGAAACGTAGATTCCCATTTCCCAATACTATATACAAAGGCATTTGGGGCATAGTACAAGAAAAAAAGTGAGAGTAAAGGCATGCTGGAAGGATTTCAATGTTGGAAAGCTCGTCTTCAACACAAAGCTATTGAAGGATCAAAGGAAAGGATGGAGAGGGTTGGCGCAAAGCAAAGGAGAATGGATTCACCTCAAGCAAGGTTGTAAGTAATTATCATTTCTTCTTTGATGTTATATGAAGCAATTCAATTTTCTTCTAAGATTGCCACATGTGAGCCATTCGAATGCCCTTAGAGGTTCTCAAATTATCCCTATGTTATGTATTATATATTGTATTCATGTTAATGAATAATAAGATGAGGGAGTTTATTCCAATTGAGTTCTATCTCATATGTTCTACTTCAATATTTCTATTAATCTCTGTGTAAATTCTTGGTGAGGACTACTTTGTTTCTAGATCATGGCTTGTAAAATTATTGCATGTTGTTGAACCTATTTAGAATTTATACATGGTATCAGAGCTTAGGGAGCTTAGGTTGATCATAGCTATTTGCACTAACGCACAAGAATTAGTGGAGTTACCACATAATTCCTGGGGATATTGTCTTGAGTCCTTTGGTTTTCCATTGGAGTCGTCCTAGGTGTGATACACTCCTAGATGTGCCTATTGAATAAAGAAGAGCTCGTAGCTTAGATCCAAATATTCTTCCAGTATAATATTTTCCAGAGAGTTTGTTTTGTAGGTACGAAGATCAAATGGTGGAAAATCTCAACACAAAGTTCGAATTGGTGAAAGTCTCCTTGAAGTGACTCCTTCTCCTATTGTTTTAGAAGTTCAATAGAACTTTGATTTCTCATCTTCACATGCAAATGATCCAAGAGAAGACATTCGAACCTCCATCGTTCAAGAAAAACTCATCTATATCCATCTCTCATCATTGTTCTCCTATCATACTTCAAATACTGAGGATCCTATGCCAGTTATTTTGGAAGATCCATCTCCTTCCAATGAACTCACTGGTGTGCAAGATGATAATATAATGGTTATTGGGAAGTCCAATATGCAGTGTGAAGCTGTTAGTTACGCTATCACTTCCACTGGCCAGGCTCCTGCAAGTTGCTACATGGTTACTAGCAGATTTTCTCAAGAATTTGGAGACACCGCTTTGTTCTCCCATGATTCTTCTATTTCAAATTTTGAGGATCATCACCCAGTTGTTGCAGCTCATTCACACTCAGAACCTCTCATTGGTTCACAATTTGGTGTGTTATTGGATGATATGGAGGCTGAATTTTAGTATGGAATTGTTGTGTTTGCTCTTATTGGCATGATTCCTATCCACTGCATGACTATGATTGGCACATCTATTTATTTATTGAAGTAAATACATTAAATATTTTATTAAAATAAATAAATAAATAATGTAATAAAAATATTTACATTAAAATATTTTATTATTTTATTAAATTATAAATTTAAATGAGATAAATATTGATAAGAGAAATAATATTTTATTAAAATTATAAAATTATAATATAGTAGAATTATATCCTTGTGCCTTGAAGACTTTGGCCATAATATGTTTTTTTTTAAATTAATCATGAAATCAAATAAATTTTGTTTTATATGAAAATAATTCTTTTAATAAAAAAATATATATACTGAATATTTTTATTAGAATAATAAAAGAAAATATTTTGTTAATATTTATGAATTTAATTAATATTAATATTTTATTAAAATTTATAAATTTAATAAATTTTGAGTCTATGAATAAAATTTTAGGTCAATCTGTCTATGGGGCTATCATCATCATAATATATTTATTTTTCAAAAAAACTTATTTTATTATATATTTAACTATTTTAATAAAATAGTCAATAAAATAAAGTATTTTACTCAAATTTAAGAGTTATTTCTAGATCGATGTAGTTTTTAGTATACACATATTTTGATTATAAAGAGATTTCAATACTAAAGAGAGATCTCTTTTAGGAGGTAAAACACTTTCTCTTTTATATAAAAGCTCTACTCATACTATAATTTTAATCTTGAATTATTTGCATAAAAATACATCATCCAAATCATATAATCTAATACAAGAAAAGTGATATTCTAAAAATTTAGAAAATAAAGCAACTTTTGGAAAAATATTTGAATTAAAAGATCTTTTTAAGTAAAAATCATATTTTACAAGAACTTGCACAAACTAGTGGGATGTTACAAGAGCTACTTAGTACTTCCATTTGAAGAAAAGTTTGATAAGAAGCATTTGAAAAATCATATAAATGTGAGAGTTAGAAATTGTATATTTACCTAGATTTGTAAATGATTGAAATTTGATGTATTACTTTGCAAAACAATAAAAATAAATAAATGTGATGTTCATATTTAAACATTGCCTTTCATTTGACATTAATCTCAATGTTACTTGAACCATAATGATACAAAAGGATAAATTTTTTAAAGAAAAATCAATTCCATATGTAATTCAAGTATTTGTTTATAAATATATGTTGCACACTAGGGTTGTTTAATATAATGAGGGCACTAACAAGGATTTTTTTATGTATGATTTTTGTATAAAATATGTTAAACTACTTTGGTGTTTCTCATAGGGTTACACATAGATTCAATCAATGTTATACAAACATGTATCCTCAATTCCATGTTAAGAATCAATGTCTATGCTAAAACTTAGGAAGTCCCTCACATTACCTATAGATCCTATTTTTTAATTATAGAATTTGGATCTCACATTTCCCATAGATCTTAGCTTAATTACTTCTTTTTTTGTTACAATGTACATTACATTAGACAACATGTATATATGCCCTGATAAGAAACCATATATGCTAGGATAAAAAATCATGAGATAGTCATCATAATTCATGTATCTATTTAAAAGAGACTCAAGAATCCACTTCCACTTTTTAAAAGAGTCTCAAGAATCCTCCAAGTAACCATGTCTAGAGGGACATCTCAACGTGGCTCTTCTAACCATATATATTTTACTAAGATAATTTTCCTTCTTAGAGGCTCAATGCATATAGGGACTATTGCCTAAGCACCTCTATCTTTACCATCTTCAGCAATGTCAAAATATATTGATTGCATCCAATTATGTACTTGCCTTATCATTCTCTTTTATTCTAATATATATACATATAATTCAATATATATATACCTAGTGTACACACCAATATAGATATACATGCATGTTCACATAGTATACCAAATAATACATATGCCAACATGCATATATACCAATATATATACTGGATATATTAGTATACACAGAAGATTAATCAGCCACCATGCACATATACCTAAACATGTATATCTATCATGCTAGGAATATATGAGTCAATGCTATCATTAGGTATGTAAGTTGGCATATGCTTTGGAATATATATATATATATATATATGTGTGTGTGTGTGTGTGTGTGTGTGTGGTGGTATGTGTGTGTATGTTTTTGTATGTGTATGCGTACCTTAGTTAATCTATGTATATTTATATACTAACACATGTATTAATCAATATACATTAATATATGCAATAGCATATATATATTTATATTAAATATATAGAACTAATCTAGATCTCTACCATTATATTCAACATATATACTAATATATATATCAATATAGATATTAAGATTACATATACATATTATATAGATATTAAGATACATGTAAATATATACATAATATAAAGTTCATATGTTTGGGAAAATAAGTTGTTTTAAGGAACTCATCTTATATAAATATGACCCAATTCATTACTAATTGATTAGTATAACATAAAACAAATATAATTGTCTAAATTTGCTAATTTTATGATATAGAAATTTTACAATTTACTTAATAAACAATTAACTTGTTTTCAACTATTAGTAAAAATATTTTATATCTTTGTTTTAAAAATGGTGAACATGTTTTTTCATATATGTAAATAACATTTTTTTAAAATTTGTTTAGATGAATTAATATGTTTTACAAATATTTGTTATCAAATAATATCGAGAGTAATCATTTTAGATAAATTTTTGAAATAAATATTAATAGAATTTATTTTTATGAATTATTATGAAATCTAAATTTAATTATAATTTTTTTTGGTTTTGATAATTTTATATAATATAAATATATGTAACATTTTTTATTTTTATTTTAATTTTTAAAACTTTAAAAATTTGATTTTTGTTAAATTTATGTATGTAACTCGGATTTGTGTAAAAATATAAAAAAATGTGGATAAAGTGTTATCCAAGTAAGAAATTAACAATGCAAATCCTCAATCCTTTGTAATTGTTGTATGATAAGGATATTCTTGATCCAAATAGGTTTACCCCAGAGAAACGAGGTCCGGTAACATATTTTTGAAAATTTACATGCTTTAGATTTAATACTTTTAGTTTATTTTCTGAGAAGATTAGTATCCAATATGAATACACTATTATAAAAACTAGCAATGCAAAAACCTATTCTCATAGGTTAGGGCTAGGACCAAAAATAGTCTCTTCATTGGAATGTGAGATGATTGGATATAATGCAATGTATTTTTTTAGAATGATTAGTGTGATATTAGTTCATGGCTAAAAGCAAGTTATCTATAAAATAACTCATGCACCATCCAAAGTATTGTTTTATATTTTGATATTTACAAATATCATGCAAAGTATTGTTTTATATTTTGATATTCATAAATATCATCGTAGTATGAGTTCATGATTATAAAAAAGATATTTAAAGTGAATTCATGAAAATAAAAATTGATAGAAAAAGGTACGAGATCAATTATTTATATTTTAGGTATATGAATATCCAAACATAATTATTTTGTGAGTGTTTTTTATAATAAAAAAACAAGTAGAATTAAACATATTTACTTTCTAAGTATTATAAACAATTAAAGTATACTTTTATATTGCAATATTTAATATAACAGATATATTAGTTCATGGCTACGAACAAGTTAATTAAATAATTGAACTCAACATGCAAAGTATAGGGTTTTTGTCTTTTATTAATCAAGTAGATACAAGCGTAAACGGCCATTCTAAATAGAGTCAAAATTAATTATATAAATAATAAATATTATGAAAAGTAGTTGGTATGTAATGTAATATACGTGATACGACTTATTTCAGCTAACTACAATCCAGTAAAATCGTGATTTAAACAAGAAATATTTTAAATACTATAGGATTTGGATATTTATAGTCTATTATTTGATATTAGTTATATAATTTTAATAAATTATAAATTATTATTATTAAAATTGTATTTATCCATGTGTAAATAAATTTAACATCTTTAAAAATAGCAACAATTAATAACTATAATTAAATATTTTAATAGTTTATTAAATTAAAAAAAACCAAATTAATATGTTTAGACTACAAATGAAAAAAAAAATTAAATTTAATAAATAAGTTTATAATCATGTGGTTTTAATAGTACTTCTAAGAATACGAAACAAAACCCTACTTCAATTTTATCCTTCTTACAATGTCCCAATCGCCGAGTCAATACTTATTTGATAATTCCATGGCTACTAAATGATTCGACAACGGTTCAAGTGATCATTTCAAAGTATTAGGCAACAAGATTTCATCCAAACATCAAAGGCTGATCAACCGTTCAAGCACTCATCCATGGCTGAAAATGAAAATGGATTCCTACAGAGTTGTGACATCGAGTCTCGGCAATACTAGAGAGTAGAGTGTTAGATTTAGAAAAGCATCACGGAAACTAATCATGTGAACGGTGATCATAACAACAATTTTATAGAACTTTCCAATTTGAATTACACTGAAAAAGAACATTACCTAAATTCACCCGTTGGATCATAACAAGAGCATCATCCTACGGTTCAATTTGAATTACTTACTGGCATCTATGTCAGTCGACGTGGCAGTTAGATTTAGAAAAACATCACAGAAACTGATCTTCTGATCATAACAAAAGCATCACCTAAATTCACCGTTTGATCATAACAAAAATATCATCCAACGGTTCAGTTTGAACTACTGACTCACATGTAATCTCGATCAACGATCAACGGTTCAATTTGAAATTTGGTTGTGGGTGGATCATAAAGTAGATGGATAACCACAGTAGATGGGTTTAATCATATGATATTCTTCTTATTATTCGTGTTCTGTTGGTAATGAACGGCCGACTCCTTTTGCGATTTCCAATTCGGCGCCATGGATAACCACAGTAGGCGCCGGGGAATGGCAAAAATTATAAAGGCTCCTCCCTTTACAAAAAGGCATGACGGAAAGCAACGAACAATTCCCTTTGGTGTACGGAAAAACTGCATCGATCAATGATTAGACTGCAAATCTCTTCGTGGAAACAACGTGGCGAACAACTTCGAAGGGAAAGGCAGATGAAGTACTCAACGATTTGGAGAGAGCTTAATCTTTGAAAACAGTTCCACCAGAAAAGTAATTCTGTTATAAAATAAAAGTGATTGTAACTGAAAAAATCGTCCAAGAGGGAAGCGATTTGTGCGGACATCCTGTATCACCTAGAATCCGCGTGAACCTTGAAACCCCGCCTAAGTATGCTCTGAGAATAGTGTTAAAAAGAATGGTAGTTGAATCTTGATCGTGTGTTCCTCAATATATGTAAGCCCCGCAGATAATCACCTTTTCGATATGTGTGATACAGTCGTGATCCACATACATATTCCAATGGCTGTTTATAACATTGAATAAAATAATGTCAAAACCCTACCAATATCTCCACTTATCTTTTTCATTCTAATAGGATAGCGGCCATGCAAGTCCATTTAAAATTTTATGGAAACGTTTTCTATTTATTTAAGTTATCTTTATGTCAATAATATCGCATACTTTAGTTAAAACCCATCTGGCCATAGATGCCATTCATCATTACCCACCTCGACCATGCGTTTTCATTTCTCTATGACCTTAGCATAATAGATTTAACTATTGTTTTTTTCTCACTTAAGCTTGGAGTATAGAAGACTTTTATTTGTATTATTATGATGAGAATAAACGTGTGGAATATTTGATTTGAAT